>BQKN01065953.1:609719-643055 GCA_022839385.1 Asparagus kiusianus | reverse complement strand
TCCGGACTATACTTGGATAAATGTCGACCAGGTTTGTCTTCATCCTTGTCTTCCCTTAGGAAATGATCTGGTAGTAGAAAATTCTCTCCTTTACCATAAATCACTTCTTTTTGTCCCCCTATTTTGGCAGGAACAATCCGGGTTGTTCCGAAAGAATGCTGGAGGCGTTTCTTCGTTACATAAGATGATCGGAGCGGCATACATAAATCAGGATTATCGTGTAATCCCTTTATCGCATCATCAAGAGACAACGAGTACTCTAAATCATCTTTTATTTCAATATTGGCAAGTTGCCAGTTACAACTGCCATCTGACGATTGTTCATCGTCAAGATTGATTACAAAGGGTACAATGTCATTTAAAACAAAACCACCATTGTAATCGAATCCGGCTTCGGAATCAGCTTCTTCTCCGCTGTCCGTGCCTTGGACCGATGGTTCAGTATCGGATTCGTTACCATAAAGGAGAGAATCAGTGAAATAATTCTCAAACCCTTTAAATGGTTGCTTATCCGCGACCACCGTCCTGAACCTTCCATCAGTGTCGACATATTTCAGACCCTGATGTAGGGTGGAGGGAACTATAACGTTACTATGGATCCAAGGCCGACCCAGTAGTAAGTTATAGGATGTCTCAGCATCAATCACGTAACACGTGACCTCCGTCTTCAGATCACCCATTTGGCACTTTATTCGGATCTTTCCCAAAGGCCTTGACCCACTGGTGTTGAATCCGTAAATGACCGTGTCTGTAGACGCCAATTTGCTGACTGGAATGCCAAGGCTATGCATTAGGCGAAGCGACATAATGCTCACAGCGGAACCCGGATCCACTTGGATTCAGTTGACTTCGCTGGAGCCAATGTACCCGACGAAGTACAGGGGCCGATCATGGTTTGAATTCTTCGTCTGCATGTCCTCTTTGGTGAAGGTGATGCAGGGAAGGTTCTTAGCCGCTACATTGCACTGTTGAGCTAACAGTTCTAGTCCTTCAGGCGCCGGCTTGATCCGAGTGAGGAACACTTCTGAATCGGCCAAGGCCTCTTGCAAGGCTTCTCTAGTCTCCTTAGACAACCGCAGCAACTCATATAGCGTTATCCGCGCCGGAATATTAGCTAATTGAGCCATGATATCGAAAATACACGGAGTTTTCAAGTTCTCCAGTTTATCTCTTCCAATCGGACGATTGAAACGAGACTGCTTCGGATTCTGAACCTCCTGGGGTCCCTTCTCTTTCTGCTTATCCACCGGCTGTCGTCGAGCCTCCTCAACCGGTTTAGGAACCGTAATCACCCCCAGCTCTGTGAGAGTCTTGGCTGGTCCCCGTTTAGTCACCCCCTGCTCAGCTAACTGATCACTAGGAGATGGATATTTGAAGTGATACTCATTTCCACTCCGGGTCGCAAAAACTTCTTGTTCTTCTTCGGAGAGCGGGAAAGCTAGGATTCTTTCGTCATCTTCTCCTGGGATAGCAGAGACTCCGCAGCAAGACTTCCCTTTCCCTTTTGATTTCTTCTTGGATGACGATCCGACCCATTGTTCATCTTTAATCAGGTCGGGGTGAACCCAGAGAATTTCACCGTTTGGGGCTGTGTGTGGCACAAGTCCCTTTTGGCGCTGTCCGTGCGGGTCATCATTCACCGTCTTCATCCCGACTTTGGTGACGCGTTTTGGCTCGAACCATGTTGTAGGCACCAATCCAAAACTGATTGACACCGCGTTTGCTCCTACATTCTTAGCAGGCTTCGGAGTTATGACGCCCACATCAATTAATGTCTGGATCTTGTCCTTAAGGTGATAACATGACCTCGTAGGGTGATGGACTGCTCTGTGATACGCGCAGTACTTTGGATCCGTCACCTTGCTAGCCCCTTCTTAATCTACGATCGCCGGCAGCTGGATTTTGTTGTTCTCCAACAAATACTTGAAGATGGTGGGCACCTCGTCATCTTTGAAGGAGTACACTTTAGGAAACCTCGGCTCTGAAGATTTCTGCTTCTGAGACCGTTGCTGCTAATGCGGCTACGATTGTTGTGGCGCTCGCTGTTGCGGCTGCTGCTGAGATTGCAGTTGGAAAGTTTGATTAGCATCAACTGCGTTAGCATTTGCCCTACCCTTCCCATTTGGGACGAAGTTCTGTTTCGGAGAATTTGTTGCCGGTTGGCCTCTTTCCGCCTTCTTTCTCCTGAAGAATCGCTCAGCTTGCTCCCCTCGGACCTTCAGATCCTTCCATGTCTTGGATGGTGCTGTGCCCATTGCTTCCAACACGTCCAGCGAAAGATTATTGTGGCAGGTCTAGAGGATGAACTCCTCAGTGATCGGGTCCCGGAAATTCATCGCCTTGTTCCGGAACCTTTTGACGAAGGTGTCGACTAACTCCCCGTCCTTCTGCTTCTCATCGAGCAATGATCCGATGGATATCTCAGTGTCGTCATCAAAGAAATTCATGAGAAACTTAGTCTCCATGTCATCCCAGCTGTTTATGCTACCTGGCTTGAGGCGGCGATACCAATCGAAGGCGGCTCCGCGAAGAGTGCCAACGAATGACCGCATCATTAGAGGCTCATTACAGAGATTATCCCCAAGTGTGATTTGAAGTAAATCAAATGCTGAGTGGGTGAACCCATCCCATTAAATGACGTGAAGTTAATGAGACTGAACTTCGCCGGATATGGGATTGATTCCCACTCTCTTGGGTATGGATAAGGAATGCCTGTCTTTTTCATCTCTTGAGCGGAAATCAATGTATTAATTTTGCTCTCGAGGTTTTTAATTTTCAGGCTTTCACCTGTGTCTTCGCTAGCATTCTCGTTACCACCCCCTGCGTTGACGGGAGGATTATTGGCGTTATGAGCTCTATTTGTATCCTCATCCTCCTGATGAAATTGGTTACGACGACTTGGTTCGCCTTGCTGGTTTGTCAGTGCTTGGATTTGTTGATCATGCATCTCTCTCATGTTTTGCATGGCCATCTGCATTTCGAACCTGAAGCTTTCCTGTTGTTTGGCCATGGCTTCTTCGAGCATCTTGGCCACTTGCTCCGCGCTTATCATGAATGATTCGCGGGGTTGTCCTTCACTGGACACGGTATAGTCAGACGCAATTGCTGAGCCGACATCTGATTCTTCATCTCCCGAAGGTACTCTTGTCCGAACCCTACCATACGTTGTACGAATGATAGCTCCGGACTGAAGACGAGTTACACGTCGGGGCATCTCTAGAATTACCTCGGGGTTATCCTGAGCCGATGTTCCTTTGCTGGTCATGTTGGCGGTGACCCTCGAATGTTCACCGTCTTCGACCACCGTTCTTCTTCGCCGGAAACGCCTATGCCTTGGTTTTGGCGTCTCTGTACTGAGCCTCTCGAACACAGAAACTCTCTCGGGGATTGTATTGTTGCATCTGCATTCAGACAATACTGCCCGAATGAGTTTGGAACAAGGGCACTGAGTTTCTGATTTTCGAGGACTCCTTTTTCTGGTTTTATTCGTACCTCCAGCACGATAGTACAGCTCGTCCGTTTGAAAGTCGGAGCAACCTATCGTGTGTTGGCATGATTTCCTAGGTATAACGTCATCGTCATCAGACGATAACGTTTCCTTCTGAGAGTGAACCACCTTCTTCGGGCTTTCGAGAGTCACGCGTCTTGAGACACGCCTTTGTGGGCGTGAATTCTCAACGGGCTCCTGAACTTCAATGCGTAGCGTAGTGCGCTTGGTTGCCCTGATTTTCTCGTCATGTTGAGGGTTGTGGCGACCCCCAGCGTGTTGAATCGTTCGGGACTTCTTCATTGGCCCCAAACGCTCCTGAACTGGAATTTTGCCTCATTCCTTGGGAAGTGGACCGAGGCGCTCCAAAACCGACTTTCTTTTCTGGGACGGTCCTGCGGGATCTCCCAGAGCAGTTGTGGAAGTCATCGGCGGTTTGGATTGACTCGCCGGAAGTTGCACTTTCGACGGTTGCGGTTGTTGCTCCTTGGTCTGAACCGCCGTTTTAGACTTCGGCCTCCAAACCTTGCGTGTTGATGGCGGCTTCTTGGCCACCTCATGCTGCAGCTTTCGACGGGCTTCTTCAGCTTTAGCCCGTGCCTGCGCTGATAATGTGCGGCGCTTGCGGATGCGCTCCTCCAGCGTCGAACGGTTCCGTTTGACACGGACCCACTCCATCGTTGGCGGCTTGGAGGAACCACCATTCATTGACTGTTGAGGCTGCTTGCCTCTTTTGCTCTTCAGATCCGCATTGTAGCGGACCCCGTCAACAGACTCCATGGCCTTTGCGAATTGTTTCGCAAGGCATTGACGCTGCCTCTGGCGAGCTCTCTTAAAGAGAGTCACCACGCCTTCAATGGTGGATTTGACCTGCTTGGAGGCCGGTAGAGCTTCACCCGATGCAACTTCGGCACTAATCGGGGTGAAGTCGTCGTTGGTAGCTTCAACTTCTTCGCACCAACGAACTTTCCTCCTGGAGGAGAACTTCTTGGATTTCTTGGACTTGTGGGGGGAGGTTGATCCAGACGAGGACACGTACTCCTCGTATTTCTGCTGGTCAAACTCGTATTCGACCTCCTCCACGACCGGGATCGAGATCCGCGGCTGCGACGCTCCGATCTCGGCAGCGAGATCGGTGGCTCCCACTGTGGTCGCCAGATTGTTCGTGGGAAAAACTATAGCTTTCTTCATTGATGATTCCATTGCACACTCAGTAATTGTTTATCGATTACAAAGATCCGGTCTTTTTATAAGATCCGGTTACAATGAAAATCAAAGAAAAATAAAAAAAGATTATAACTTTCTCCTTTTGCCGAACAAATCACGAGCTCCTGTTTTTCGGTCGCTCGCTTGCGTGGGTTGTTTGCCTGCGCCGATGGTTGATCCGTTGACCACCGCACGATCTAGATCTGGGCAGATCTACACGATTCGACGGGTGCTATTTCACGAAGGAAATAACAGCTGAGGGGTACTATTTCACCAAGGAAATAGTAGCCTTTAGTTCTCGGGATCAAAGGCCAAGCTTTGATCCGGAGTGTTACCTCGTGTAGATCTCAGATCTGATTTCCTCTCTCGAACTCCTGCCTTTTGTGACGCGGATGCTCGCCGAGTACCAGATCTGAATGTCCAAGTCTTCAAGCACTTAAAACTCTAGAACGAGATTCTCAATTCGGTAGAGTTTCGGCTCTCCAAAAAAAGTCCCCCAAACAAATGAACCCCTTGGCCTATTTATAGGCACCCAGATCTGTGCCTTTGCACAGATCTGGGCCGGCCACCTCAGGGTGGCTCGGCCAAGGCCGAGCCACCTTGAGGTGGCTCGGTTTCGGCCGAGCCCCTCTAGGTGTTTGGGTTCCGTCATTTTTGTCGTTGTATCAATTTTGTCCGTGATTCAGTTGTGTGGTTGATTGGTTCGGATTCGATTCGTTGACTCGATTTGGCAGTAGATCCGGTTCCTGATTTGGCAGTAAATCCACCTCTGAATTTGAGTCCAAAACTGATCTTGATTCGATCGTGATTCATCCGAGTTCGCTCTTGTTTGGATGACTCGTTGACTCCCTGAACCGTTGGCTTAATTCCGCACGCGAATGGATGCATTCCGTTGCTTGCGTGTGATTTGTTGACCTCGTCGCCTCGTCATTCGATGGTTTGTCGAATCACCGTGCTGAGCTGTGCTATGGGATCTATAGGCAATTTTATACGCCTACAATCAGTCGACTGACGGGAAGCATCAGTCGACTAATGAGCTGAACGTTGTATACGATATCCAGCTCATCAATCGACTGATGATCATTTCAGTCAACTAACGATCTCGTCAGTCGACTGGTCAGTCGACCAAAACAGAACAGAGAGAAAAATAATGATTCCAGACACTTTCATCAGTCGACACATCAGTCGACTGACTTTATCAGTCGACTGGTCAGTCGACTGATAACATGTTATCAGCCTGAATCGATTTCAAAATTGAATTTCAATGCTCTATAAAAAATAGTAAATAAATTCCAAAAAATGTGAAACTTTGTAAATAGTTTATAAACATTTTGACAAACTTGTTTGAAAAGGAATTTAGCAAAAAATGTCCTCGTATTTGTGAAAATCATCAATTTAGCAAAAGTGTCAAAATACGAGTTTTGAAAATGTGCAAGTGTGTTAATCCCATGAGCTTCAAATGTAATCAATAAACTTCTTGCCTATATTCTAGCACTAGAGAGAAAATAAAAGTAGCAAATATCTCTCACATAGAAATATATTTCTTGAGTTTTGATATTGCTTTTGAGTTGATGAAGCTTCTTATTACATATGGTGTTCTTGATAAACATTGCTTCATCACTTTGCCTCCACCTTCTTTAGATATCGTCGTTGTAGCTCATATTCCATCCAATCCTCCATATATGGTGCTAATGAATTGTAATCTACAATATAGCTCAATACACAATTAGCACCAATAATGGTGTTTGTAAATCATCATCAAAATAAAGGACCAAACAAAAAATTTTCATTACTTGGTTATACATAATATCTTATGCAGTAAGCCTGAATAACTCAATCCATTGAGAACATCCATCCTGTCAGTGCCCTCTTTGACTAGGTTTTCAAAATAAACGAAACATGCCCATCAAATACCAAAGCAACTCATCATAACATGATACACTCGGATAATTGATCTCTTTGTTGATTTTTCTTTTATAATTTATCATGTTGTTATACTTGATCAAGTTCTTAATGGTAAAGCGTTAGAGCGTCCACTCGCTATCACTATGTATCCCAAACCAAAAACTTTTTTTTTCAAAATAAAAAATGTTCTTTATTTAGTGTCATGAAGGACACACACAATATCTAAACATAAGCAATCATCGTTATAAAGTATATACCATATCATGATGTCTGATCATGCATACCCCTAAGGCTGAGTCTTATGATAACGTACTAAGCAAATCAAAAGTCCAAGATAAAACTTGGGCTAACATGCATAATGTCTGTGAATTCTACATTATTATAAAGCATAACATAACATGGCAAAGACATAAGATAAACACTATGAGATAACATAGCACATCAAGACTTACTTGCATACTTAAACATGAATATATCATGAATTCAATAAAAAAATAATAAGCATGTAGAAATTAACCAAGAGATTAATTTATTCACTATTGTATCTCAGGATAGGAAGTACAAGCTTAATTACACAGCTGATATCATAATCCATGAAAATAAACCAAAGACTAATAAAAAATGAGCTTAAATGGATCAATTTCTAAAAATCAAAAGAATATATTTCTTATACCGAGCATGTGAACAGAGGTTCGGTGCATGTGCTCATCCTGATGCTACTTTAGCCAAGTTCTAACATCAAAGTGATGAATATTAAAAAATCTATTAGATCAAGAAAAGAAAACTTTTACTTTAATAGATAAAACCCTAATCAATCTCAAGATTGTTCATGTCAAACTATTGAGATAATTAGGAAGATGAGGAACCATACCTGAATCCATGGAGTAGGATATGATTCTTGAGTTTTTAGATGTAGATCTTCCAAATCTTGTACGTATATATCCTCTTTGGAGAAACCCTAATCCTTCTGAAGATGAGAAATCAGAAAGAGATTCTACGTAGAGATTTGGGAACCATAACCCTATTTATAATTGAATCAATTATTCATAATTATAAATTTAGCACATCATAGAATTAACAATTATATTTTGGTCTCTACGCATAGGAGGCTCATACTTTAATTATGGATTAAAAACCCAACCCTAAATTAGATCACTTTAATGGGCTAATATTGATTGATAGCACATAATACATGTCTATTTAATATATTGTCCTATATATTAGATTTAAATCCAACAATCTCCCACTTAAGCCATATATATTGTTATATAAATATGAATTATGATATAACCTTATGAGCTCATGAATTTTACTATCAAACAATATGCATTCTTATCAATCTCGTCTATCAGTTATATTAACATAGGATCAAAGTGATCTTTATTGTATTTATCACAACTAGACCCATCAATGATCTCGTATATCAATACAACGAATAACACAGATCAAGTATAGATGTGTAGCATGAAAATTTCATATACTACGATTTTAACATGTCTATTTCTAACCGGTTCACCTTAAAATTTTAGTGAGATCAAATCATACCAAAAATCAAAGTGAATATGAACTAAATACTTTATACTGCAGTAAATAACCATATAATATCCATAAAATTATAACAAATGTGTCTACAAATAAAAGCATCTAAAATACAAACTCCCACTAAAATGACGTATTTTGAAGAGATAAAACACTAATGGTGTGCTCATGAAAGACTTTGGGTGGTAATCCTTTAGTCAGGGGATCTGCAATCATGGAGTTTGTCCCAATGTGCTCTATAAACACAAGTCCACTCTGCATTCTTTCTTTAACAACTAGGAACCTGATGTCCATATGTTTCGACTTCGTCGAGTTCCTATTGTTGTTGGAATGCAACATTGCTGACTTATTATCACAAAATAATTTAAGTGGCCTTTCAATGCCATCCACAATTTGCCGCCCAGTAACAAAATTTCACAGCCATATTCTATGATTAGACACCTCATATCAAGCTACAAACTCAGCTACCATGGTGGATGAAGCTATGAGTGTCTGCTTAGCACTCTTCCAAGAGATAGCTCCTCTAACAATAGGTAGATTGTGACGCCTCTGTTTTTACACATGGCTGTTGTCCAAGGTGAGCCTAGAGATATCAAACCTACCATGCACTCACATTGTGCAAAATATGTTTTACCATCATTTTAATGTCTCTCTAGTAGAATTAATGATAAGTGTAGGTACAAAACAGGCAAAATAAGAGAAATAAATGCAATGGACATGATATAGAAAGAAATATCCAAATAAATATACTCATGTCCCAATTGAATAAAAACTAAGTATAACTGATGTCTGAAATAAATGTGAAGTAACTTAATACATAGAGTCAAATTGAAAATAGTACTAAGGCACACAAAATTTACAAAATAAAGTACAAGTCTAATGATCAACTAAACCATAATTAAATAACTGTGGAGTATCAACTACTAAAAATAAGCGACAATGACTATAATGTAAGTCCGTCAACCTACAACTCTCTGACACTCTGATCTGCTGCCTGAAAAGAAGGGAAAACAAAAAGGAAAATAATAACAGCGTTAGAGCATTTTAGCAAGATCATCTCCATCCGCCCAAAGGGGAGGGCTACTAAATGTGATGGAGCCTCTATCTATTATGCATAGTCTACCTAAATCATTTACCATGTATCTAAATATGATTAATATTTAGAAACCCACAACACGAGACGTAGTACGTCGAGCGAAATAATTCAAACAAGGAAACCCTCATGTATATACCATATGTCTCAAATTATGAATCATTAAATATCAATTCCAAACTAAGAATAAAAGATAAAGGAAAAACAGCACATGTAAATACTTCAATAAACAATGTCAAAATGTTGGCCAAATATCTCGCGCTACCCTTAGGTAGATAATGTGGATACAAGAGATAAATCTCCTGTAACTCCCAAATGCGAAGTAATTCGGTCACAAAATAACTCAGTGATGAATCGTATTCATAAATTGCTTCCGCCAAAGATTCATGCTATAAGATATATCATAATACAATATATAGTAAGGCTTTATAACTTATCACATTATCATACGAGACGGACTACCGAATTAGGCATCCTAAATATGTACACGGCTCATTAGTCTCATCACATCACCGTACGGGACGGACTACTAAATCAGGTATCCTAGAAGTATGGCTCTCTAGCCTCATCGTATCACCGTGTGGTACGGACTACCAAGTTAAGTATCCTAAAATCACGGCTCAATGGCCTGTACTAACGTCATAACAACGCACTATCCTAAGTAGTACTGAGTTGTGCTCATTAACGATATCCATACATACATACGTATTATAATTAATTGTTACTCAAACATGATCGAAACAATACATCTAATAATCCTCTTCGAGATATCCGTATATGTGTTTTGACTTAATTCGTGTACATCCATGGTTTCATGTATGTTGTCGTACGGCTCAAACCCCGTGTTCACGATTAAATGTGCAAGAACAAAACACTTCAAACAAACAAAACAGGTGTCGGTCGCCTGCCCCTAGGGCATCAGTCGACCGATGGCAACGTGCATAAAATGCACGCGAAAAAAACTCTATCAGTTGACCGATAGTTCCTTGTCGGTCGACCGACCAGAGAGGATTCGGAAAGTCCTGGATGACGCAAAAAGTTTTATTCTCAGGTTCTGTTTTTTGTAACTTTTCTTAGCCACATATTTTGTTAACAAGCATGTAAAATAAGATTTAAACTTTTAGAATTATTTAGCAATGATTAATCTTAACATATTACAAACTCTTGAATTAACTAATAGGGTTTAACATCCTATTAACCAAGATTCTTGAATAAATACATATTTTATCTACTTATATGATCAAAACTTGATTCAAAACTCATGAAAAACATCAACAGGGGTTTATTTAACCGAGATAAATCACTTGTATGCATGGATCTAGGGTTTAGTAATCAAATTAGTCAAATTCTTGTTTATTTTGACAAACTAATGCATATTAACCAAAGCTAAACTATAATTAACATGTTAAAGTAAAATCCTATGATCATGATCACGTGCTAAATAAATTACAGAAAAGAATTCTACTGTTTATAGCTTGATTTAAGTTTTAAACATCATAAGTTAAATTCTAATACAATAGATTAACTTTAAGCATGAGAATTATCATAATAAACGCATAAAACTTGATTTTTAAACTGGAGAAATGTTTGGATAGAGGTGATCTTGCCTCAAACATCATGTTGAACTCCCAAACACGTGCGTGCAAGATTCATCTTCGCTAAGCTCGCAAATCTCGCCTTCCTCTCGATAAACGCCTTAGGTAAACTCCCAAAAACTCACAAATTAGGGTTAGGGTTTGAGAGGGTAGGTGGCTTCTAATAAAACAAGTGAAAAGATGGGGAAAAGGGATTTAAAATGAGTATATATACTCTCGTATATAACTAGGCATGAAACAAAATAAAACCGACCAGCACACAAATCCTACACGAAAAGCTGGGAGCCCATAGGTTGATCCACCACAACTAATCGGTCGACAGGTCAGGTATTAGTAGTTGACCGATTGGCCTAGGCCGATCGACCGACCGGAATGCAGGTTCACTAACAGTTTTGGTCTGTGCATGGTTTTTGTGCATGTTTTCATCGTTTATTCACATATATACATTGAATCGATCTCAAATTGATTCCTAGCATACTCAACCATTAATAAATGATATTTGTCATAATATATCCAAAATTACGGGGTTTTACATAGATATAGCATGAAGTAGATTTCATGCTATCTTGACATCCAGCAAAATTGGAGTCAAAATACCCAATGATCTCTAACTGGTCCGACCTTCGATGCATGGGCATGTATTCTTTTATTCTCTGCAAATACCTCAAGACTCGATTGGCTACTTTCTAGTGATCCAATTTAGGATTACTTAAGTATCTACCCAACATTCCAACCATGTACGTAATATCCGGACGCGTACACACTTGAGCATACATTAGACTCTCTACTGCTGATGCATAAGGAATCTGTTGCATCTCCTTAATCTCAAAATTATTCTTGGGGCATTGATTAAGACTTGATTTGTCTCCCTTAGCCATAGGGGTGTCACCTGTTTTACAATTTTGCCTGCTAAACCTTTTAAGAACCTTCTTGATATAGCTCTTTTGTGATAACCTAAATATACCCCGAGAGCGATCCCGATGTATCTGTATGCTCAATACAAAAGAGATATCCTCAAGATCTTTCATTTCAAATTTTTTTGAGAGAAATCTCTTGGTTTTGTGCAATAAACCTATATCATTACTGGCAAGTAATATGTCATCGACATATAAAACCAAAAAAATATGTTTACTCCCACTAAACTTGTGGTATACACAATCATCGACTACATCATCTCAAAACTAAATGAGATGATAACTTTATGAAACTTATAATACCACTAATGAGAAGCTTACTTAAGCCTATAGATGGATTTCTTTAATTTGCAAACCATCTTCTTTGCAACTCCCGACACAAAGTTTTCTGGTTGCACCATATAAATTATTTTATCAATGTCACCATTGAAAAATGCAGTCTTTACATCAATTTAATATAGCTCAAGGTCAAGATGTGCCACAAGTGTCATTATTGTCCTAAAAGAGTCTTTCGATCAAACCGGAGAGAAAGTCTCTTTATAGTCAATGTCTTCTTTTGTGTAAAGCCTTTAGCAACAAGAAGAGCTTTGTACCTCTCCACATCACCTTTCTAGACCTCTTTGGTTTTAAATATCCATTTACAACTAATGGGCTTCGCACCTTTAGGCAACAAGACAATATCCCAGACGTTATTATCCTTCATAGACTTTATTTCCTTATTCATGGCATCAATCCACTATTGAGATTTAGAACCTTCCATGGCTTTGACGGAAGTTGATTGGATCATCTTTCACCATACCGATGTTATCCTTATGTTCTTGGAGAAATATAATGTAATCATTTGGAACCGCACTTCTCCTTTCTCTAGTGGATCTTCTTAATAGCACAAGTCCTTGTGGTAGTAGAGTTTGTTCTTCTGGAATAATTTCTACAATGGAAGGTTCTATGACATTATCTTGATTTGGATCTATTTCTTGAACAATGTCAGGAATAGAAGTCTAATCAATGTCAATAGCAGCTATAGGAATATTAACAAATTCCTCTTCAAAGACAAAGTCCTTAATCTTATCTCCCCCCGCAAAATCAACATCCTCAAAGAACCGGGCGTTTCTCGTCTCAAATATTGACTTGAAAGTAAGATCATAAAATTTGTAAGCCCTGGATCTCTTAGAGTAACCAACAAAGTAGCACCTGACTATCCTAGAGTCCAGTTTCTTTTCATGTGGCCTATAAGACCTAGCCTCAGCTAGACATCCCCAAATGTGCAAATACTTTAGACTAGGCTTTTTGCCTATCCAAAGTTCATAAGGGGTTTTGGTAGTCGTTTTTGTGGGTACTCTATTGAGTATGTAAGCTGTAGTCTTTAATGCTTCTCCCCAGAGAGATTCTAGTAAGTTGGAATGACTAATCATACTTCTTGCCATGTCCTTAAGCATTCTGTTTCATCTTTTAGTAACATCATTCATAGTCGGAGAACTAGGCATGGTGTACTATAGGACACTACCGTACTGTTTTAGGTTCTTTGAATTGTAATTAACATAGATTACAATGAAAGAAATTTAACAAAACAAAGATAAATTATTTTTTTTCCTAGGGTTCTTTTCCGTGTGCCGATGGAGCGTCAATCTTGTACTCCTTGACTCACCAACTAAGACGATGGGTCTTTTGCTGTTGATGATGATTAGATTGCTTGGAAGTTGGCTTAGTCTTCTCTTAGCAATACCTCTCGTATGCCTTTGCGCGTGTGTGTTTCTCTTCGCCTGTGTGTTGTAGATGCTTTCTTCTCCTTTTATAGGCTAAAAGAGAGTTAATGGTCCCCTTAATTATTAATTAAGTGGCTATTAAAGTAGGAGTTAGTGAAGAGTGGTTATCCCCTTAAAAATAGCTCTGAAACAGCTATTAGGTGAACTTCACGAACTTGGTGAAGTTTGCTGAAGACGTGGGCGTAGGACACTTTGGACGTGGGCGCGCCTTCTTCGGAAGTGGACGACTTGGTCCATATGGGCAAAGTTCATTAGTTGGTGAACTTCAACTACGAGTTTAAATTTAGCTTATAATTCAACACTAGTCTCAGCCGACTGATGATGCCTTTTGACTCGGCATGGGAGTCAACTCATGTTTAATTTGGTCGAGTCAAGTCGACATAGGCTGTTCGGCGAGCTTCTTTATGAGTTTAGATTTAACATAGAATTTGACTCTAGGCTATAGGCGTATAAAACTGCCTATAGATCCCTTAACACAGCTCGACGACGTCAAACCAACCATCGGGCAACGTATCCAAACACGATCGTTAGTCCACAACACCGAAGCCAAACGATACGCGACGAAGCGGATTAACGAGGTGACGAGGTTAACGAATCACACCCAAACAATAGAGTATTTCTAATGGCGTGCACAACCAAGCTTACGAAAATCAAGATCGGATCCGGACTTGAACTCAAACACCGAAGCAAATTTACTGCCAAATCAGGATTCAGATCAACAAATAAGAGTCCAAATCAACCGCGAAACCGGAAAACGGGCAAAGAGGCAAAACATCGAACACCTGGAGGGCTCGGTCAAAACCGAGCCACTCCTAGGTGGCTCGGCCAAAGCCGAGCCACCTAGGTGGTGGCTCGGTGGCCGAGCCACCTCCTGGTGGCTCGATGGCTGAGCCACCACCTAGGTGGCTCGACCAAAACCGAGCCACCTTGGTGCCCCGACCAAAACCGAGCCACCTTGGTGGCCAGCCCAGATCTGTGCCAAGGCACAGATCTGGTTGCCTATAAATAGAAGAGGTGGTTCATTGTTTCAAGGGTTGGATTTTTTGGAGGTGAAGCTCTGCAAGATTCGAAGCTCAGATCTAAAAAAGATCCAAGCTTTGGGACTTTGAAGACTTGTTCATCCAGATCCGGTGCTCGGCGATCGTCAACATCAAATAAGGCAAGAGTTCGAGAGGAACCGGATCTCAAATCGGATCTCAGATCTACGCAGGCATACTCCGGATCAAAGCTTGGTCTTTGATCCCGAGATTTGGGCGATTATTTCCTTGGTGAAATAATTCCCCCCGGCTATTATTTCCTTCGTGAAATGATACCCGTCGTACTGCGTAGATCCGACGGGATCTAGATCTCGCGGTGGTCCACGGATAAACCCCGGCGCAGGCAAACAACCCACGCAAGCGAGCGACCGCAAAACAGGAGCTCGTGATTTGTTCGACACAAAAGGAGAAAGTTGTAATCTTTTTTTATTTTTTTTTCATTGTAACCGGATCTTATAAAAAGACCAGATCTTTGTAACTCAAAAAGCTATTATCTAAGATGATAATGGAATCAATGAAGAAGAAAGACACGATTTTCACCGCGAACAATCTGGCGACCACAGTGGGAGCCGCCGATCTCGCTGCCGAGATCGGAGCGTCACAGCCGTGGATCTCAATCCCGGTCGTGGAGGAGGTCGAATACGAGTTCGACCAATAGAAGTTCGAGGAGTACCTGCCGTCCTCGTCCGGATCAACCTCCCCCCGTAAGTCCAAGAAGTTCTCCGCCAGGAGAAAAGCTCGTTGGTTTGAAGACGTTGAAAACACCAACGAAGATCTCACCCCGCTGGATGCCAAAGTCGCATCGGGTGAGATCCCTCCAATTCCCAACCAGGTCGGATCTGCTCTGGCCAACCCTGCCATCGCAGAGGGCGCGGTGACTCTCTCGAAGAGAGCCCGCCAAAGGCAACGTCAACGCCTTGCGAAATAATTCGCGAAGGCAATGGAGTCAGTTGACGGGATCCGTTACAATGCGGATCTGAAGAACGCAAGAGGCAAACAGCCTCAGCGACTGATGAACGGTGCCTCTTCCAAGCCGCCAACAATGGAATGGGTCCGTGTCAAACGGAACCATTCAACACTGGAAGAGCGCATTCGCAAGCGCCACGCACTATCAGTGCAGGCACGAGCTCAAGCTAAAGAGGCCCATAGAAAACTGCAGAAGGAAGTGGCAAAGAAGCCACCACCAACCCGCAAAGTCTGGAGGCCGAAGTCCGAAGTGGCGATTCAGGCCAAAGAGCAACCTTTGCAGCCTTCGAAGCAGGTTCAACCTCCGGCGAACCAAACGAAGTCGCCGACAATTCCCATGGCTACTCCGGGAGGTCACGCAGAATCATCCCGGAGAAAGAAGTTAGTTTTGGAGCGCCTCGGCCCACTTCCCGATGGACGATGCAAAGCTCCAGTTCAAGAACGTTTGGGCCCGATGAAGAAGCCCCGAATGACTCAACATGCTGGGGGTCGCTGTTACTTTCAGCATGACAAAAAGTTCAAGGCAGCTGCGCACGCCAATTTGCGCATTGAAGTCCAGGAGCCCGCTGAGAACTCACGCCCACAAAGGCATGTTTCGAGGCGCGTAACTTTTGAAAGCCCAAAGAAGGCAATTCACACTCAGAAGGAAACGTTGTTGTCTGATGACGACGTTATACCTGAGAAGTCGTGTCAACACACGATAGGTTGCTCCGACTTTCAAACGAATGAGCTGTACTATCGTGCTGGGGGCACGAGCAAAGCCAGAAAGAGAAGTCCTCGAAGGCTAGAAACTCAGTGCCCTTGTTCAAAGCTCATTCGGGCGGTACTGTCTGAGTGCAACTGCATCAAGGGAGTCCCCGAGAGAGTTTCAGTATTCGAAAGGCTTAGTACCGAAATGCCAAAACCAAGGCATAGGCGTTTCCGGTAAAGAAAAACAGTGGTCGGTGATGGAGAATTTCCGAGGGTCACCGCCAATATGACCAGCAAGGGAACATCGGCTCAGGACAATCCCGAGGCGATTCTAGAGGTGCCCCGACGTGTAACTCGTCTTCAGTCTGGAGCCATCATACGAGGAACTTACGGTAGGGTTCGGACAAGAACACCTTCAGAAGATGAAGAATCGGATGCCTACTCTGCGGTTGCATCTGACGACACCGTATACAGTGAAGGACAACCCCGTGAGTCATTCATGATAAGCGCGGAACAAGTGGCCAAGATGCTCGAAGAAGCCATGGCCAAGCAACAGGAGAGCTTCAGGTTCGAGATGCAGATGGCCATGCAGAATATGAGAGAAATGCAGGACCAACAGATCCAAGCGCTGATAAACCGGCAAGGCGAGCCAAGTCGTCGTAACCAGGTTATTCAGGAAGATGAGCACACGGATACGGATGAAACTTGCAATGCCAATAATCTGCCCGTCAACGCAGGGGGTGGTAACGAGAATGCTAACGAAGATACAGGTGAAAGTCTGAAAATCAAAAACCTCGAAAGCAAGATCAATACGTTGATTTCGGCTCAAGAGGTGAAGAAGACTGGCATTCCTTGTCCATACCCGAGAGAATGGGAATCAATCCCGTATCCGGCGAAGTTCAACTTAATCAACTTCACGCCGTTTGACGGGAAGGGTTCACCCACTCAGCACGTGATTTACTTCAAATCACATTTGGGGGTCATCTCTGGCAATGAGCCTCTGATGGTACGGTCCTTCGTTGGCACTCTTCGCGGAGCCGCCTTCGATTGGTATCGCCGTCTCAAACCAGGTAGCGTGAATAGCTGGGACGACATGGAGACTAAGTTCCTCATAAATTTCTTCGACGACGACACCGAGATATCTATCAGATCGTTGCTCGATGAGAAGTAGAAGGACGGTGAGTTAGTCGACATCTTCGTCAAAAGGTTCCGGAACAAGGCGTTGAATTGCCGGGACCCGATCACTGAGGAGTTTATTCTCCAAACCTGCCACAACAATCTTTTGTTGGACGTGCTGGAAGCAATGGGGACAGCACCGTCCAAAACGTGGAAGGATCTGAAAGTCCGAGGGGAGCAAGCTGAGCGATTCCTCCGAAGGAAGAAAGCCGAGAGGGGTCAATCAACAACTAAGCCTCTGAATTCTAACTTCGCCTCCCGTGGTAAGGGCAAGACACCTGCAGCGGCTGTTGATGCTAATCAAACGTCGCAACAACAACCCCGGAGACAGCAGAAGACTTCGGATCAGAGGCCCCAAAAAGAGTACTCCTTCAAGGACGAAGATGTTCCAGCCATCTTCAAATCCCTCCTTAAAAATAACAAGATCAAGCTGCCACCGATCACAAATCAGGAGGAAGCTGACGATACTGCGGATCCGAAGTACTGCGCGTACCACAGGAGGATCCTTCATCCCACCAAGGCTTGCTTCACTTTAAAGAATAGCATCCAGACCTTGGTTGAAGCCGGTATCATAACGCTAGAATAAGCCAGTTGAGAACGGCACGACTCTGGCAAGTATAAGATTATAAACTACTTCTTAAGACTCCGACAAGTATAAGAGTATAAACTGCTTCTTAAGACTCCGAAGAGTATATGAGTATAAACTGCTTCTCAATCCTCCGATCGGTATAAGAGGTTAAACTGCTCCCTGATACTCCAATAGGTATATGAGTCTAAACTATTTCTTCCACGAAAAGTTCTTGGAGAATGCCATGCGTGGTTTTCTTAAGGATAACCCGATCATGCAGCCGATACAATGATAAACCCAGTTTTGCAAGAAAAGCTGGGGGTGGATGATTCATGTGACGGGAAGTTCCTGAAAGAATGTTACATGTAATTTTCTTAGGGATAACCCGATCATTACAAATAAAGTGACAAGCACTAAACCCACCGTTTACCTGGTCAAATCTTAGGACCACAACCAAAATCCCCTCTCGATTCCTCCAATGAACGAGAGGCCCACAAATCGAATAATCAAACCTTCTTACAGTTAGGATCGTTTTAAACCTCCCACTTGGTCAAACTTTCCTACAGTTAGGACCACAACCAAAATCCCCTCTCGATTCCTCCAACGAACGAGAGGTCCACTTTCAAATCGAGTGATCAAACCTTCCTACAGTTAGGGTCATCTCAAACTCCCGCTTGGTCAAACCTTCTTACAGTTAGGGCCAAAACCACAATTCATTCTCGATAAACGAGAAATTCATCTTTAGTTCGGTAATCAAACCTTCCGACAGTTAGGGTTATCCGAATCTTTTCGATTCTCGGAGTGGAGATCCCACTCTTAGTTTCGCTTTTCCGGATTCTGGGGGTGGAGATCCCACCTCGAGTCTCCTTTCTAACTGGGAATAGAATATAAAATTCTTCCTTCCTTGTATTCGGGTTCGCCTTCACCCTAAAAGAAGACCGGGAAATAGAATATAAAATTCTTCCTTTCCCACACCAACCCTTTCCAAGAATTTATCAGTTTAGGATCCATCCTAGGAAGTTTATCCCGAATCCTAAGCAGGGATAAGTCTGCGCCTAACACGCGCTGCCGGTTTAGTCTTTTTCCATAGAAGAAGATACCAGAATTCGATTCTGGGGTATTCTATCCTGAAACCTAAGCAGGGATAAGTCTGCGCCTAATCCGCGCTGCCGGTTAGTTCTTAACCGTTAAAAAGAACACTCGCCCACATATTCAACATTATGGCAGGTTGTTATTAATAACACCGAAATCCATGCCTTACACGCATGGGGAATTTCATCCTGAATCCTAAGAAAGGATATGCCGACGCCTAACACGCGTCGCCGGTTTAGTCTTTATCCGTAGGAAAAGATACCAGAACCAGATTCTGGGGACCTTTATCCCGAAGCCTAAGTAGGGATAAGTCAACGTCTAACACACGTTGCCGGGTAGCCTATTCCCGTAACAATGGCGAAGTCTATGTATTCAAACATCATAGCATAAAGTCTCAGAGAATTCACTCTCTTAGCACAACGTTACATGCGGAACGGATTTGGACAATCCGCATGCTAGCCCGACTCAAACGGTAGTCGGTAAAGGCTAATCAAACCCGTTGAAGGCTGGGGGTTAGCCAAAAATCCTAAAGTCAACGCCTAACACGCGTCGTCGGGTAGCCTATTCCCGTAACAAATGGTAAAACCTATGTATTCAACATCATAGTACAAAGTCTAAGGGAGTTCATTCCTTTAGCACAACGTCACATGCGGAACGGACTAAAACAATCCGCATGTAAGCCCGATTCAAACGGTAGTCGGTAAGAACACGTCAAATCTGTTGAAGGCTGAGGATTTGCCAAAAATCCTAAGTCAACGTCTCATACACGTTGCTGTTTAGTCTTTTCACAGGAGAAAGACGAAGTCTACGTATTCAATATTGTAGCACTAAAAGGGTTAACTCTTTTAGCTTAACGTCACATGCGGAACGGACTTAAACAATCCGCATGCTAGCCCGACTCAAACGGTAGTCGGTAAAGGCTAATCAAACCCGTTGATGGCTGAGAATTTGCTAAAAATTCTATAAATACGAGTCATAGACGCATCAATTCTATAGATTGGTCTCGTGACTCAAGTATCTGTCACGCTCCAATTCCTTAAGAGCTTAAACTGTGTATACTCCAGAAGACGTACGAGTATAAACTGTGTCGAACGCCAGACCACGCGTTGTAAATGAAGATTCAACGCCGACGATCGATGATCAGTTCTATGTTGAAACAGCAAACTCGAGCTAAAATGTCAGGAAATCAAGAATCGACTTCAAATTTAAAATTCCGACAGACGGTCAGACAATAAATGCAGCACCGGAACCCTTACAGGCGTTCGACAAAGCACCGAATAGCCTGGAGGACTGAAGGAATCAAGAATAGAAGCCATTCCAAATATCCTGTCGTAACCGATTGAAGGATGGGATAATCATATCCAAAGTATTCCAGACTCTTCTATAAAAGAACGAGGCTGAAATACTTTGGAGGGGGTATCTGTAGGCGTATAAAACTATCTATAGGTCCCTTAACACAGCTCGACGACATCAAACCAACCATCGGGTAACGTATCCAAACACGATCGTTAGTCCACAACCCCGAAGCCAAACGATACCCGACGAAGCGGATTAACGAGGTGACGAGGTTAACGAATCATACGCAAACAACAGAGTATTTCTAATCGCGTGCACAACCAAGCTTACAGAAATCGAGATCGGATCCGGACTCGAACTCAAACACCGAAGCAAATTTACTGCCAAATCAGGATTCAGATCAACAAATCAGAGTCCAAATCAACCGCGAAACCGGAAAACGGGCAAAGAGGCAAAACATTGAACACCTGGAGGGCTCGGTCAAAACTGAGCCACTCCTAGGTGGCTCGGCCAAAGCCGAGCCACCTCCTGGTGGCTCGGTGGCCGAGCCACCAAGGTGGCCGAGCCACCTTGGTGGCCGGCCCAGATCTGTGCCAAGGCACAGATCTGGTTGCCTATAAATAGAAGAGGTGGTTCATTGTTTCAAGGGTTGGATTTTTTGGAGGCGAAGCTTTGCAGGATTCGAAGCTCAGATCTAAAAAAGATCTAAGCTTTGGGACTTTGAAGACTTGTTCATCCAGATCCGGTGCTCGGCGATCGTCAACGCCAAATAAGACAAGAGTTTGAGAGGAACCGGATCTCAAATCGGATCTTAGATCTACGCAGGTATACTCCGGATCAAAGCTTGGTCTTTGATCCCGAGATTTGGGCGATTATTTCCTTGGTGAAATAATTCCCCCCGGCTATTATTTTCTTCGTGAAATAATACCCGTCGTACTGCGTAGATCCGATCGGATTAGATCTCGCGGTGGTCCACGGATAAACCCCGGTGCAGGCAAACAACCCACGCAAGCGAGCGACCGCAAAACAGGAGCTCGTGATTTGTTCGACACAAAAGGAGAAAGTTGTAATCTTTTTTTATTTTTTTTGATTTTCATTGTAACCGGATCTTATAAAAAGACCGGATCTTTGTAACTCAAAAAGCTGTTATCTAAGATGACAATGGAATCAATGAAGAAGAAAGACACGATTTTCACCGCGAACATAGGCATGGCCGACTAATAACCCCTTTCAACTCGGTTTGGTACATGTCGACTCGTGTTTGACTTGGTCGGGTCGAGTCGACATAGGTTGTTTTGCGATGTTGGCTTCATTCGTGAGGCAACCTTCGCTACAGCTTGTTGTGAGCTTGACTTCAGGCTCATTCGAAGTGTTTAGTCCATAGGTGTTCACTTCTTAGATCCTTAGTGAAAATGCATTTTGACCGTCTACAAGACCCCCCCCCCCCGCCCTAAAGTTTTCAAAATCCTGCGTTTCAATTTGTAGCTAGGATTTGAAATACTTTGGGTAGATAGCCAGAGGTGTAGTATTGAACATAGCTTAAGTTGTCTTGATTAAATGAAAATTTGTCTTCATCCGCCTACTCGGTTGCCAAAGGTATGGTGTTGAACATAGCTTCCCTTGTTGTAGGCTTGTATCGAAGGATCAATGACGCTTGTATTCATCCAAATCCATGATTGGAATGAAATTTGTCGTTTTTGTTGTTTTGGTGATGTTGAGAAATCAGTAAAATTTTGACTAATTCTTGGGTATGAACGAAGGCTACTCTGTGTTAGGCTGCTGAGCGGAGTTCGTCGATTAGCAATGTTCTCTAGCTGGTGAAACTCAATTTGTTTTAAGCTATGTTAGTGAAGTTCGTCGTCTGGCGATGTTCACTGGCTGGCGAAGTCTGTTAGAATTCACCTCTTGATTTATGCCATGATTTATGGCTGAGATCTTTTGATTAAAGATCGCCCTATGGATTTGACCGAGTTTTAGGCTAAGTTTTAGCCTCTTTGTCCAGTCCAACCAAATCTTAAAAGATGTGATTTTCTTGAGAGTTAGGATTTGAAAGATGCTATAAATACTGGTCATTCCCATCCATTCTCACCATCTGTATCTTAAGTTTTAGCCTCTTTGTCCAGTCCAACCAAATCTTGAAAGATGTGATATTCTTCTTCTTCTTCTTCTCCATGTCTGCGCCAACGTTGCATAGACCTAAGATGCTCCTCGACAGGGGAGCTAAGATCAAAAGACTCCAACAGGAGTTAGCCTAAGTTAAGGGCAATCAAGCGGATGAACTCTGCATACTCTATCACCTAGCAGAGTTGTTGTTGGCCGAGAAAGAGATGCTCAAGCAGATTATCAAGAATTAGTCGGCTACCAAGGGAGAGCTGAATCTCGATAAAGATGCATGGATCTTCGAGTGCCTCACTCTGTGTAAGACCGTTCGGCATCTAAAATGGCGTTTGAAAAAGGATCCTTGGATTTCCACAAGCGAAGACTCCAACAGTAACTAGGTATCACGAACGTGATCCTAGATCCTAATTAGACATCGTGTGGCTGACTCAAGTCCGACGTTGAATTTTGCAATAAGAACATGCCTCTTTCCATTGGTATGCCTCACTTATAGGAATATGAGCAGTTCTTATACACATGGGGAAATGTTTAGTTCTCCAAATTTTGTAACGCCAGAGTAACAAGGGCTGTAGCTTGGTGTAGCTCTTGTTCGTTCCTCAAGTGTCACATTACCCATATCTTAGGAGTATAGGGCAGTAGAAAATAGCAATAAATACCCATCACCCTTATAATTGGACAATCTTGAATATCTCTTTCATGTGGTAGAGTCTTCAGTTAATAAAAATAAACTTTTCTTCATGCTGCAATTGTCCATCTCTTGTATGCTTGATCTGTTCGTACTTTTGTAGTGAATCTGAACTCTACATGGCTTGATCTCTACATGGAGTCATCATATTTGGAAGTGAAGCTCATGCTTATTTGTACTAGCGATAGTCAGTTTGAAGTTGGTCAAATGAAGTCTTAAACAAATTGAGTTAAAATTTTACTCAACTTGGAGACCTAGTGAATTTTTCCAAGTCATTTTGGTAAGGTTCACTATGTAAAGTCTCTAACAAATTGAGTTGTGATTTTCTCAATTTAGAGACTTAGTAAAATTCATTATGATGTTTAGGCAAGGTTCACCTTTAGTACCCTATTGAATTGGGTGAGGTTTACTTACTAAAGAAACAATCGTCTTGGCAAGACTCAGTAAGTCGGTTTGGCGAGACCCAACCTAAAGATATAAATTTTAGGTCTTCAATCTGCATGCCTGGAATTATGGTGAAGTTCATTCAAGGAGGGATACTAGGCGAAGTTCAAGACTAAACTCTCTTGTGAAGTTCGGGCTGAAATCTTAGGTGGAGTTCGCTGGCAGGATCTTCGGTAAAGTTTGGTCACGATATATTTGGCGAAGTTTAGGATGAGAAATCTTAGGCATAGTTTAGGGGTTTTAGCCTATAAATAAGACTATTTACCTCCCTCATCTTCCCTTTGATTTTAAAAATTTTCCTATTCTCCTTCGAACCCTAACTTTCTCAGAGATCCCCATAGTTCGTCATCAACAGCTCCTCGTCATGTTATTTCCAAGGGAAGAGGCTCTGTCCGAGGGGCTCGTCGGTCGAGATGAGGTGTCGGCATAGCTAGATATGGTAATGGGTAAGTGTCGAACCCATCGACGACGATCTTCAGATCAACTTTAGTCTCTGACCATTGGGCTTTAAGCAATGCCTTAGTGCATCTGACAACTTGATCCGCCGCTGAAGGCAAGATCTTTATGACCATTGGTGGTCTTCCTAACGAGTCTTCGTCAGCAGCTATTAATGGCACTTATCGTGGTGAGCTTCACACTTTGGGTGAGGCTCGCTCAGCACTTTGGGCTTTTGCAACGGACTTCATTTAGGCGGAGCTCTATTTTGAGTGATCTTCGCTAAAGTAATATTCGCCAATTTGGGGGCGATCCTTGCTTAAGCGATATTCGCCTAATTAAGTTAGATGAACTTCACCAACTTGGATGTGAAGTTCACTTCCTTTAGTTGAGCTTCGCTTCATTTTATAGGCACTTAGTCAATATAAGTGATTTTTGCTTGTGAGCAACGTTCGCATGTGCTCTTGAGTATAACAGCTGAACTTGGTCTTTGTCTACTAACTCAATTGTCATCTTTGTGCAGTTGTCTATTCAAGAGCTCCTGTGAATTGTCACAATCATTTTGGTCATGATGGGACTCACGATCTTGAAGTGACACACTTTTTTATGAGAACGTCTCATTGTTTCTTGACGACAGCAGTCAAAAAAGGATTGAGTCCATTCGTACATAGAGCTATAAGACTTTGCGGGAGATAACCACCGACACAAAATTCTCCATACCTCATGAAGATGTGTCAGTGAAGCCGCATTTACTCTTTGGAGATAGTGTCCCTGGCAGCAACTCTTTCTTCCCTTGTAGGGAGGAGCATTGGAATTATGCTCAAAAAAACCGTCAATTTGCTTTGTTGGCGATAGAGCGTCAAGTCTCCTTCTTATTCTTGCAGCATCTCACCGTGCCTCATTTTATGCGCTTTAACCTCACAAACAGGGAGGATAGCATCAAGATAGGCATTTTGAAGTATGGGGGCGGCTTCCGTCAAGGACATTATGGGACTAACTTCTGTGTCCAGGCTTCATGAATGAGGGCACGCCGGTTAAAGAAGCTGCTTGTTTAGGGTGAAAGTTGGTTTAGTCATTGTTTAACTTATTACAACTTCGATCGTTACAATAAGTTTGAAAGGAAAGACTTTTATATGATTCCTTACACAATAAAAATAAAAATTACAAGTCTCTCTTCAAACAACACACAATAGATGTTTATCGCTTGTTGTTTGCGTGGGATATTTTCCTGTACCGGGGTTTATCCGTGGACTACTGCGGATCAGATCCGGTTGATCGGAATAAAAGATCAATGCTCTTGATTCACAAAGGAAATAATCACAGAACTAAATAGTCTCGACAAAGTAAGATTACTACTCTTCTCGAGATCAAAACTAAGTTTGTTCTGGAGGAAAGGGGAATGGGCCTCAGATCTCTCGAACTCTCCCTCTTTATGCTAAAGAACTTCGCCAAGATCTGCTAGCCTCTCTAAAATTTGTCAAAACCTCACCATAGCTCCTCTGAAATTTATGGCTCTCTTCAAATCTGCCTTTATGAGGATGCTAGGGGTGTATTTATAGATTCTAAATATCGTGTTTGTGGATAGGATCGAAGAACAATCGTTATTATCCGTTTAGGTGGGTTTTCGATTGTGTAACAGCTTCCACACGTTTAAGGATAACCTCACATATTTATGAATGACCCTAAGGAGTTCTAGAAGCTAATCTTATTAAAAATCACATCAGGAGCTCACCTGGGTGCGAGTCACTTCAAAGTGACTCGGAATTTCCGAGTCACTTCGAGGTGACTCGGATTCTCCAAGACAGTTTGTACTATTTTTGATATTTTGGCTTTAATTCTCTAGTCTGATCTTAGAATAATGTAATTCAAGATGCGTTGGAAAGCTAATAAAGAAACATACAATGTTTATCTTTTGAGATTTTTCGGATTCAAATCTCATCATGGTTAAAATTTTACTTCTTCGTGTGAGTCACTCTAGAGTCCTCCTGATTGTATTTGCTTCGTTGTTTCACACATTTTGATGTTTCACGTGCATTCCTTTTGTTCACGTGCATTCCTTTGGTTCTTTTTACAGTAATAGATGATCCACTTTGACTTGGATAATCCTTTCTAATTCGGATAATAGCGTTCATCACCTTCTAATCGTTTCGAACTACGTACAGGAACCTATAGGTAATTTTTAACACCTACAGATACCCCTTCCAAAGTGTTTTAGGCTCATTCTTTTATAGAGGAGCCTAAAATAATTTGGATATGATAGACCCATCCTTCAATTCTTAGACTTCTTCATCTTTTAGTCTATTCAGTATTTTGTTGAATAGCTAAAATTCTTCTGATGCTACATTTATCGTCTGATCGTTGTCGAAATCTTGAATTAAAACCGAAGTGTTGGTTTCTGAATTAGCTCATGTCATTAGATCGACGTTGAACTGATTATCTTTGTTGAAAATTCGTATCTGAATCACGATTGAACTCCCGAGGATTATCCTTTGACCTAGAATTTTTCTGAGCCTTATTTCGAAAAATCTATCACTGTGTTGATCGACATTGACCTTCATTGTAGCGTGTTGTCCGGCGCTAACATAGTTTATACTCGTACGTTTGCTAGAGTCTATACAGTTTAAGCTCGACCGACGTTGTAACGTATGGCAGGCCTAAGTATAGAGGTTGTAGGACCAACCATTGATGCTGGTTCATATGTAGGTACAGATCTTACCCTTATGTCTCGCTAGTTATTTGCTTAACCATAGGGAAGTCCTGATTGTAGGACCAGCTATTGGAGCTGATACGGCTACCACTGCGAATGGTTTAAAGGTTTCTCATGGAGGCTTCAGCTAGAATTAATATTGTCCCTGGTGTTTAAGTCACGAGACCAATTGATGAAGCTGGTACGTCAGTGACTATCGTACTTATAGGATTTTCGACAAACCATCAGCCATCAATGAATTTGATAAGCATCTACCGACTACTGTTTGAGTCGGGCTAGCATATGGATTGTCTAAGTCCGTTCCGCATATAACGTTGTGCTAAAAAAATTAACTCTCTTAGACTTAGTGCTATGATATTGAATACATAGACTTTGCCATTGTTATGGGAATAGGTTACCCGACAACGCGTGTTGGGCGTAGACTTGAACAATTCTTAGATCTCGGGTTATCCTTAAGAATATTATGTGTAATGTTCTCCAGGAACTTCACGTTAGAAATAAAGGAAGCAGTTTATCCTCATATACCCATTGGAGGTTGGGGAAACAGTTTATACTCGTATACCCGTTAGAGTATGGGAGTAGTTTAACCTCATATACCTGTTGGAGGATTTCGTTCTCATTTGGCTTATTTTACCATCATGATATCGATGTCAACCAAGGCTTGAATGTTTGCTTCCTCCTGATTTGTAATTGGTGATAAACCCTCCTGTGATATGCACAGTACTTCGGATCCAAAATCTTGTTTGCTTCCTCCTGATTTGTAATTAGTGGTAGCTTGATTTTGTTATTGACGATGAGGTACTTGAAGATGGCTGGAACTTTATCATCTTCGAAATAATACTCCTCCTGAAACTTCAAATTAAGAGTCCCTTGTTGCCTCCAAGGTTGTTGTTGATGAATGTCGATAGCAATTGCAGGTGTCTTAGCCGTCGGTTGGACTCTCTTGGCTTTTTTCCTTTTGAGAAAGCGTTAGTCCTGTTCACCATATAGTTTTAACTCTTTTCGAGTTTTGGATTGTGAGACTCCCATGGCTTCTAAGAAATCAATGGAGAGATTATTGTGGTATGTCAGTATGATAAACTCCTCCGTGACTGGATCTCGGTAGTTTATTGCCTTGTTACGAAAATGCTTGACGAAGTTGTCGACTGACTCTCTATCATTTTTCTTCTCATCTAGCAGGGCTTCGATCGACACTTAGTTGTCATCATCGAAGAAGTTGTTGAGGGATGAGCTTTTCATGTCATCCCAGCAGTTGATGCTCCCTGGTTTAAGACGTCGATACCAATCGAAGGCCGCCCTACGAAGGGTGCCCACGAATGACCGAACCATCAGGGATTTATTCCCAGAGATCACTCCCAGGTGAGACTTAAAATAAATTAGGTACTGAGTGGGTGAATCTTTCCCATCAAATGGCGTGAAGTTAATTAGATTGAACTTCGTCGGGTATGGGATTAAATCCCACTCTCTTGGATATGGGCACTAAATACTCGTTTTCCTTACTTCTTGAGCAGACTTAAGGCATTGACCTTATCTCCAGCTCTTTCATCATCTCGTCATCGTCTACATCTTCCGTTGAAGGACGTTGAGGAGAATGAGTTAGACCATCCCTAGTGTTTTTATCTTTAGGGGGTGCATTTTAACCACCCCTAGTGTTATTGACAGGTGTATCAGCCTTGATGACTTCGTCCACTTCTGGATCACTATCATCTGTGACGTTCTGAGTATGGTGGCTGGATTCAGCTTGCTGATTTGATATAGTTTGGAGTTGTTGATCATGTAGCTCCCTTACCCGCTACATATTCAACTCCATTTAATCTTCATTTCAGCTCTGAGTTCCTCTCGCTGTCGAGCTAAAGCCTCTTGAAGCATTTGAGCCACTAGGTTGGGAGTGATTGTGAACGACTCACTTGCTTCCCTCATGCTGGATATTGTATCGTTGGAGGTGATAGCGGAGCAAGTATCCGACAGTTCGTCTTCCAAAAATAGTCCTTTGTGCATCCTCAGGTAATCCCTATGTTCGATGGCTTCTAGCTGGAGCTAAGATGGGCTATCCCTGAATTGACTTTCCTTTCAGGAGAAAAGTCGGGATTAGAGCCATTTGAAGTAATGATAGACTTTCCTTTGTCAACCATATTAATAGTGACGTTAGGGAATTCATCATCCTGAATAGTGGATTTTCTCTCATGGAAATGTCTTGGCTTAGGATTCGACACTTCAGTGGCAAGTTTCTCGAATGCCAAAACCCTTTATGAAATGGTCCTGATGCAACTACATTTTGATAATACTGCCCTGGTAGATCTCCTGCATGGATAATGAGAGTTGGTTTCTCGGACACCCTCCTTTTGGGATTTGTTCATACCCCCAGCCTGATGGTGCAGTTCATTGGAGTAATCCATCGCTTGTTAGTGTGATGGCCTAAGTATAATGTTGTCTTTTAACGGACACGTCTTCTTTTTGGGATGAAGAACCTTGTTGATATTCTCGGGACGATTTGTTGTCACCTTTGAATGATCCTAGGTCGCATCAGGAGTCACACGTTTAGGACCACCCCCTTGCGAGCGTGGAACCATAACAGGCTCCTGGGTTTCAATACGAACTCCCAGGCGATCGATGCCAGTAGTCCTCTTGTGCATGGCGCATGAACATGTACAATGAGATGCCCCGGTTTGTTTGGAGGCGACAGGATACCTTTGAGCGGCCTTTGTCTTGATGGGAGTGTTTGTACGACCCCCAGCCTGAGGAACTACTTAGGTTTGTTCACCGGAGCTTTGCCTCGATCTTTGTACGAAGGACCAAGACGGTCCGTCGTTGTAACCTTAAATTTTGATAGGTCAATGCTACCGTGAGACTTCTCCGGAGGTACGGGATCAACTGGAATAGGAACGAGGCTTGACGGAAGCGGAGAAACAGGCAGGGAGGCGAATTAGGCATTATGGTCACCAGCGTATTTGGGGTGAAAGTTGGTTTAGTCATTGCTAAACTTATTACAACTTCGATCGTTACAACAAGTTTGAAAGGAAAGACTTTTTATAAGATCCCTTACACAATGAAAATAAACATTACAACTCTCTCTTCAAACAACACACAATAGATGTTTATCGCCTGTTGTTTACGTGAGATCTTTACCTGTGCCGGGGTTTATGCGTAGACCATCGCGGATCAGATCTGATTGATTAGAATAAAAGATCAATGCTCTTGATTCACAAAGAAAACAATTACAGAAGTAAATAATCCCAACCAAGCAAGATTACTACTCTTCTCTAGTTCAAAACCAAGTTTGATTTGGAGGAAAGGGGAATGGGCCTCAGAACTCTTGAACTCTCTCTCTTTATGCTAAAGAACTTCACCAAGATCTGCTAGCCTCTCTAAAATTTGTCAGAACCTCTCCCTAGCTCCTTTGAAATTCGTGGCTCCCTTCAGATCTGCCTTTATAAGGGTGCTAGGCGTGTATTTATAGATTCTAAATGTCGTGTTTGTGGATAGGATCAAAGAACAACCGTTATTATCCGTTTAAGTAGGTTTTCGGTAATGTAACAGCTTCCACACATTTAAGATAACCCTACATATTTATGGATGACCCTAAGGAGTTCTAGAAGCCAATCTTATCAGAAAACATATCAGGAGCTGGCCTGGGCATGAGTCACTTCGAAGTGACTCGGAATTTCCGAGTCACTTTGAGGTGACTCGGATTCTTTGAGACAGTCTGTATTATCTTTGATATTTTGGCTTTAATTCTCTCATACGACCTCAGAAGAAAGTGATTCAAGATGCGTTGAAAATCTGACAAAGAGAGCTACAACATTTGTCTTTTGAGATTTTTTGGATTCAAATCTCATCATGGTCAAAATTTCACTTCTTCGTGTGGGTAACTCTAGAGTCCTCCTGATTGTATTTGCTTCGTTGTTTCACACATTTTGACATTTCACATGCATTCATTCACTTCTTTTTACAGCATTGGATGATCCTCTTTGACTTGGATAATCCTTTCTATTTTAGATAATAGCATTCATTATCTTCTCTCTATTTCGAACTACGTAAGGAAACCTATATGTAATTTTTGACGCCTACACTGCTGTCATCCCAAACACCTTTGGCGAGCTTGTCAAAATCGATGCCCAGTATCTGGATGGGGATTCTAGTTTCTTCGATTGGATTAGGTCGACAGATACCCAATGGTGGACCCACTTAGTAGACTTCGCTCTCGTCACGTTTAAGGAGTGATTGCAAAGAACTGGGGCTCTATACTGTAGTTAGAGCTTCCAAGTATGTCGCTGAGATTTGTACGCCGATTTTGTATGGGATTCTGGAGCTATAATAGTGACAACAACACTTTGTTCACTTCGGCAGGGCAGATTGGGATTGCTCATCATAAGATGTTTGAGGTGTCTTGTTTACCGATAGCGGATCGTCTATACGAGGGTGGTTTCCTACATATAAGGAGCTGAGTACGTATTCTCGCGTAGCCCATGTTGTGGAGGCTTTTCGAAAACTAGTTTGCCATTTTCTCATTTTCTAGAGGACTACTGGGAGCATTGGTCATGACAATACCATACCTCTTGTTCCTTAGGCAGAGTATTTATTTCCCAACATTAGTGAAAAGGGAAATGTGGGTCTGATCCTTCCATCCACAGATGTTGAAGTCGAGGCTCGTATCTTCAGGGATGGCTCCGTATTGCATACTGTCGACTCTGACATGTGTGGGTTTCATGCTATTGACTAGTTTGAGAGTTTCCATCACCAAGCGAAGGAGCCAATATCTGAGTTGGCATTGCTTGCAAGGTTCTTCTCTATTTGGCTAAAGGGTTGTGTCGTGCCTTCTCAATCGAAAGACCATATCTCCATTAAAATGTTATTCCCTACTGTGCTATTGGCCTCTCGGTACAACTTACCTATTCTACCGTTAATAGTGAGTTGCATTCATCATGGCCTAAGGGAGTTGGCTACTGAATACTTAAAGTAGGGGGACAGTTGCTCGAGGAATCAAGTGCTCAATCCCAGGATGGAACTACCGTGTACTTATTTGGTAGTATGGTTCACCCAACACTACCCTCAGTTGATGTCAGCCTCTATGCCTGGTGGTAGGAGCGTTGCATTGCTTCAGAGGTACGAACGTTCGAAATGACTCGTTAAATACCTCGCTGGGGTCCATAGGATTTTCTAAAATAAGGACTGTAGGCATCAAAAATCACCTATAGGTCCCCGCACACGGTTCAAGACAGAGAGAAGATGATGAATGTAGCTATCCGAGTCACAGAAGCTAATTTGACAATGACAAGCACATGAAGTGAGTCAACAAACTATGCAAAGTAACAGAACTTCAGAATAATAGAAACACGAATGGATCGGGAGCTACGCATTGATTATGAAAGACGAAGCTCCCCTCGTGTCTCGTTTACTCCACATATGATTCAATCATGGAAGCTCATAGATCTCCTCATCGGCTTTCTAATACATTTTGAATCGCGTGATTCTAAGTTCGGATGACGAAGATACAGTGAAAACGGATAGAATGCGTAGAATAATGCTCCAAGCCTCAGCGACACCCATAGGTGTCTCGACCAAGGTTTGGCGGAGACACCCACGGGTGTCCGCAACCCCGAAAATAGTTTTTGGCAGATTTAAGCTGTTTTTCGACCGTTAACCACCTGGATTTGTTCCAACTGATAAAATATCATCCAAGAACGTGGTTAAGTGGTTACAACTGAAGATAAGAGTGAATCGATCATTCTTATCTAAAAACAGAGGTCCTAAAACCTATAAATATAGCCCCAGGACCTTTATTTTTTTAGATATGGAATTCTCGAGCGTTGGTAAAGTCCTGCTGAATTGAAGACTGAAGGAGCACGAATTTCAGAAGAGAGGAGGAGATCGGATCGAGTTCGTCATTATAAAGAAGAGGAGCTCGTTAGATCTACACTTCCTGATTCTTTGCCCCCTGTTATGGTAATCTCGAAAAGAGTGATTATCTCACTGTTGCCGAGATAATTGCTTCGGTTTCTTGATTCCTTTGCGAATCAACGAAGCTCCAGATCTGATCTGATTGTTTGGTAGTCCACGGATCAAGATCCCTGTCACAGGCTAAGATCCCACGCAAGCAGCGAAGGATAAACGTCCGTTGCGTTTGTTGAGAGGAAAGTTGTAATTTCGTTTTTATTATGTAAGAGTCTTATAAAAAGACTATCCTTTTTTGTTGTCATTGTAACAACTGAAGTTGTAATGATTACATCAATGAAGACATCAACTTTCTCCCCAAACAAGCTGGTGATCATAGTGGGAGCCAACAGCTTCGCTACCGAAGCTGTCGTGCCGTAACCAGCAATCAAGATCCTGGTGAATGAAGAGGTCGAATATGAGTTTGAACAGCAAAAGTTCAAGGAATACTTGTCCTCCTCCAGATCCACCTCTCCTCACAGATCCAAAAAAGTCCGCTAGTATTCTAACATGAAGACCCGAGAAGATGATCTCCGCGTCACCGCCGCTACAGTTGTAAATCACGACGTGTCACTGATATCCGACGAAGTTAGATCAGCGGATCTGAACTCCTCCTTGACAAAAGAGTTAGTTGCTGAAGGTTGTAGGCATCGAAAATTGCCGATAGGTCCCCGAACATAGCTCGGTGT
>BQKN01065953.1:595188-609709 GCA_022839385.1 Asparagus kiusianus | reverse complement strand
GGGGGTGTCCTCAAGGCAGCCCCCTACCCCCCTCTCATTTGCCTATAAATAGAGGCCCTTAGCCTCCATTCTCTGGGCTCCGGAATTCAAGGCTGAATTATCTTAGCCAAGGATTCCTCTTGTGTGAAGCGGCGAAGCCCTGCCGGAGCGAGGAGTCAGAGTTTTCAAGAGAGCGGCGAAGCCCTGCCGAATCGAGGAGTCTACACCGTCATTCACCCCTTTTCCTTAGTGTTGCTCCTTAGCGGTGACACTAAGAAGAGCTATTATCTCGTTTTAGCCGAGATATACGCTTATAACCTCTAGATCTTGCGCGGATCGACGAGGTTCTGTTTCTATATCCTACGCGGATAGACGAAACTCTGCCGGATCTTACCGGCAAGGATCTTGAAGAGTCGGCGGTCCACGGACATCGACGTCCCCGTCACAGGCCAACAACCCACGCAAGCGAGACCGTACCAAACCGGGCTCTCGTGTTTATTTTCGTTTAAGTTGTAATCTTTTGTTTTCATTTAAATTCTGTTGTAACGCTCAAAGTTGTAACAGATCTCAAAAAAGAGAACATCAATGAAAACAGCAACTTTTACCGGAAACAAAGGTGCGCCAACGTTGTCAAAGAGGGCGTGCCAAAGACGGTGTTAACGTCTTGCGCATCAACTTGCTAAGGTTTTGGAGCCAATGGACGGGATCCGCTATAATGTGGATCTAAAATCTAGGTAGTGCCAAGAACAACGACAATCGAGCAACCCTCCCTCCAAAGTAGAAAAGAATGAACGGGTCTGCGTCAAAAGGACCCGCTCTACCCTTAAGGGGCGAATTCAGAAGCGCTGCGTATTGCTTGTGTACGCATGAGTCCATGTGCGAAAAGCACAAGAAATGCAGAAGGAAGAGGTGGTCAGAAAATCACCCAAACAGAAATGAGTTTGGATGCCAAAGGTCAAATCTGCGCCTAAGTCAAAAACAGACGAAGTTACCATTCAACCTTCGTCAACTCCGGATCCCACTCCCCTTGATAGTGTGGACCTCACAAAATTCAGAGTTTCTCTGAAAGACCACCTTGGTCCTCTCCCCGAAGATCGAGGTAAAGCACCTGTTAAGGAGTGATTGGGACCATTGAAAAGATCCCAAACAACCATTTAGGCTGGGGGTCGTACTAATCCCCCCAATAATAAGGGGAAAGCTCTTACGACCGACCACATCGGATTGCGAGTTGAAGTACAAGAGCCCGTTAGAGTTTCACGCTCACGAAGGAGTAAATCTGAACGAGTGACTCTTGGAGATACCAATGAAACGTCGTATCCCCAGAGAGAAACGTGTTCATCTGATGACGATGTTATACTTGGCAAGCCGTGCCAATACAGGATAGGTTGCTCCAGTCATCAGACTGATGAGTTGTACTATCAGGCGGTAAATACGAACAAGTTTCGAAAGAGAAATGTCCGAGAGATGAACTCTCGCTGTCCGTGTGTGAAAATTATCAAGGTAGTGTTGTCAGAATGTAACTGCTACGGGACTACTCCCCGGAGGGTCTAAGTATTTGAACGAATCTCTACTGAAACGTCTGAACCGAAGACAAGGCATTTTCATAGAAGAAGGCCAACTAGCTTAGGTGATGAGTTCCCTCGAGTAACTATCAACATGGACGACAAAGGCAAGTCCTCGCGACGCTTCAATCCTGAGCCTTTTGCAGAAGTATCTCACTGCATGACTTGACTGCGATCTAGAATTGTCAGACCTAGACTAAGGAGGTCATGATCCTTCGATGATGAAATGTCAGATGCTTGCTCTGTATTAGCTTTTGAAGACACAGAATCTAGTGCAGGGCAATCTTATGAATCATTCATGATTAATGCTGAACAAATGGCTAAAATTCTCGAGGATGTTTTAGCCAAGCAGAAAGAGAATTTTAAATTCAAGATGGAGATGGCTATGCAGGAGATGAGAGACATGCACAGCTAACAAATTGCAGCACTGATGAATCAGCAGGGAGAGACCAGCCGTCACAATAATCTTAACCAAGCTGATAACGATCGAGAAGCGGATGAGAATGCCAACATGGACACCCCTCTCGTTGATAACAATACTGGGGGGTGGTCCCTCGAATGATAACAATACAAAGGAGGACCACGTTACTTCTCCCCGGAATCACTCGAAGAAAAATACGAACGAGGATAAGAAGATGTTGGACTTAGAGAGCAAAATCAATGCATTGATGAGCGCTCAAAAAGTAAAGAAGTCCGGGATACCTTGTCCTTACCCGAGAGAGTGGGAATCAATCTCATACCCGACAAAGTTTAATTTGATCAACTTTACACCGTTGGACAGAAAGGGTTCCCCCACTCAGTACTTAATATACTCTAAGTCTCATTTGGGAATAATCTCTGGAAAGGAGCCCTTGATGGTACGGTCATTCGTTGGCACTCTTCGCGGAGCAGCCTTCGATTGGTATCACCGTCTTAAGCTAGGAAGTATCAGCAGTTGGGACAACATGGAAGACATGTTCCTCACAAATTTCTTCGATGACAACACCGAGGTTTCAATCAGAACATTATTCGATAAGAAGTAGAAGGACGGAGAGTTGGTCGAAAATTTTGTCAAACGATTCCGGTACAAAGCTATAAATTGTAGAGATCCGGTCAGTGAGGACTTCATCCTGGAAACCTGTCACAACAATATTTCTCTGGATATCCTCGAAGTCATGGGAATGACGCTATCCAAGACTTGGAAGGATTTGAAGGTCCGAAGAGAACAAGCCGAACGCTTCCTCAAAAGGAAGAAGGTCGAAAGAGGTCAGACAGCGACTAATGTCCCGCAGCAGAATTTTGTCCCCCAGGGCAAAGGAAAGGTACAAAATCAAACTCAGTGGATACGAATCAAACGTTCGAGCTGCAACCGCAACCGCAACCGCAACCGCAACCGCAACCGCAACCGCAACAACAATAGTAAAAGGCGCCTCAGCAATCATGATGGCAACAACAACCTCAGAAACAGAAAACTTTAGAACCAAAATTCCATATGGTTTACTCTTTTAAAGAAGACAAAGTCCCTGATATTTTCAAATACCTTATAGAGAACAACAAGATTAAGTTGCCTTCGATCCAAGATTAGGAAGACGCTAAAAGGGTTAATGACCCAAAATACTGTGTGTTCCACAGAGCGGTTCACCACCTTACCAAGTTATGCTATGCCCTTAAAGACAAGATCCAAGCTTTGATCAACGTTGGGGTCATTACTATGAAACAGTCTAAGGAAAAGAAGGTGGGTGCGAACGCAGTGTCAATCAGCTTCGGGTCTGTTCCTTTGAATTGGTTTCAGCCCGAAACCATAATGAACATAGCGGTGAAGACTGTCAACGACGATCCTCATGAACAACACCAGAAAGGACTTATGCCACACACAGCCCTAAATGGTGAGATTCTCTAGTCCATCCCGATCTAATTGAAGATGAACAGTGGGCTAGATCGTCATCCAAGAAGAAGTCAAAAGGGAGAGGAAAATCTTGTTGCGGAGCTTCGGCTATCCCAAAAAAAGAGGATGAGGAAATCCCAACTTTTCCGCTCTCCGAAGATGAGCAAGAAGTCTTTGCGACCAATGGAGAACCGGCCTTTGCTACCCGGAGTGGAAACGAATACCATTTCAAGTATCCTACCGCCTCCGAGTAGTTAGCTAAGCAGGGGGTAACCAAAACCGTTCCCTCTAAGACATTAGCAGAAATGAGAGTGGTCATAATTCCCCCAGCACCTGTTGACAGAACTCAACAAAAGCTAAAGGGGAAAGAATCCTTACACCAAGAGGATTAGAACCCGAAGCAGTCTCGATTCAATTAACCGATTGGGAAAGATAAACTGGGGAGCTTGAACACTCTGCACCGCTTCGACATTATATCACAGTTAGTCAATATACCGGCTAGAATAACTCTATATGAGCTGCTACGTCTTTCGAAAGACACGAGGGAAGCATTGTAAGAAGCCTTGGCAAATTCTAACGTTTTCTTGACTCAAATCAAGCCATCCCCTAAAGAACCGGAGCCGTCGGCCCAACATTGCAATCTCATGTTTTCCTACATTTATTTCACCAAGGAGGACATGCAGATAAAGAATTCAAAGCATGACTGACCCTTGTACTTCACCGGGCACATTGGCTCTAGTGTTGTCAACCGGATCCAAGTCGATCCGGGTTCCGCTGTTAGCATCATGCTACTCCGATTGATGTATAATCTCAGAATACTGGCCAATAAGTTAGCCTCCATGGGCACTACGATCTACAGATTCAATACCAGTGGGTTCAGGCCACTAGGTAAAATTTGAGTGAAGTGCCAGATTGGAGACATGAAGTCGGAAGTCACATGTTATGTGATCGACGTAGAGACTTCCTATAACTTACTGTTGGGATGACCATAGATCCACGGTAATGTTATAGTCCCTTCCACCCTCTATCAGTATTTTAAATATGTAGATACTAATAATGAGGTCAAGACGGTGGTCGCGGATAAGCAACCGTTTAAGGGGTTGGAAAATTATTTTACTGACCCCCTTCTCTATGGGACTAAATCCGATACTGAACCATCGGCCCAAGATATAGACAGCGGAGAAGAAGCTGACACTGAAGCTGGGTTTGATTACAACGGTGGTTTTGTACTTAATGACATTGTACCCATTGTAATCAATCTTGACGATGGAGAGTCATCGGATAGTAGTTATAATTAGCAACTTGCCGAAGAAATAGTAATAAATGATGATTTAGAGTACTCATTGTGTCTTGATAACATCATGAAGGGGTTATATGATGACCCCGACTTGTATATACTACTTCAATCATATTGCATGATGAAGAAGCATGTTCAGGATTTGTTCGGAACGAAACTTGTCGTCCCCGCAAAGGTAGTGGGTAAAAAGGTAGTCATTTATGGTAAAGAGAAGGAGTTTTTAGTACCAGGTCATTTCTTGAGAGAAGAGGACGATGATGATAAATCAACTCCTTATTTATTCAGATATGATACAAAAGCGTGGAACCTCATGGAGAGATACAGATATGACTTCGCACTCGGAGAGGGTCTTTGTTTCGGTTGAGGCCCACGATCAAATAGCTAATAAGGATAAAGATGAATATTCTTTAGCCTGGGATAAAGATGCATATTCTGATGCTAGTCATCGATCAAATAGCTAATTAGGATAAAGACGAATATTCTTCCAATTCTTTAGCCTGGGATTCTGATGCTAGTCTTGGGGAAATGTTCAAAAGACTGATGTCGAACATGACAACAATTGACTCCGTCACCGTCAAGGAAGATGATCAAATACCAACTTGGGAAGACCCTTGGGTTCATCACCTGAATATGTAGTATGGTGATAGATTCGAATAAAGGGAACCCCCTACCGAGGACCAAGTAATCCAAGTGAATATGGGTGACGAAGATAATCCGAAACCGATATTCATTAGCGACAGTCTCCCGCCAAATGAGAAAGAAGAGCTAATTACCCTTATTAGAGAGTACATCGATGTTTTTACTTAGAACTATGAGGATATGCTAGGGCTCGATCCTAATGTGGCAATGCATTGCCTCAACATTAAGTCAGATGTCAAACCCGTCAAACAACAGCAAAGACAGTTTCATCTGCAAATCATAGAAGTGATCGAGTCCGAAGTTAAAAAACTTGTTGACTTGGGTTTTGTCAGGGAGGAACAACACCCTGAGTGACTTGCTAATATTGTCCCAGTCCTTAAGAAGAACGAAAATATAAGGATCTGCATCGATTTTAGAGATCTTAACATGGCATGCCCGAAGGAGGACTTCCCTCTTCCCATCACAGATGTTATCATTGACAACATGTGTGGATTCGAGAGAATGTCTTTCATGGATGAATTTTCTGGCTACAATCAAATAAAGATGCATCCAGATGATGAGAAGCATACTGCATTCAGAACACCCCTTGGTGTCTTTTGTTACATAGTTATGCCCTTCGGCTTGAAGAACGCAAGTGCCACATATCAAAGAGTCATGTCAAAGATTTTTCAAGAGCATCTCCGAAAGATCGTTGAATGCTATGTGGACGATCTACTTGTAAAAACCCGTAACAAGAATGATCACATCAAAGACTTAAAGATGATGTTTGACCTAATGTGGACTCATCAACTGAAGATGAATCCTACTAAATCTTTCCTCGGAATGTCCAGCGACAAATTCATTGAATTCGTTGTCACTGCCAAGGGTATTCATATTGACCCTGATAAGGTGAAGGCAATTAATGAATTACAACCCTCGAAAAACATTAAAGAACTCAGAGGTTTACAAGGACGGTTAGCATACATCCGTCGGTTTATTTCAAACCTTTCAGGAAAGTGTCAGCCATTCTCCAGACTCACAAAGAAAGGTGTATCATTCATATAGGACGACGCTTGTCAAAAAGCATTTAAAGATATCAAAGAATATCTCTCGAAACCCCTTGTATTCGTTGCATCGAACTCAGGCAAACCGTTCTTGATTTATGTCAAGGTGATGAGCCACTCGTTAAGTGCATTACTTGCACAAGACGATGACAACGGTCACGAACAGGCTGTATATTACCTAAGTCGGACCCTTGTGGGTGTCGAATCCCGGTATCCAATGATTGAGAGGGAGTGTCTCGCCTTGGTGTTTGCAATTCAAAAGATACGGCATTACTTAGTTGGACAGACTATTTATGTCATCTCCAACGTTAACCCAGTCCGAGTATTCATAACGCAGCCAGCTTTCATGAATTGGCGGTTAGCAAAATGGGCCTGCTTCTATCCCAGTATGATCTGCACTTTAAACAACAAAAATCAGTCAAAGGATAAGCTAATTGTGATCTTTTGGCAGCTAACCCAACTACGGATACCGCCGAGGTATACGACGATCTACCAGATGAAACCCACGAAGCCAACATAACTTCTCATCAATAGGTATGGTGTTTGTACTTCGATGGTGCTTCTCGAGCAACTAACGTAGCAAATGCTCTTGGATGTTCTAAGATATCCTCCTGAGTCGGAGTTGTCTTGGTTTCCCCGGGAAAATATGTGATGCCTCGAGCCTACTCACTGACCAAACCGTGCTCAAATAACGTAGCCGAGTATAACGCGCTGCTTATTGGACTCAGCTTTGCTAAAGAGCTGGGAGTCGAGTACCTTAAAGCTTTCGGTGACTCTCAACTGGTAGTTAAACAAGTTCAAGAGGAGTATTAGGTCAGAAAACAGGATTTGATACCATACTATAAGATGGCCGTCAAGATGGCAGAATCATTTGAAGGATTCTTCATCGAGTACATTCTAGCTTACAGAACGCCTATGCAGATTCATTAGCAGCATCTCTGGCATAGCCTCCCAAAATAGAACAATTCGTTACGGTGAGAACTCACTGGCTCTTCGTACCAATCTACGATGTAGATGACGGAGAAGAGGATATTAAAGAAGTGTATTCAACCCAATTGAGTACGAATCCCGAGACTAGCATTTCCCTATCATAGACTACGTCCTACACGGGATTTTACCAGAAGACGTGAAGGAAAGAGACTCAATCCGACGGAGAGCACTGAGATTCTACTATAATACAGAGAGTCGAACGCTATATCGTCGAGGGTACGATGGTTTACTATTATGGTGCCTATCCACTAAAGAGGCGGAAGAAGTCCTTAGGGAGACGCACGAAGGAGTTTGTGGTGCACACCAACCCGGCCCTAAACTTTACGACCGTATCAAAAGGATGTGATATTTCTGGCCTACTATGATAAAATACGCAATCACCTATGCTTGAAAGTATCATGCATGTCAAGTGCACGCGAATTATATGCACCAACGCTCGAAGTATCTGCACCCTTTGGCCACATCATGGCCTTTTAAAACTTGGGGAATGGACGTCGTAGGCCTTATTTTTCCCCCGTCGGTCAAAGGCGACCGATTCATCTTAGTAATTACAAATTATTTCTCCAAATGGGCTGAAGCGATTCCGCTCAGAGAAGTTAAGATGAGCAACATAGTGACCTTTATCAAACACCATATTATCTATCAGTATGGTATCCCAAGACAAATCATACATGACAACGGTCCTCAGTTTGTCAGTAATGCCTTTATCAAATTTTACGAGAAATTCAAAATTCAAGACGTCTCGTTGACGACTTACAATCCTACAGTGAACGGATTGGCTGAAGCTTTTAACAAGACTATCATAAAACTTTTGTCAAAACTCGCGAAGACTAATAAACAAGATTGGGACGATAAACTCGATGAAGCTCTATGGGCCTATCACACCACAGTTCGCACGCCTACTGGAGCAACCCTGTATTCTCTAGTGTATGGGAGTGAAGCAGTTCTTTCATTAGAAATTCAAATTCCATCTCTTCAGATCCCTCTTGCAATAGAGATGACAAACGAAGAACAATATCAAAAATGTCTCAAAGAACTAGAGATGCTTGATGAAAAGCGCTTGGAAGCCCAACAACACATTGAATTCTATCAATCCAGAATTTCCCGAGCTTTAGACAAAAAGGTTTGACAATGGAGTTTTGGAGAAGGGGACTTGGTCTTAGCTGTCCGACGACCAATGATCCTCAATTCTAAGAAGAAAGGCAAGTTTGAACCCAAATGGGAAGGACCATTTATGGTAGAGATAGTCTATTCGAACGGTGCATATCGTCTTATCACCAAGGAAGGCGCCCGGCTTATGATGCCAATAAACGGGAAATTCTTAAAAAAGTACTACCCTTAGTACATTCAAGATAACCCATGTATTGGGAAGTTCCCGAAAGAATACTACGTGTAGTATTCTTAGGGATAATCCAGTTACAACAAAAGTGATAGACAAGAGATCCACACTTGGACTCTGAATTTTCTTCAAAGTTGGAACATATTATATTGTTGATATTGGATTCACCAACTCTCATGAATTCTTTTGCTGAGACGAGATTTGATCATTTTGATAAATTAATCTTTCCTCACAAAATCCAACACTAATCAAATCAATAGACGGTGGGTCCACCAAAATTTCTATCCACTAATCTTTAACGTATTTCAAACTTAACTTGTTAAGTCTTGAGCACTTAATATCAAAATCTGCCATCGAGTGGCTAGTACAAATCAGCATTTCTCACTGCTATCGGTATTACACTCCCACTTATTTCTTGGTCAAACCTATAAAAGTTAGGGCCAAAGCCAAAATCCCCTCTCGATTCCTTCCATGAACGAGAGGTTTAGTTTCAATTTGAGTAATCAAACTTATAAAAGATAAAATTTCTACCAACCCCACTTGGTCAAACCTATAGATAGTTAGGACCAAGATCGGATTCCAACTTTCGATAAACGAGAGATTTCCACCTTTCTGAATTCAGCCAAACCTATAAAAGTTAGGGCCGAAATCGGAATTTCTCCTTAATAAATATGGGATTCTTTTCTTGGATTATGCAACCAATCCTATAAAAGTTAGGGTTGCTTGAATCTTTTTGATTCTCAGAGTGGAGATCCCACTCCTAGTTTCACCTTTTTGAATTCTAGGGGTGGAGACCCCACCTCGAGTTTCCTTTAAAACTAGAGATAGAATATAAAATTTTTCCTCTTCAGTTTTGGGAGATAGAATATAAAATTCTTTCTTTCTTATTTTAGGTTCGTCTTTACCATAAACAAGACCTGGGGACAGAATATAAAATTCTTCCTCTCTAGCATCGGGTTTGTCTTCTACCCTAAGAAAAGACACAATTCCTGACTTCAAATCCGTGCACTTCATACACGGGGGATTTTATCTTGATCCCTAATTAGAGATAAGCCTACGTCTAACACACGTTATCGGTTTAGTCTATCACTGATTGAAAAAGATACCAGAATTCAAGTCTGGGGACTTTTATCTTGAATCCTAAGTAGGGATAAGTCAGTGCCTAACACGCGTTGCTGGGTAGTCTATTCCCGTGAGAAAGACAAAGTCTACTTATTTAATATCGTAGCACTAAAAGAGTTAACTCTTTTAGTATAACATTACATGTGGAACGGACTTAAACAAATCGCATGGTAGCCCGACTCAAACGGTAGTCGGTAAAGGCTCATCAAACCCGTTGATGGCTGTGGGTTTGCCAAAAATCCTATTAGAACCCCGCAAGGGATGAGTAAGTCTATGTATTCAAAAATCATAGCGGTAAGTCTAAAAGAATTCATTCTTTTAGCATAACGTCACATGTAGAACAGATTTGAACAATGTGCATGCTAGCCCGATTCAAACGGTAATCGGTAAAGGTAAGCTAAATCCGTTAATAGCTGAGGGTTTGCCAAAAATCCTATAAATATTATAGTTATTCATCCTAGATTGGATAATGATCATAATAAAGAGAAGAGTGAGCTAAGTAAAAGATTTTATTTCATTAATAAAGTCAAAGTGAAGGAACTATCGCTCTGAGTATAATCCGTGGCTGAGGATCCGGTGTTCCAGCATAAAAAGATCTTTGGTAAAACTCTGCTCGAGTTTAGCCTGCAACTCAACTCGAATAAAATCTTCAGATGTATCCAATATCTTCGCGGCTACACTTCTCAACTTGGCCAACTTCTCTTCTGTAGGCTCCAGCTTCTCTAATGTCTGTCTTCGAGCATCTTCAGCATTGGCTAAGTCATCCTCAAGAATAGCACGAGATTCTTCGGCATACTTCAAGGCCTTCTTAAGTTTAGCTATCTCCTCGTCAGTCGAAGCTAGAGAGCTAAGTAAATCAACCTTAGCCTTGTCCTTCCTCAAGAGATTAGCCCTCATCTGCATAACAGAGCTCTCCTGTGACTGAAGATCATGTCCAATGGATACTCTGGAGTCATTCTACTACTTCAACTCAGATTCCAACTGAGTAGCGATAAAAGAGGAAACACCTCTAGTCTTCTATTCCCCTAACTCTTGGGATTCGCGCTCCAGTATAGCAAGATCCACAACAAGGGAATCAGCTAGCTCGGGGTATCCCTCCTCTCTAATCATCATCATATGGCGGTCAAGTGATCGTCTGTACTAATAAAAACAAAATCCATGATGAATGATCCTCTTGACCATCTTACCCAAGAAGGTAAGGAAACTCTCAAGATCTATCCGGAACATGTCTGTACCCAGATCGGTATCAGATAATAAAGCCATAATGTGCTCATATGGAGATGATGAAAACCCTACAAATAATCATATGAAGAGGTAAGAAACCCTAGAATATTGTGGGAAAATTCAGAGCGAATTATGAGCTTACCAGTGCTGACAGAGATTCCTTCAGTTTGATGTCCAGTAGTAGGCTCCACCAATCTAGTCTCGACAGGCTCGGGAATGATAGCAGGCACGACTGTCGATGGTATATAGACTCCTCTAGGAGATTCTGTAATGCCCAAAGGGTTTGGGGGAATAGCAGCCTGAAGATGAGAATCGAACGACTGACTCATGGCCATACTTTCCTCCATTGGGGAAGAGATAGAACCCTCAGACAGAATGGAGACACCATGAATCATAGTAGTATCAGTCCTAGTGGTTGGTCTTGTGATTACAACTCTTTGTCAGTCAAATAGAGATTTTGACAAATGAAGAGAATGATGATGCAGAGGATTACATGCATACCTACGGATAAACCACCCTCAGGTAGACTGGAGATACCAGGAATCGTAGTAGTATCAATCCTAGTGGCTGGTCTTGCGATTACAACTCTTTGTCAGTCAAATAGAGATTTTGACAAATGAAGAGAATGATGATGCAGAGGATTACATGCGTACCAGCGGATAAACCACCCTCAGGCGGACTGGAGATACCAGGAATCGTAGTAGTATCAGTCCTAGTGGCTGGTCCTGCGATTACAATTCTTTGTCAGTCAAATAGAGATTTCGACAAATAAAGAAAATTACAATGTCGGAGATTAGATGCATACCTGCAGATGAATCACCTTCAACGGATGGTCCTACAGCCTCTCTGGTAGCCTGCTCTACCAACATCTCAACGAGCAACCTAGTGTTGGATCCCGAGAAACTCGGTGCTGAAATGTACATATGCTCACTAAATCCCCCGAGATCCATGCCATAAAAAGTCTCATCCTCGATTGGTCTCTCCAGTGCAGCATCTGCATGAGAATTTAAGTGTTGGACATATAAAAAGAAGCTAAAAGTTCATGATAGAGAAGTGCGGACTCACTTGTGGTAGTGGCAGGAGGCTCATCCACCCCGATATTCGCGCCCGCATTCTTCAATTTGTCTAAAAGAGAATGAAGCACGGAAGTGATTAATGAGGGAATGAATTCTGAATTGCCTAACTCCTTTAACTGCCACTCGAATGGTGTATTATCGGTGTTAGATATACCTGGGCATAAAATACTCGGCTCAACGGTATTATCCTGGTTAGCATCCCAGTTTGCTCTAACATATGTAGGCTCATCACGTATGCCATCGTACATTCGCTGCACAAAGCTCGGTCTATCTAAATGGCCAGGATCGGAGAATACAGAGTAGCGCGGAAGTTCACCTCCGCCATGGCTTTCTGAAACACGGAACATGATTGGGTCCAGGGAATCCAGAAGAGCACCATTTTAAGGTCATGAAAATAATGGAACATTACCTTCCTTCCTCTCCACCAGCAGTTACAGTACCTCGTAACTCTGCTTCGTGGGCGCGCTAACCAATATGTGACTTATGATCGGTATTCTTTCGCTTTGGGGGACAAACCTCTACAGGACCAGTGGGTCACTCATGCATAGATTTAGTACGCATCTCAACCTGTGTAGGAGCCTCGATGCTGGATCGTGATCTCGAGTAATGAAAAATAAGAGGTTCATGCTCATCAACCATCCTACCTGGAGTGACAAGAGTCATCTTATTAGGATAAGTAAATAAAACCTTTCGTTCCGGCTCTGGAGGAGCCGATCGGGATCTAGAGCGTTAAGACCAACGAAGAAATGCCAGATCCATTAATTCCGAAAAGAAAGAGTCTGACAGACCTGTCTCAGATTCTTCCTCGTCAACTCCAACATCAGTGTCCATATCCCTAAATTCTTCTTCAGAAGTCTCATCCTCATCATCAATAGGAAGGAACTCCTCATCATCCTCCATCTGGCTTTTGCTCGAACAGGAAGGTTTGACAGGTTTCTTCCCTCGCTTCTTCGAAAGCCCAGCCTTACGAGCAGCTTTAATGGTAGTCTGAACTAAGTGCTCAGCCTCCAACTCTAAGAGGCTCTTCACATCTAGGAGCTCGTTAGTAGAAAGGAGTCATTTGCAGCTAAGAAAGGTAAGCGATGGCTTGTGTTTGGATGAAGGGAGAGCGAAATAGGCGCCGGTACAACCCGTCATAGTCCAGAGCCATGCTCGGGCATCGTCAATAAGACCTCCTTTGGTCCTCAAGCCTTGGTTCGGGTTCCCAACATATAGTTGGTCATAATCAAACTGACGATCGAAGCGGCAAGAGAGATAGGGCTCTATATGACAACGACCCTTCACCCGAAGAACGAGGTATCTAGCACGAATGTTCACTAACCAACGGAAGAAACCAACATCAAGGGAGGTCCGACCGGCCCCTGGCTTCTCCTCGTCAATCAATATGTCGTCATAGCGGCCCGAGAAGCAAGGAAAACACCTGAAGAACTCCTAGCTCCTACGAACTTGAAGCTCTCACTGTACATCAGCGAATGTCTTCATGAACTACTTACTCCCCTCTAACAACTGCAGAAAAGGGACAGAGGCATCGACAATACTAGGTGTCAACATCAAATCAGGATGGTGAAGGACAAGCCATGCCATCAAGTACGTATACGGAAGCTCAACCTTTACGGAGAGGATCTTGGTCGACGGTTCAGAACCCACATGTGTAAAACCATCAACCAAATACCTAAGCCCACAATGAATGCCGACAACCATCGCCGGAAGAAGAAAATGATCCTTCACGGGAGCTAACTGAATGGCGGGGAGGAGGACCTCAATAGGAAAAGCATTAGAGAACTGGTATGGAATGACGCACTTCTTCAACCAGAAGGCGAGATAGCCCGCCAGGAGGGTCTTAGACCAAATAGGCTTTCGTGCATGACAAAGGACCGTCGGAAATATGGTCCCCACCAGAAAGGAACCCTCCACACTAGTGGTAGTGAATGAACAAGCGTCAGCCCTCTCCATTAAGTTATTAATGGCAGAATGTGTCAAAGGGGCTAATTCACAAATTGTCTCGCCCGAATTGCTCTCCAAGTACTAAAATAAATAATCAGCAAACTGCTTTAAGCTGATTTGCTTCTTCCTCTTTGCCAAGGGACTCACCCGAACCAAGGATGTATAATAATAACACGTGAGGTCCCAGAGCGTGTCATACATGTCGGATGAATCTCTTTTTAGCTGTCCTAACTGCAGGTTAGAGGGAAAGTACTCTTGGTATGGACAATCTGAAACGCCCCTCCTCTGGGAGGTACATAAAAATTTGAGCATGACCTATCAGTAATAAGAAGGGTCGACCTGCAAAATCTTTATGCACATCACAACATAGATATACCGAGGGGCGAAAAATAAAACAGTGGAGATGCATATGCAATACCCAAGATCACGAGGTTGACAGCAG
>BQKN01065953.1:547396-590188 GCA_022839385.1 Asparagus kiusianus | reverse complement strand
GAAGAAAAGAATCTACTAATTTATGGATTGGTATCGGTAACGGTATCCGAGCAATGCAAGGAAAAAAATTGGAATGTTACATAATCTCCCATCGAAAGACTAGAAACATTGTGCATCTCATAAAGAGCTAACCCTAACTCTCGATTGCAAGTCAGAAAAGTGTTACTATCAGGGTTATAAAACTCCAGCAATGCCAAGAAATGATAGCTGCTGACCAGGAGTCCGTACATAGTGGCTCGTATAGGTGCATACAATCCGTTGCGCTTAGCTCACTCTCCTAACGTCCCAAGACATAACTAGTCATACGAGTCCACCACTTCTTAGGCGGCAAGGACGACCAACCAAAACATCTGAATTCCTTCGGGGGTAACCTCCTCCGAAGCCTAGCCAAATGATTCCTCACAGTATGGTCGACTGCTGACACCTCGTCCGGTGGCGCTATATCAAGTCCTAAAATCCCCGATCAAAGGCGACGAATATAATTATACCCATAAGAACATGTGGTCTTATGATGGGAAATAAATCCACAATGAACTCGGTCATGGTCATCTATAAGATTCCTGGACATCTGCCAACGCACAGCCTTCGTCTCCAAATGAGCAAGAGAATGCTGACGGGGAATAGAAGGAATGTATAAAAGGTTCCCACCATCATCATTCAACCAATGTTCATCATCAAGAGTCAACTTAGCCGAATCCTCAGCATGATCCCTGAATAAATAATCCGGCTTCTCTAAAGACTGGGTAGAAACAAAATCTTCAGTAAAGGCAGCATCAGTAATCAGCTGGCGTAATGAACGGTGGCCCCCGTCTCGTATCAATCGATGCACCTCCTCGGGACGACTCTCGTTGAATTGAGGGGTCGGACCAATAACCTGCCTATCAACATTAGTAGTGAATGTCTCCCTGTTGCAACCAGTTATAGCATGAGGTGGAAAACCTTCTGCGGGGAACTCAACTACAACCAAACAAACATGGAATGAGATAATTATTCATAAATTATACAAGGGTTGAATTCATCTTACAAGCTAGCGAGATAGAGTCGTTCATTGGGTGATTGGCGCGACGATTTCGAGTGTCCTACATAGGAAGGGTGGTATGCATCATCACGTAAACAATGTGGTAATGTACCCCGACCTATGAGTGTAATACAACACGAAATCACACCAACATGCCGAAAGACGTGAATTGGCTAAGCAAAACACGTCTTTTGGAACCTCAATCCCCACGAAGGAGGACGTCGGTTCTTCATGAATGACCCGTGAAGGGGCCAAACGAGGGCATGATAGAACCCGAAATCATCCTGAAATCTTAATCCCCACGAAAGAGGACGTTGGTTCTTCCCGAATGACCCACGAAGTGGCCAAACGAGGGTATGATAGAACCCGAAATCATCCTGAAACCTCAATCCTTACGAAGGAGGACGTCGGTTCTTCCCGAATAACCCTCAAAGGAGTCAAATGAGGATACAGAAAGCATAAAAGCTCACCCCCATAAGAGAAAGCTACAGGAGCCTCCCTCTCACTATGCTGAGAAGATGAGCGACTCCTATAAAATTATGGTCGGCGCGGAGACATGGTTAACCTGCAACGAAAATCAACGGGTCAGGTACAATCATAAATCCAAGAACCCGAAAATTAAAAGAGAAATTATGAACTTTGACTAAAATCCTATAAATAAAACAAGGTTTTGTAGTTGAAGTCTAATTAAAACTACGGGCTCTATGCATGCAAATAATAAGTTCAATTTGCATTTAAATCCTTCATTATCAACTCTGAGGTGAAATACCCAAATTACCCTTCATTTTCGAGGCTTAAAGTTAGTCATGAACACCTATAAATTTTGGCCCAATTTGCACATACACCTCTCAAACTTTTGGTCATTGGTGTATAGTCCAAACTCTTGAAATTTCAGTCCTTTTGCAAATAAGCCCCTCTACAATATTCGGTTGCTTTTTGCAAATAAACCTAGTCCAAACTCTTGAAATTTCAGCCCTTTTGCAAATAAGCCCCTCTACAATATTTGGTTGCTTTTTGCAAATAAACCCCTCAACAATTTGTGGTCTTTTTACATAAAACACCCCTCAAAGTTTTGGCCAAATGTGCATGCAATCCAAGTCCCAAAATTTTAGTCTACTTTTGCACAAAAGCCCCTCAAAATTTTAGCCCTATTTTACACAAAAGCCCCTCAAAATTTTGGCCTTATTTTTGCACATAACCCCTCAAAATTTTGGCACTTTTCAAAACTCATCATCAAGATTCAATCTTTTTCACAAAACTCACCTCATGAGGGTAAAAAAGCATGATCTTTGCATTACATACCCACACTACAAGAGTAAAGTTTCAATCTTTACATCCAAACCATAAACTTTTGGATCAAAATCAAGTGTACAATATAGAGGGGATGAAGAAAAGAGCTTACCCAAACCACGAAGATTGAAAACCCAACTCAAAAGTCCAAGTCTTGAGCTTGAGGATGCAAAAAGACCCTAGCTTTGAGAGGAGACAAATTTCAGCCAATAAGGAGGATAAAAATACGAAATTCTTTTGAAGGGTTGAGGGGTTTTAAAGGCAAGAGTTTTAATGGGTTAAGAGTTCTTGAAGAAAAGAAATAATGGGTTTTGGTAAGAGGAGGAAGATGGAGGAATTTTAGGGCGGGAAATGATTCTAATTTGAAATTTTGGGAGAGGGGAAAGTAAGAGTACACAAGAGACCAAAACGAAAAAAAGGGGGGGTGTCTTGGGCCAGGTCGGGCCCCAGGTGCTTTTCATGACCTTATTTCACCCGTTTTTGCCGGTCATTGGTTGTTCTAATGAAAATCAACACCAATCAACACCAGTCAACGCGTTGCAATGAAAGGTCAACGTCGGTCAACGCGTAACCCTTGGTCAACGTCAGTCAATGCGTTGTGATGAAAAGTCAACGTCGGGCGATCCAAAACCCTAAGGTCAATGTCGGTCAATACGTAACCATAGGTCAATGTCAGTCAACGCGTTGCGATGAAAAGTCAACACCGGGCGATCCGAAATCCTAAGATCAATGCCGGTCAACGTGTAACCCTAGGTCAATGGTAGTCAACGTATTGCGATGAAAAGTCAATGTCGGGTGATCCGAAACCCTAAGGTTAACGCCGATTAACGCGTAACCCTAGGTCAACGCCAGTCAATGGGTTATGATGAAAAGTCAACACTGGGTGATTCGAAACCCTAAGGCCAATGTTGATCAACGCGTAACCCTAGGTCAACGCCAGTCAACACGTTGCGATGAAAAGTCAACATCGAGCGATCTGAAACCCTAAGGTCAACACCGGTCAACGCGTAACCCTAGGCCAACACTAGTCAACGAGTTATGATGAAAAGTCAACACCATGCGATCCGAAACCCTAAGGTCAATGACGATCAACGCGTAACCCTAGGTCAACGCTAGTCAACGTGTTGTGATTAAAAGTCAACACCGAGCGATCTGAAACCCTAAGGTCAACGTCGGTCAACGCGAAAACCTAAGTCAATGTCAGTCAACGCGTTCTGATGGAAAGTCAACATCGGGGCAATCCGAAACCCTAAGGTCAACGCCGGTCAACACCGATCAACACAAAACCCTAGGTCAATGTTAGTCATCGCGTTGCGATCAAAAGTCAACACTGGATGATTCAAAACCCTAATGTTAACGTCGGTAATCGGGTAACCCTAGGTCAACGCCATTCAACGCGTTGCGATGAAAAGTCAACGTTGGGCGGTCCGAAACCCCAAGGTCAACACGTAGCCCTAAGTCAATATATCATGATAGAAATAGTCACTTCTAAGTCAACTCGTTAACAAAGCCAAAATCAACTCACCAGTTTTTCATTCGAGACTTCGACAAAGGCCAGACGTAAACGCAGCGCTGGAAGAATTTTATCTATTCATTAAAATATTAAATAGACTAAAAATCAAAAGAGTCAAGAGTCAGACCTAACTACAGGTCCTTTTACACTGACTAAAGGTTGGACCGATCATATCCAAAGTATTTCAGGCTCCTCTATAAAAAAACGAGACTGAAACACTTTGGACGGGGGTATCTGTAGGCGTTAAAAATCACCTATAGGTCCCCGCACGTAACTCGATATAGAGAGAAGATGATGAACATTGCTATCTGAGTCACAAAAGCTCATTTAATAATGACAAGCATATGAAGTGAGTCAACGAACCATGCTGTTCGCAGGAAAATTTGTGTCTTTCTTCATTGATTCCATTGCCATCTTAGTTAACAACTTTATGCGTTACAAAGATCCGGTCTTTTTATAAGAGCCGGTTACAATGAAAATCAAAATACAAAAAAAAAAGAAAGATTACAATTTGTTTCCTCGTTTGTCGAACGAATCGCGAGCTCCTGTTTTGCGGTCACTCGCTTTGTGTGGGTTCTTTGCCTGCGCCGGGGTTATTTGCCGTGGACCACCGCGTGATCTCGATCCGGTCGGATCTACACGATATAATGGGTATTATTCTGCAAAGGGAGATAATAGCCGGGAGGGATTGTTTCACCAAGGAAACAACCGCTCGATGCTCGGGATCTAAGAACCAAGCTTAGATCCGGAGTGTGATCGTGTAGATCTGAAGATCCGATCCTCTCGAACTCCTGCCTTATTTGGCGTTGTCGATCGCTGAGCACCGGATCTGGAAGTCCAAGTCTTCAATCTTCTAAAGCTCCAATCTTTTTTTTTAGATCTCAGATTCCAATCCGGCAGAACTTCGACCCTCCCAAAATCCAACCTTTGAAAATGAACCCAAGCCCCCTCTATTTATAGCCAAATGAACCCGTGCATACAAGCACGTGTACACAACAAATGGGGGGGGTGTGTGCCGGCCACCTTGGGGTGGCTCGGCTCATGCCGAGCCACCCCAGGGTGGCTCGGCCTGAGCCGAGCCACCCCGGGTTGGTTCGGTTCGGGCCGAGTCCCCCCGGGTGTGTTCGTTTCGTCCGTCGTTCGGGTTTTCCGGTGTTTCCGGTTCTGATTCGTTGTTGATTTGGGCTTTGATTCGGTTGTGTGGTTGACTTGTTCGGATTCGATTCGTTTTGATCCGATTCCTGATTTGGTAGTAAACCCACTTCTGAGTTCGAGTCCGAAACCAATCTTGATTTGATCGTTATATCACCGAGTTCGCTCTTGTTTAGATGACTCGGTGATTCCCCAAAACGTTGGTTTGATTCCGCGTGCGAGTGGATGCATTCCAATGCTTGGGTGCGATTTGTTGGCTTCGTCACTTCGTTAACCTGCTCAGTTGCGTATGGCTTAGCTTCGGCGTTGGCGGGATAACGGTCGTGCTTGGATACGTCGCCCGATGGTCCGCTTGTTGAATTGGCGTCGTCGAGCTGTATCGTGGGACCTATAGGCAATTTTATACGCCTACACATGCAAAGCAACGCAACTTCGGAATAACAGAAACACAAATGGATCGGGAGCTACGCATCGCTTACGAAAGACGAAGCACCCCTTGTGTCCTATTTACTCCACATATGATTCAATCATGAATGCTCGTAGATCTCCTCATCGGCTTGCCGACACATTTTGAATGGCGTGATTCCGAGTTTGGATGATGAAGATACTGTTAAAATGGATAGAACGCGTGGAATAATGCTCTAGGCCTCAGCGAGACACCCATAGGTGTCTCGGCTAAAGCTTGGCCAAGACACCAATAGGTGTCGCAGCCAAGTCTTGGCTGAGACACCCATAGGTGTCCGCAGCCCCGAAAGTAGTTTTTGGCAGATTTAAGCTGTTTTCGATTGTTAACTACCTGGATTTGTTCTAGCTGATAAAATATCATCTAAGAATGTGGTTAAGTGGTTACAACTAAAGATAATAGTGAATCGATCGTTCTTATCAGAAAACAGAAGTCTCAAAGCCTATAAATACAGCCTCAGAACCTTCATTTTTTTAGATTTAGAATTCTCGAGCATTAGCGAAGCCCTGCTAAATTGAAGACTAAAGGAGCACAAATTTCAAAAGATAAGAGGAGATCGGATCGAGTTCGTCAGCATAAAGAAGAGGAGCTCGTCAGATCTACACTTCCCAGTTCTTTGCCTTGAGATTGCATCGTTGCGGTAATCTCGAGAAGAGTGATTATCTCGCTGTTACCAAGATAATTGCTTTGGTTTCTTGATTCCTTCACAAATCAATAAAGTTCTAGATATGATCTGATCATTTGGTAGTCCATGAATATTAATATCCCCGTCACAGGCCAAGATCCCACACAAGCAGCGGAGGATAAACGTCCGTTGCGTTTGTTGAGAGGAAAGTTGTAATTTTTGTTTTCATTGTATAAGAATCTTATAAAAAGACTATCTTTTTTATTGTCATTATAACGACTGAAGTTGTAATAACTACATCAATGAAGACAACAACTTTCTCCCCAAACAATGACTATTATCGTCTTTATTGTTGCTTCCCCTTAATTGACGGTGTTAGTTCTAGGGACGAGTTTGAAGATAATATGAGTAGCGAGCACTTCACTTGCTTGCCTAGTGGGTGTTCTAACTAGTTGGTAAATATCCGACCAGGTCACCTAATCGCTAGGTGGAATGGTACAGAGTGCTACATCGAGCCATATTTGCCATGCTGGTTTGCTGATCAATTTTTCTATGATCAGCTATATGTCAGGAATCCAAGCCTAAGATTGCTACGGACGGGGAGCTTAGTCGATGGAGCTCGTTCTTAGTACCACTTTATTGCAGGGCCTACAGGGGCTCGGTTCTCGCTTCCTCAACATATACCCAACTATTACATGACGTTAGGATTTTAAGTGGTATAGTGAGGTGATTGTCCCTCCTCCTGAATTCTAAGTAAATAAAACTAGTTTCTATTAGATCACTCGACGGTATAAATACCTATCTTGAAAGGGTTCAAAGAGTAGAGTTCCCGGTCTTCGTGAATTTTTGGCGGAAGGTGTACCAGATGAAGGTTGGAAAGAGCCAGGCGAACATCGTTGTTTTGCTAGAAAATTTGAAGTAAGTAAAATGAAAGAAATTTGAGTTGTATTCTATCGATCTTAATTATAATTTGAATTTCGATTACAAAAGAGAGGAGAATGATCTGGATTCTCCCCTTTGTTTAATTCTGGGTTCTTCACGGTAGCGATAGAGTGCCTCCTTCGAATGCTCGCGTTGAATTTGCTCTCCGTTGATGATCCGATCGTCATGTCTTGTAGGAAAAATTAACTTATGTAATAAGTTTGATGGATGACTCTTAACGAGTTTAAGAACTCAGAACGAGTTAAAACTCTGTGGAAAGAGTTGTTAAAACCGAATAATCGGTTAAGAAATCAAGTAGATTTATTTGTTACTGAGAGATGCTCCAAAATTAGATCTTCTTGTTGCTGAAAATCCAAGAGATCCCCCCCCCCCCCTTTGGTGATCAAAAAAAAATCTGATCCTCTCCCTCTAAGGAACTAATCTCCAAAATCTGAACTTCTATGACGAAAAGATCCAACCTCAAAATCCAACCTCTACTCTGTTGAGTTTGTTGAGGTTTTATAGGGGGGTAAGGGGTTGTAACTGTCCCCTTAATCCGCTCCTAAGCGGGCGTGATTTTCTCAGATCGTGGGGAAAACAGTTCTGAAAAACCGTTTAACTCAATTTGACGTTCAGGGCCTTAACTTCGTGTCTCAGGATTCAGACGCGGAGTTGGGTGTTGACCGAACATCGAAAACGCAAGGGCCGTTTGTGTTTTGCTTGTTGAAGCTTGGAAACACGAGGGTCGCTTGAGTTTTGCTTGTTGAAGCTTGGAAACACGGGGGGTCACCTGTGTTTCAGGAATTGAAACACGAAGATAAATTCCGCATTTAGAAAGGGCTAGTTGACTTGTAACCTCTTCTGTAGAGTGTTGCAAGGACCATTATTGAATAATCTTTGCTTTAGCTGTTGTGGGGTGTGAAAAGTCGCTAGATTGTAACTCTCACAGTTGATTGTGAAGACCACTGGATAAAGTTTTCATCAATTATCGGAAGCGTCATTGATTTGTAACTCTTCTCGATCTGTGTGAAAAGTCCTCCATTAGCAGTTTTTATTTGTTAACATGAAAGTTATCTGATTGTAACTTTCATCATTGAGATATGGGAGTCATCGGATTGTAACTCTCCTCATTAAAGCTTGATGGGGATCAGCTATCTATTGTGATTTTTAGACAGCCTATAGAAACCCCTCCAAAGTTTTCAAAAGTTCACGGTTGACTGGGATGAATTTTCGGAATACTTTGGATCCTGAAATTTGATTGATTGATTGTCTGCTTCATCTGATTCGAAGACATCACGAACCTGGTTGCCAGAGTGTTGAAATTATGCTTCCTTGAACCAAGCAAGGTAACTTTTGTGTCTTGGTGACAATGAACTTAGTCAAACAAGCTAAAGCCCAAGTCATCGCTGATGAATCAAACAAGAACGATGATAACAATGAATTTGTCTGGGTCCTTGAGATACTCTACTCAGTCTGCAATGAGGTGTATTCTCTGGATTTCGTCTGGCTCCTTGAGATACTCCATCCAATCTGCGATGAGGTGTGTTCTTCGGATTTTGTCTGGATCCTTCAAATACTCCACTCAATCTGGATGAGGTGTGTTCTTTGGATTTTGTCTGTGATGAGGTGTGTTCTTCGGATTTTGTCTGGCTCCTTGAGATACTCCACTCAATCTGTAATGAGGTGTATTTTTTTATCCAGAGAATTCTTGTAGGCATTAATGAACACTCGACGTGCAGCTTTTAGCCTCATTAATCTTAGTGAGAATGTTAAGCCACTTAGAAAAATGAGCTGTGTGCGGTTTCTGGCTTCATTAATCTTGGTGGGAATGTTAAACCACTTAGGAGAATGAGCTGTGTGCGGCTTCTGGCTTCATTAATCTTAGTGGGAATGTTAAGCCACTTAGAAGAATGTGCCGTGTGCGGCTTCTGGCTTCATTAATCTTAGTGTGAATGTTAAGCCACTTAGAAGAATGAGCCGTGTGTCGGATCGAGTTTGACGATTTTAGCATCGTTGACTGTAACCTATTTGTACTCATCCAAGAGGTTGCATAACTACTTGTCATACACCAGTTTCTTCTCGGCCTTGGTCACCTTGATAGCTAACGTCAGCCTCTCTTTATTTATTTAAAGCTGTGTTGTAGCCTCTGTTGTCGAGATGTTATTTTTGTTGGGGTCAAAACACGTGGGTGAACTCCGCGCTTGAGAATTTAGAACGTGTGGGTGAGTCTCACGTTTGGAAGCTCAACCAACTCAAAGGCCAAAATCACGTTTGGACGGGATTCTAGCCTAGAATTCCGTCCTGATTTGACAGCTCACAGCTGTTTATAAATAGACCGCTTGGGGTCAAATCAAGAGTCATTCGACTCTTCTGAATTTTTTTAACGAAAATTTTTGTTTTTATCTTCGGTGAATACTATTCATCTCCTCATCTAACAATATCAATGGCGCCCAAGAAGAAAACTGTCTCTCGACCCTCCAAATCTAACATCGTCGTGACTCAGGGCTCGTCGTCGTCTGCACTGGCCAGCTGTGCTATGGCTCAGGAGGGCGGGCCGCCATCTCAGTTTCCCTAAGTTGGTGGTAAGTATGACCTTTGTGGCCATAAAACTTGCTACAACGAGTTCTGGACTTTGAATCAATGAGGAAACTCGTTTCAGTAACGCGGGGCTGGGACTCTGTCATTTGGAATTTGAAGTGTAGAGGATTTAACCTCCGCGCTTAAAATTTCAATAACGTGAGATTTGATCGCTGTGTTTAATTTCTTCCGACGCAGGGTTTGACCTCCACATTCAATTTTTTTTCAACGCAGGGTTAGACCTTCGCGTTTGATTTTTTTTTTTTTTGATGCAAGGTGCGTCCTCCACGTTTCGATTTGCTTTTGCACTTAACTGATTATCTTCTTTGTTTTGCAGTGCGTCATACTAATGAGCCTCTCCCTTTCTGCCATCATTTTGGGCATGAAGGTGGCGTGGATACAAATATGACATTTAATCTACGTCAAGAGCTCCCGGTTTATCGATTTACTAAGAAGGACCGTGTGGAGATGATCACCCAGGCTTCTCCTGAAACTCTTCAAATACTGGTTACAGATGTTAAGCTTGAGAACCTAAGCCGTAAACCGTTAGCTAAACAAGCATTCCTATTTAGGGATTTCATTGACTTTGAAGCAGATGTCGCTTATGACGGAGACTACAAATGGTTGAGAAAAGTTAGGGTCTGTCACCTCTTCTTACCTAATATGGAAAGGATGTACCCCATATTATATTTCTAGTGTGCTTCCATTCCCAGACGTATGGATTAGGACCTTGTTAAGGAACAAGATGGAGTCACTCTTGGAACTTTAACCTTTCAAGGAGTTCGCACAGTGGGTTATAACAAACAGGTGACAGCTTTACGACCAGGATTGTTCGCCAAAGAATACCCAGTCGGTGAAGTAGCCACTCCGGCAAATACTTTTGTCAAGAGATTTATGGCGAAGAAAAGAGAATTTCCTGCTCAAGGATTTAGATCTCCTGGTTGGGTTCACTCTCCGGTGACAGCGTGGTGGGCCCAAATGACCAATTTCGTTTTGGAGGAGTTGGAGACACCCCTAACTCAGGCTGGGCTGAAGATTCATGTGCGGGCTACGAAATTCGGGATCATTCAGAGCCATTATAACTTTTTCTCTATTTTAGAGCGATATAACCCTGAGACCTGCACCTTCTTTACTCCAGTGAGGGAGTTAGGCTTCGCTCTTCACGAGATGCATAACGTCTTCGGCCTTTTTCTCGGGGATTTTCCATATAAAGAATTTGTTCCGAGATCTACGGAACTTAAAATTTTAAGGAAAACCAGCCCTAAAGTTTACTCCACACTCTGGGAGGTTATGTGTCACTTCTATATCTGCATGCAACAGACGGGGGCTTGAGGAAGTAGCATAAAATAGGTATCTTAGGTAGAGTATTTGTTCTAGAATTTGACCGATAAGGGGGCTCTAGTGACCAGATTGTCTGCGAGTACTTTGGAGGAGATTCAGACCCGAATCGATGCTGCTACCTCTCATTATACAAATGAAGCTAAAGAGGATATTTTTCCTGCTTACACTGAGTTTGAAAGCTTCCACTATCAAGCTCAAATCCCTATCTCGAACGTGGCATTGTTGGCGGGATTTCTAATGCTATGGCTGAAGTGATGTGTCGTCCCCACCAGGCCAATTGATGCCCTTGCTGCTGAGGTGATTTATCCTACAGTTCTTTTGGCTCATGGGAAGCCGTTGAATCTCTTTCATCAATGGTGTGTTGTCTGTAGAGTGGGCTGAGGGAATTGGCTTTGGATTTTGTCCAAGTTACAGAAATGGAGTCTGACGGCAACAAGACTTTCAAGACTCCCAATCCCCGAGTGCCACTGCCTTATACTTACTTGATGGCTTAGTACGTACTCCATTGTCCCACCATGATTAGTGTAGCCTCTCCTCCAGGTGACTCATTCATACCATTTGCGCAACAACTAGAATCTGCAAAGTAGGAGGGGACTTATATGGTTAGGATTCGCTAAATCTTGTCGCGAGACACTAACTACCATATCTTTCACTGTTTCCCTGATTTTGGTGGTGGGGTATACGGAGCGACGTTTTAGAATATGGCAGGTCCTAATGGATTTACTCAGCTGAACAGGGGTGTTTTCCATTGTCTCCTCTCTATCAGGCCAGGCTACTTGATCTTCTGGCAGAGCGGCATGTGTTTTATTGAGCCCTATCAACCCTATAGGTTTGCTCGACAATTTGGGTATGACCAACTATATGTTGGAAACCCTCGATCTCAGCTCGCGATTGTAGGCAACCTGTATGAAGGGGCCAGAGCTTGGTACTATTCCGTGGCTGGTTGCACCAAGGCCATCTTCAAGCTTCCTCATAAGACACCCAACTCCTACACCTCCATGGTTTTTTGCAATTGGTATTCTGTTGCTTCTCAGATCTCCGGTTATAACTTGAATACATCTTGTTTGAAGGAAATTAGACGTATGTATGCTTCAAGGAGGGGGTCTAAGACATCTCATCTGAGAGGGATTGATGAGTACTTATCTTCCGAAGACCCACCTGCTGGACAAGAAGAGGAACAAGCAGCTGAGCCTATTCCGGCGGAAGAACCCCGGGTGGTTGATACTCCTATAACAAGAGCTACTGGGAAGAGGGCTCTTACAGCAGATGAGACTGGCCAATATGATAAGCGGGCTTACCAAAAATTAATGGTTGAGTCTCCTCCTACTAAAGGCCAGCGGAAACCAAAATTGATGGCCGACGCTATTAGGGTTGTAGAAGAAGAAGATCAACATGAATCTTCAGTTGTGGGCCTATCACACAGAGCTGGGCTCCGTTCAAGTGGTCCATCCCTGTCGAGCGAGGCTTCTTCTTATCATCCTCCTGAAGACCAAGAAGGTAAATTAATGACTACAGATGTAGAATCTACTCCGGTAGTAGACTCTCCTAGGGCTCCTGCATTAGAACCAATGAGTCTTGAAGAGAATCATTCCCCTCCTCCTTCGGCACTAATGCCATAGACTGGTGATTCAAGTCTTAGTCCGACGACGGGACTCATGACTAAATCGGTTGCCGGCACAAGCCTACCTGAGTCTTCAGCCGTGCATGATGACGAAGAGGAAGTAGACTATGAAGCCTCCTTGTCTGGTGATGCAGCTGATGGAGATACACATAATGAGGATGCTGGAGTTGGCAACATGCCAGGTGATGACGGGGAGGAAGAAGAGCATGATTCTATAGATGACGTCACTTCTTTTGATGATGCTCCCAAGGTCCCGTCCGATAAGGCATCTGGTTATCTTCCTTTTTATATCACCGATAAGCCTAGTCAATTTCGAATTCCTCTGCACATTCCTTCTGCGTTCCGACCATTTTTGTGTGTAGGTTCACTGACTCCCGAGACTACTACTGTGACTCCTCCTTCGGAACAACAACTCGTGCAGGTGTCAGCTCCTTTGCAAGAGCAGCCTCTGCCTAGCTCGTCCATGATAACTTCTCCACCGACAACACTGATGAATATCTTACTTGCACCGACAGGGGTGGTTAGTGTACCGAGTTCATCCCAAGCGAGGGCTATGATGATGTTGACATCAAGCCCTTCACACTTGGATGTTTACCTTGCTTCGCGACTTCTACACCCAAGTCACTTGTTAACCTACGCTTTGGTACGCCTGCTTCTAGGACTATGGAGCCGTCTTCAATGGCTATTTCAAGTCTAGTAGATGCTCCTGATTTTCTTCAAATCTCCCTGGGCTATTTGAGTAGCCTCGCGAAGAAGGTAATTGAAGTTGTAATGGCTGGCTGGGGCACTTTTGGTTCTTTCAGGCCTCTTCTAGAGGTGGGCTTAGACGGAATTAAGAGTGTGGGTGACGCTCAATGCTTTGAACGTTGCTCAGAAGCTATCTCTCATTTGGAGGCACAGCTACAGCACTTCGAAGCCCTGGGTAGCACCGATATTCAGACACAAATTGTGTCTACTTTTGTCGACCTTCAGGTTGAAGAAGTGGCTCGTCGTGAGGTAATGGAGTGAAGTCTAATCAAGTAAGAGCGTCAGGTCGTACACCTATGGGAGTAGAGTTCTCAAAGGCACAAAGAATTGGAACTTTCGACTGCTTCTGTGGACTTCATTTGTGGAAAGCTCGTTGAAGCTGAAGCTGAAGTGCTATGACTGAAGGCTCAACTTTCTCGTGAAGAAGCCATCATTAATACCCTCAGCACCAAGAATGCGGACACTCTTCTGAATTATCATAAAGAAGCTCAAGCGCTTAAAAGAGCGAAGAAGGAGGTGGCTGTTGTAGTAATACCCACTGAGGACGAGCTGCGTAGGAAGGCTGAAGCTATTTGTACGAGCTGACCATGAGGAGAAACTCTCTGATGTCAAAGCTCGCCTTGCTTCTTTTGATTTAATGAATGAGTGAACTTGATCTTGTATTGTTCTTTCAATAAGAACATCTCTGTTTTGTATCACTTCTTTTTAGCTTTTGAATAAAAAAGTGATATTGGTTTCTCATTATTTCTTGCATTTGTTATGTTTTGATCTGAAACAATAAAATTATGAAAAATACCAGATGTGTGATTTTAACTTAGCATAGATTTCTACGATAGACCTGATTTAGAAAATTCTCTTTATTATCACTTAAGATAATTCCAAAAAATTTTCATCTGCTGGGGATAGATACCTGTCATTCTCCTAGAATAGAACTAACCAGTAGAATTTTTTCCTATGTTATGCCTTTGGTCTAAACACTGAAAGAAGTTTCAAGGGCCGGAGGTGTAATATTAACTTGGCGTGAACTCTCACATGGAGTGGAGTTCAAAAATTTTCCTTATTATCACTAGGGATAATTCTGGAAAACAAATTTAATCCGCTAGGGATTTTATGAGAACACTTACTATCCTTATGTAAAGGAATAAAAAAAGGTTCAAAGAGGGGTTTTGAACTGTTAGATGTGAGATGTTAACGTAACAGCTATTTGTAGACCTATCATCCTATCGAAAAGGACTGATAGATGAATTGGATTGTCTGAGGTGAAATATTAATGTGACAAGGAAAGATATTACGATCAGGGCAATTTTGAGGACTTATCGCTCTATTGGAGAGAGTCGATAAGTTGATTTTGTTAGAGGTGTAATTTTAACGTGATAGGAAAGATATTACGATCGGGGCAATTTTGAGGACCTATCGCTCTATTGGAGAGAGTTGATAAGTTGATTTTATCAGAGGTGTGATTTTAACGTGACAAAAGAGATATTATGATCGGGGTAATTTTGAGAACTTATCGCTCTATTGGAGAGAGTCGATAAGTTGATTTTGTCAGATGTGTAATTTTAACGTGACAGGAAAGATATTGCGATCGGGGCAATTTTGAGGACCTATCGCTCTATTGGAGAGAGTCAATAAGTTAATTTTATTAAAGGTGTGATTTTAACGAGACAAGAGAGATATTATGATCGGGGCAATTTTGAGAACTTATCGCTCGATAAGTGGATTTTATCAGAGGTGTAATTTTAACATGATAAGAAAGATATTTTAGAGTCCCGCTGGGGAGGATTGCTAAATGATTTATCATTGTGATACTTGGTGATTTGAACAAGGTTTTAAGGATTTTATCATCCCGCTGAAGGGAGTTGATAAGTTGGTTATTTACTATTTTGCTGAGAAGAGTTAGTAAATTGATCATGATTTGAATGATTTTGGAGACTTATCGTTCTATTGATAAGAATTGATAAGTTAGTTTTAACAGAATTGTCATTGCATTGGGAGAAATGCAGGCTAAATGCCAACTCTGTGGGAATGATGATTGTCAGAAGTGTAGGGTTAATCTGACGAAAGATTTGTCAACTAAAAATGACTTAGATCTTGTTGAAGAGATTCAGAGGTTTTGATTAAAACTCTGTTAAAAGGATTCATGACCTTAGAGACTAAGTGTCATGTTTGAAAACACAAGGATGGATCCTTCGTTCAGAAGAATTGCAACGCAAAGATGGCCTTTGTGTTTGAGGTTCGAAACACGACGTTAAGAACTCTCATAATGCTAGTTTGGGCTTAGCATTTGGGAGATTAAACACTGAGGTGAACTTCGCGTTAAGGTTAAAGTCTTAACGGACTTTATCCATAAATGCTAAAGATTACGTTTTGAAAAATGGTTAGGATTCTCTCCTAGAATCCCGTACCACTTTAACAGCTTGACGGATGTTATAAATAGACCTGTGTGGTCACGTCAAGAGTCATTCGACTCTTTCTATTTTTAGAAAGTTCTAAGAACGAGAGTCTTCGTTTGATTTCGACAAGATCTCCGGTGAACTTCGTCTTCTCCGACCTTCTGCATCTTTTTCGACTGATTGCATCAATGGCGCCACGAAGGATGAGCTCTGGCTCCAAGAAGGTCGCTGGAGTGACTTCCGAAATGCCGTCGGCTAGGGATGCTGGTGGTGTTCTTGTTTCTGCGGGAACGTCATCGCTGCCGTCGCCATCGCGTGGGCTTTCCTGTTGTGGTAGGTGGCAATCATAATAACTTGTCTTGACAAGTTTTCTGGAAACCCTAGATGGGTTCTTTACAATGAGGAAGATGACTTATTTCTATTTAATAAAAATGCAGAGTTAGGACTCTGTGTTCATTGTGAAATGCGGTGTTGACCCCAGCGTTTTGAATTCTAAACGTGGGTCTTGACCTTCACGTTTGAGCTTTATAACGCGTATCTCGACTCTTGTGTTTGGGATGATACGAGTTGTCGTGTGAGCACCTTTGATCGCGGAATTATCAAAGGTGGGTTGAGAAGAGGATGACAGAAACACAAGCACAATTTAGTATATGGTGAAGGAAAAATACCTTCTCTAGATTATGAAGAATCAACTATTATAAATATCTCCCTCACAATCTCACTAGAATCGAGAACAACGTCTCAATCCTCTCTAAACCCTAATACAATGACTAGAATCTCTCTTTGAATCTATATGATTATCTAAGATTACTTAGAAACCCTAAAACAATCCTTTATATAGGTGTACAAACGTGGATGGCAATCTAGTAAATAACCAAGCCAAAACCCAACAGGAATTTGTGTGAACAGAAACCCAACCAAACCAGGAAACCGCCGATGTGTCCACTCATGACTGAGATGAGTCGACTCATGACCTCATATGAGTCGACTTATAACTGATGAGTTGACTGGTCAGAGACTTTTTGCTAACAGGACTTGAGTTCTTGAGTCGACTCATGACAGTCATGAGTCGACTCAACCTGATGAGTCGACTCATGTACATGTATGAGTCGACTCACGAGCTGAAAACTAGATTCTTCGAATCTGCTGCTCGTCGTCTCGTTTCACGCTTCCTCCTGGGTTCCATTGTACTGTTTTACACCCCTATTCTTATGCTATTATGAGAATCATCTATCCTCAAGCTCCCATGAGGATCGCTAAGTTCTAAAGAGAGATACACCCGTATCATGGGTCTCCCCTTTAAGAACTTGAAGTTCCATTCAAGTTAGAACTTTTACTGAGAAAACTCTCGAGCTCCTCCATCTTTTCTGCACCATCTGGCCCTACTAGGAACCTGGTCTCGACTTCTGATCAGAAACAACTCGTTTGTCCCGCATCTCGTCATAGTCACCTTTCGCTCTAAGTTGCAATCCTTTGTCGATGGCTCTTATGGAAGTCTAATGCACAGCGAGACAAACTTCTTGCTTGCACTCACTAGCCTCTTCGCTTGCATCACCGTCCTCAAGCTTGTCTCTCTCAGAAGAGATGCCGAACGAAGTATGAACTTTTCACCATCTTTAGTGAATGTGTACTTCTGAGCCCGCCTCTAGTAGATTGCATATCTATCCCATAAGTACGGATTGCCCAGTATAATCTGACAAACATCCAATGGAACGACGTCACACGTGACCTCGTCAATATACGACTCGTAGAGTGCAAATCTGATAGTGCATTGATTAACTACACTCATTTTCTCCTCCTTCTGAATCCACCCCAATGGATAGGGCTTCGGATGTTTGACCATCTTCAGACCCATCTTCTGAACTAATGCTTCGGATATCAAATTCTTCTTGCTGCCTGAATCAACAATGGCATCAACCAAACTAGTCTTCACTTGCAATTTGAGCACAAAGAGTTGCTCCCTCGGGTCTTCGTACTCTTTCGTGGCCTGTTTCCCTGTCATAAGGTTGAGACTGTTGTTAGGCTCTGTCATCCCCGGGACTTCTTTTGGACCTTGAGCTATCATGTATGCCTTTTTCTCCTCCTTCCTCTTCAACCCTCTTGGCTTTAGATGAGGATACTTCTCCCAGCACCGATCAGCTTCGTGCCCTGTCTTCTCGCAGTGACCACAAATTAGCCATGCTTTTCCTGGATCACCCTTCTTCTCCTCCTTGTGCTTGGAACCACTAGACTCACCACACGTTTGCTTCACATCTTCTTTTTCCTTGTTTCTCTTCTTCTGCTTGCCTTCGATGGCAATAGCCTTCATGCTCACCTCTGCAATAGTCTCGACCGTGAATAACTTCATCTCCTTCCGGATGTAATCATTCAGCCCCGCCATGTACTTCATGAACATGGAGTACTCATCCATTTAGAACCATCGCCTGCTGCTGGAACTCCGTCGTGTACTCTTGAACGGTCTGATTGACTCTTTGGCGCAAGTCGTACTACTTGTACTAACGCTCTTCAAGGAATCCTACCGGGTAGAACTACTTCCTCAGTAACTCCTTGAACTTGTTCCACGACACCGCCTTCTTCTCCTGCTTGTAGTAGGATTCCCACCACGTTAACGCATGCTCTAAAAGCTTCAATGTCGCGAACACAATCTTCTCTTTTGACGAATAGTCATAAAGAGTAAAATACGTCTCTATCCGCTCGATCTAGTCATTAAGTCTCTCGACGTCAACACTCCCATCATAAACAGGAATCTCTACCTTGAAGTCAATCTTCAAGTTCTGATAAGAATTCTTACCCCCTTGATGCAACACAGCCTTAACGGTCTCGTCCTCCTCATCGGAGCCTGAAAGCTCGCTCTCTCCACCGGACTCGATAGGTTTCTTCTTAGACTTAGAAGAAGATTCCCCCTTTTCGTTTCCTCCTTAGATGAGACCGACGAGTTTTGTGAATGTCGACCATATCATCTCGATCTGCTTCTCTAATGCATCAATCCTCGCTGAATTGTCTCCTTCAGCCATCTTCTTCCTCCTTAAAACCTGGACTCCTTCCAAAGAAATAAGGATCTCACCTAGCTCCTTGTATTACGATCGAGTCAGGACCATACACAGGATGCCCCTTCACCAGATCTATTTGCTCTGATACCAACTTGATATGAGTTGCCGTGTGAGCACCTTTGATCGTAGAATTATCAAAGGTGGGTTGAGAAGAGGATGACAGAAACACAAGAACAATTCAGTATATGGCGAAGGAAAATACCTTCTCTAGATTATGAAGAATCAACTATTATAAATCTCTCCCTCACAATCCCACTAGAATCGAGAACAACCTCTTAATCCTCTCTAAACCCTAATACAATGACTAGAATCTCTCTTTGAATCTATATGATTATCTAAGATTGCTTAGAAACCCTAAAACAATCATTTATATAGGTGTACAAATGTGGATGGCATTCTAGTAAATAACCAAGCCAAAACCCAATAGGAATTCGTGTGAACAGAAACCCAACCAAACCAGGAAACCGTCGATGAGTCGACTCATGACTAAGATGAGTCGACTAATGACCTCTTATGAGTCGACTCATAACTGATGAGTCAACTGGTCAGAGACTTTTTGCTAATAGGGCTTGAGTTCTTGAGTCGACTCATGACAGTCATGAGTCGACTCAACCTGATGAGTCGACTCATGTACATGTATAAGTTGACTCATGAGCTGAAAACTAGATTTTTCGAATCTGCTGCTCGTCGTCTCATTCCACGCTTCCTCCTGCGTTCCACTATACTATTTTACACCCCTATTCTCATGATATTATGAGAATCATCTATCCTCAAGCTCCCATGAGGATCGCTAAGTTACAAAAAGAGATACACCTGTATCATAGGATTTACAACACGAGGCTGGCCCTTGTGTTTAAGCTTTGACATGTAGACCTTGACCTCTGTGTTTCTAGTTTCTTCTCTTAGATTTATCTCAACAACTTGTTTCAGCTGCTAACATTTGCTTTTGACTTTGCAGTGTTCTTCCCGCATGTGCTGCTTTCACAAGAGCATCATTTTGGGTATATTAGCGACCCTGACACGAATGAAGTTTTTAACCTTCGTAGCAAAATTTCGTTGTGCACTTTCCCTGACTCGGAGAGAACCAGCATACTCAGATTCCCACGATGCTCTACTCTCAGAGCTCTGATCACCGACTTAGATTTGGAGACTCCTGCCGGCCATGATCAATTCCCTAAACCGGCGTTCATTTTTGGAGATCATATAGCAGCTGATGATCGTCTTATACATGTAGAAGATTCAAAGCTGCTAAGGAGAGTCAATAACCACTTCCTCTTTCTCCTAAATATGAAGAGGATGTATCCGCTCTCCTACTTCTTGAATGTGAGCTGTCGCCGAGGTTTGATTTTTGATATAGTCAAGGAGAAAGAAAATGTGTCGCTTGGATTTGGTCAACAAGCTCGCACACAAATTAGGGGACAACTTAAGGGCTTGAGACCCGACCTATTTGAGAAAAAGGATCTTGCTCAAGAAGCACCATTTCTAGCGAATGTCTTCATTCGCCAGTTCATCGCGGCTCATGGTGAATTCTCTTCGTAGACGTTCAGATCCCCAGGATGGGTTTGTTCGGGAGAAGGAGGTTGGTGGACCCGGAGGGTGGATTTTGTTCTTGAGGATCTTAAGGAACCGCTCGTTCAATCGGGTCTCACGATCCCGGTGTTAGCTACTCGGCGTGGGATTGTTCAAAGCTATCCCAATTTCTTCACCATGTTAGAGAGATACAACCCGGACAGCTGCATATTCTTCACACCTGATAGGGAGTTAGGCTTTGCTCTCCATGAGATGCAAGCAGTATCTGGGCTGTCATTGGGTCGGATGCCCTATGAGGAATTCATCCCCACTACTGAAGAGCTCTCCATTTTAAGGGTGGCACACCTAGAAGTTTACGCTACCTTTTGGGAGCTGATGTGCTACTTCTATATATGTGCTCAGTTTGTTGGGATGCACAGAGGGGGTCTTATGCATACTGCATGGGTGGACTATCTCTTTCAAAACTTAGGTCAGAAAGATGAGGCCGTGACCCGACTGGCTGCTATTTCTCTTAAAGACAAAAAGGCCCGAATTAAGGCTTCTAACGCTGCTTACAAGACTGAGCACATGGAAGATGGGTTCGAGGCTGGTGTTAAATTTGAAAGTTTTCACTACCAGGCCACAATTCCTATTTCCGACTTTGTTCTCCTCGCTAGCTTCTTCATGATCTGGTTGAAGCGGTGTGTAGTACCATCAAAACCAGTCGAGGCGATATTAGTTGAGGTCGTATACCCAGCTATCTTATTAGCTCATGGGAGGCCCGTGAGCCTCCTCACTACTATGGTAGGCTGCGTACAGAGTGGCTTAAGGATGTTGACCTCTAAACTTGTTGGCGCCCGGGGAATTAAGGCTACTGGGAGGGAAACTGGGAAAACTCCCTAACCACGTGTACCAATGCCGTATACGTACTTAGTGGCCTGGTTCATGCTACATTACCCTTCATTGATGACAGGGGTATCTGAAGATGATGACACTTATATTCCCTTTGTACAGAGGCTGGAGTCAGCCACATGGACTAAGGCCTATATAGTCAGGGCTCGACTGCTTTTGTCTCAGGAAGACAAGTATAGAATCTTCTGCTGCGCTCTTAACTTTGATGGAGCTGATAAGGAGAGTGCTAGCTTTACAGAAGTGCTTTTCGAGGGCTCATCCTCTTTGGAAGAGGACAGCTTCAGATGGCTTCTCATGATCAGATTAGGCTATCTGGTCTATCGCTTGAGGGAGAAGTGCATCATTGAACCTTACATGTCTTCTCGATTTGCCAGACAATTTGGATATGATCAGGTCTATGTTGGCAATCCTAACCCGGTATTGGCTCAGGTTGGGAACTTGTACGAAGGGGCCCGCGCGTGGTACTTCTTCTCTGGCGGAGGGACTCATGCGCACTTTACCTTACCCAACTCACCACCTGGTTGTTCCACCGTTGCAGACTTTTGCGACTGGTTTAATAAGGCTTCTCAAATCCCGAAATACGATATCTACACTTCATGTATAAGTGAGATTCAGGAATTATACAAATTGAGAAGCGGTTCCACCAAGACTCATTTACCGGGAATAGAAGAGTATTTATCCTGTGAACAAGGAGCGGTCGGAGCTATCGAAGCCCAAAAGGAGTTGCCCACCATTGAGCCCTCTGAAGAAGAGGTTCCTATGGGGACTAAAGAGGGGTCGTTAATTGCTAATCCTCCTGAAGACAAGGTGGCTGAGGAAGTTCCTGAGGAAACGCCCGCTCTTGAACCTCGCTCCTTAAGATCATATAAAAAAGCCCTTACTGCTGAAGAGGAAGGCGAATATGATAGGAGAATTTGCAAGAGAAAATCGGTCGCTGCCAAAAACTCTAAGAGGGCCAAATTGATGGGGAATGTAATAAAATCTGCACCTGTTGCGCGCTTGGCCGATAGGAAGGATGAAACGCTTCGATCGATTCCTTCCATTTCTGAGGGAGTGGGAGCCGGCGAGATATTGTCCATTGAGGGTTTAAAATCCACTTCTCCTCCTCTCATCCAGGACCAGGGTATACATGAAGGCCATCCTTCCGAGGTTGTTCCTCCATCTACTCGTAATGAGTATACGGATCCGATCTATCCAACTGCTCCTCCTCCTCGTTCGAGAGCTCTAAGGAAACTAATCAAGGAATTAGAATACTGAATACAGATGACTATTAATGTTATCAGTCTTGGGGGTGCTCCCTTTGAGCATTTTGAACCCATCTTGACTAACTGTTTAGATAAAATCAGGGATAAAGGTGATGTGTCGTGGACCAAACATTGTAAGGAGAGTGTCGTTCTATTGGAAGTAGAGTTGGTGGCTTTTACGAAGCTACAGTGCACCAATCTGAAATCTAAAGTGGAGCAGGCTCTCTCCTTGGCTACAATCTCGAAGATACATCATCAAGAGATTCTTCACAAGGATTTATCTGATAAAAAGGCTCGCATAACGATCTTAAAGGAGCAGCATACTCAGGTGTATACTAATATAAATAGTGTTGTTTCTAATATTCGTGTCACTGAAGGAGCCATTGATCGATTAGAGGCTTAGTTAGCCCAGAAGAAAGCCCAGTTAGCTCAATATGCGGATGTTAGAAAAAGGCTTCAGCTTCAAAGTCACAACATTTTAAGGATTTTTGCAGCACACTCCACGCATCTGAAGGAATTCGAAGAGAGATTGCTACTGCTGCCCCTGCTGAAGCAGAACTCAGAAAGGAGATTGAAGAATGAGTCCGGGCAGCTCATAAAGAGAAACTTTCTACATTCAAGTCCAGGCTGAAGTCCTTTAAGATGATGAATCCTGATGCTTAAATTTTATACTGTTTTTGGCTAGGGAATAATTTTGTATCATTTTTATTTCAATTATCGTCACTTTGTATTAGATTAACAATATTGAATGAAAATGATATCATTTCGTCTTTCATCATCTCTCTTGTTGAATTCTAATTTGGGTCAATGAAAAGTAATACAAATGCCGTAAGCATAGTGTTAACTTAGCATGAACTCGAAATTCTCTTTATTACCACTTAGAATAATTCCAAAAAATTTCAACCGTCAAAGGTATAGTGTTAACATGACAACATACAAAATAGAAAAATTAAATATTTATTCCCGCAATACACTCTGAATTGGCAACCCCCAGCCTAACTTGACTGGAGTTTGAGAGAGAAAGAGGGGGCTACATGACTTACGGGAAATATCTCTTAAGGAACTTCCCGTTAATTGGCATCATGAGTCTGTCTCCTTTTTGATCGATGAGGCGATAAGCTCCATTCGAATAAACTGATTCTATTACAAAGGGTCCTTTCCATTTGGGATTGAACTTCCCTTTGGTTTTATGTGTCATCACCATGGGTCGTCTGACGGCTAAGACCAAATCGCCTTTCTTGAAAATTCGTTCTTTAACCTTTTTGTTGTAGGCTTTAGAAATTCAGGCTTGATACAACTCGATCTGTTGCTGAGCTTGAAGTCGCTTGTCGTCTAAGGCTTCAAGTTCCTGAAGGCGCAGTTGATGTTTCTCTTCCTCTGTCATTCCGGTTGCGATAGCGACTCTCAGGGAAGGGATCTGAATTTCTAATGGTACCACAGCTTCACAGCCGTATACCAAAGAGAATGGTGTAGCTTTTGTGGGGATCCTTACTGTTGTGCGGTAGGCCCATAAACATTCACCGAGTCTTTTGTCCCAATCACGTCGGCTCTTTGAAACAAACTTTTTGAGAAGCTTTACAATGGTCTTGTTAAAAGCTTCTACAAGGCCATTTGCTGGAAGATAATATGTCGTAGAGGCAACGCTTTGGATTCTAAATTTATCACAAAATCTCTTAAATCCAAAGCTGACGAATTATGTCCCGTTGTTGTGAACTATTTGTCTCGGGACTCCAAAACGGTAGATGATATGATGTTTGATGAATTTGATCATATTCGAAGTCTTGACTTTTTTTAGCGGGATTACCTCTGCCCATTTGAAGAAGTAATCGATTACAGCCAAAATAAACCAGTGTCCTTTGGAAGTCGGAGGAGAGATTGGTCCCACAACATCGATACCCCATATTTCGAATGGCCAAGATGCAGATGTGGGATGTAAGTTCCTTGGCGCTTGATGGATAAAGTCACCATGAATTTGACATGCATGACAACATTTAGCATAGCCAACTATGTCTGAGAATATTTTTGGCCAATAATAGCCAATTCGTCGGAGGTGATCTCCTAACTTAGCCCTAGGTTGATGGGCTCCTCAAATTCCGTCATGAGCCTCCTTGAGAGCCTCCTTTGCTTCCTTTCGAGAAAGGCATCGAAGCGAAACTCTATCATGTGATTTACGATAAAATATTTAGGAAACCGTGTCGTAATAGAATCAGAGGGCCTTTCGTTTAATAGCGGCCGCTTCCTTAGAATTATCGGGCAAAATCCCGTAAAAGACATAATCGTTATACGGGAATCGCCAATCCTTGGATTCAAGCTCCATGGAGATTGTGCAGACTTCTCCTACTGTTGTCTTGTCTGAACTTTCCTCTATAGAAAGCTTGGAACAATATAGCTCGCGTCCCGTGACCAGAATCATTGTTTAAGCCCCAGGTGACAATGCTAATGAAGTTGCCAATGAGGCTAAAGCATCTGCATAAGCATTCTGAGCTCGTGGAATATATTCAATGAAGAAACCTTAGAACTTCTTTGCTTGCTTTAACACAGCGAGGTAGTACGGGATCAGATCCTCATGACGCACTTCGTATTCCCCTCGGACTTAATTTATGATGAGCTGAGAGTCACAGTAAGCCTCGAGTTGTCGAATGTTGAGCTCTTCTACAAATTGCATTCCTAATAGCAGAGCATTATACTCAGCTACATTGTTGGTGCAGGGCTTGATCAGGAAAAATCCTCTTGGGATCACGTGACCGTTTGGAGAAATGAATACGACTCTGTAGAACCCCGTATTTTGTTAGAAGTATATGTGAATTATTACTGATAAATAATTTTGTTTGTGGTAAATGACTTAAGGTCATGGATATACTTGGTATCAAGTTATTATATATGTATGAGTGTGGTTTCATAGAGATTCGTGCATTGGTTTTGGTAGAATAACAAAACATGCATGAATCTAGATATAGTGTCTGCTCAGTGGACTTATGAGTCGACTCATGAGTCGACTAATGAGTCGACTGATGAGTCGACCAATGAGTCGACTGACGGGCTGATTTCAAGTTTTCTTTTCTTTTGTGGGTTGGGTTTGGTTTGTTTCGAGTTTAACCACTTTCATACAAAACTCTCCTACCCGAAACCAGCCCCAAGACTCATCAGACCTCAGAGAAAACCCTAGCCTCCCTCTCCCCTCAAACCCTAGATTCATTCTTGGAGATTTTAGAGGAGTTTCGGAGGAGATTTCAGTGGGGTTTTGTGGTACTGTCAAAGGGGGATCGTCCTCTCATCGGATTCAGGAGTTTGCAGCACATCAAAGGTGAGTAACATCTCGCTCAACCCTACACCCACTGTTTGTATGATTTTTATTCGGTTTTTAGTTCGTTTTTATTGAGCCTGAATTAATATTTTGCATATAAAAGTATATCTCTATAGTATTTGATGCGAGAAATCAATTGTTTTAATTAATAAAAGTTCGCCAACATTTTGTAACCTAGATCCAGATCTGGAATTCGTTTTAAACATGGTTTCTTGTGATTTATTGTTTTCAAAACGTTTTTAAACAAGTATATATATGTTTAGGGTTTTAATGTAAGATAATACATGCAAATCTTTCTTTTCTGTTGATATACATGTGTTAGAATTGAACATATATTGCTGGACATGATCAAAGAGAACCTTAGTTTTTACTAATTTTCGCAGATAATCATTGTAAGCAGAAAACTGGGGATTTTCTGCTCAGTCGACCAATGAGTCGACTCATGAGTCGACTGATGAGTCGACTGACGGGGAAATGTTTAGTTTTGTGTTTTGTCTGGTCGACCAGTGAGTCGACCAATCCTAGTCGACACATGAGTCGACTATTGAGGTATTTTATAGATTTTTGATCTGTTTGAGTTGCTTTTCGAGGTCGCCTCGATTATCTGACACTAGTTTACAATGTTAGTGATTTATCTGTACATGTGTGTTGACTTTTGACACAAGTACCGATCCGTACACCGAGACTCGTGTGACATGAGACTATGTGTATCTTCTGTGTATATATAATTGACACTTATACTTTGCATAATTTATACTCAGTCCTCGTGTTAGACATGCATTACCTTTTAGTCCCCGTGTTGGACATACATTTTACTCAGTCCTCGTGTTGGACATGTATTACCTTTTAGTCCTCATGTTGGACATACATTTTACTCAGTCCTCATGTTGGACATGCATTACCTTTCAGTCCTCGGGTTGGATATTCAGTTCATTCGGTCCATGTGTTGAACATTGGTTATATTTAGTCCATGCGTTGGACATTGGTTATATTCAGTCCATGCGTTGGACATTAATTATATTTAGTCCATGCATTGGACATTGGTTATATTCAGTCCATGTGTTGGACGTTTACTTCATGTAGTCCATGTGTTGGGTATTTTATCTATATCGTCTATGTGTTGGACACTTAATCGTTTATGGACATGGCACTCATGTGAGTTTGACATGACACTATGTTCGGAAGTAGAGATGGGTTTTGTATTCTTTTTAATTTATTTGTTCTTGTTTTAGATTTTGGGTTTGGTATTTAGGGATTTACTATTTGGGATACAAGGTATATACATGAGGGTTTCCTTGTTTGGATTATTTCGCTCTACGTACCTATGCCCGTGTAGTAATTTCTTAAATACTAAAACCCTCTTACCATTAGGGATTTACAATTTGAGCTACAAGGTATATACATGAGGGTTTCCTTGTTTGGATTATTTCGCTCGACGTACTTATGCTCGCATTGTAAAATTCCTAAATAGGATCAGTGACTTGATATATATGTATTAATTGTATTTCTTGTATACAATGAGCCCTTTTCCCTTAGGGTTGGTTGTGATGTTGCTCGCTAGCGCTTTGATGCTCGTTGTCCCTCCCCTTTTCAGGTAACAAGCTAGGAGCCCGGAGAGTCGCAGGTTGATGGTGAGGTACTTAGCTTAAGCTATTCTGTTATAGTTATATTTTACTTTTAAGCTCCACTGTAGGTTTTGTTTAGACATTTTGAGAGTTTATTCTAGAAGTTGTAAAGGTTGTGTGCCTTATTTCCTTTATTTCAGACATTTGTATTTCAGACTTGTTGAGATGTTCCAGTTATTCATTTCCGATATTGACTTATATTTCAGTATGGTAAATGATGGAATATTAATTTCTCTATTATTTCATCAGTTGAATCTTGTATAATCTTTTACTTGCTTTTGTACCTACACCTGTTATTGACTCTACTAGAGAGATAGTAATTGTGATGGTGAAACATGTTATTGCACGGTGTGGTACATGGCAGGTTTGACATTCTTGGTTTCACCTTGGACTGCAGCCTTGTGTGAACCCAGGGGCGTCACAGTTCCAAAAAAGCATCACCTTATGCCGCTATCTCTCCTACAGGTAACCGTTGTTCATTTTGAAATTTAATAAGTTCTAATTCTGTGTTCTAATGATTTTGAGATGCAGGATCCCCAGCACCAACAATTACAGAAATTGGAGATGCGACAACTCCTCCACCAGAGCAGCAACTCCCTCTAATGCTTTCTCTTGGGCAAGTGCAGGATGTAGGTGCTTCTAGCTCAGCTCCACCGAGATCGCCTACAACTCTCATGTCAAGCCCTGTGACTCCGAGTGCTTTGGTGTCATCTTCAGCTGCTTCTTTAAGCTCAGTAGTTGTTCCTAACTTGCTCAAGGGGTTCATTGAACAGCTGGAAAGTGCGATGAAGCAGACTATCAACATCGTCACCACTAGGCAAGGCACTTTTGAGTCTTTTAGACCTTTATTGGTGAACTACCTGAATAACATCAGGTGTTTGGGAGACACCCAATGCATTGAGAGTTGCACAAAAGGTATTTCTCACCTTTAGGAGGATCTCAAAGCCCTGCAAGATCTCGAACGTGTTGATCTCGAAGTAGAGACTGAATCAGCTTTTGCTGATATACAAACTGAGATAACACGTCAACAAGAAATCATTCAGAAGAGCTCAGCTGAGAAGGAGATGCATCTTGCATCTCTGTAGGAGCAGCGTGATTAAGTACAAGTTGAGCTGACCATTTCTACTACTGCCATGCTTACCACTCAAGAAGCGATCGCTCAACTAAAAGTAGAGTTGGCTCAAAAAGAAGCTCAACTTGCTCAAGAAGAAGTTGTTGTGAAGGGGCTCCACCTCAAGAGTGCAAAAAAATTTAGCAACTACTACAAGAAGGTGCAAGCTCTCGACGAAATCAAGAAGGAGGTTGCTGTTGTGGTGCCGAGCGACGATAAACTCTGAAGATGAGCTACGGCAATGACACGAGCTATTCATGAAAACAAGCTTGCAGATGTCAAGTCCCCGCTCGCATCTATCAAACTGATGGGTCCGCAAACCTGACTTTATATCGTTCTTTTAATAAGAACAAAACAATAATTTTGTATCACTCTCTAGTATTTTGAATAAAAAGTGATACTATTTTGGTTTTCCATTGTTTCTTTCTGTGTTATGTTATAACTTGAAACAATAAAAAATAGTTAAAAATGCCAGATGTGTAGCGTTAACTTGGCATGAATTATCATTTATAGTAAGATTCTAAAATTCTCTTTATTATCACTAGAATAATTCTAGAAAATTTTAATCCACTGAGGATTTTTTTTAATGAACACTTATTATTCTATTAAAAAGAATTAACAAGTTCATGGGGATTTGACTATTATCATAACAGTAATTTGTGGACTTATCATCTTACTATGGAGGATTGATAAGTTGATTTTATCGTCATGGATATAATGTTAACTTAACGATTCAAGATGCTTGTGATTTGCACAAGATTTTTGAGGACATATCACTCCTTTGAAGAGAGTCGATAAGTTGTTTTTTTATCAGAGGTGTAATGTTAACTTGATGATGGTTTGCACTTGTTATTTGAACAAGATTTTTTTTTGAAGACTTATTACTCTATTGAAGAGAGTCGATAAGTTAATTGTCAGAGGTGTGTTCTTAATTTAGTGGGATTTGTTACGATTTGAGCAACTTTGTAGACCTATCATCTTTTTGAAGAAGATTAATAAGTTGATTTTACCGTCAGAGGTGTGGTGTTAACTTGACAGGATTATGTTGCGATTTGAGCAACTTTGTGGACTTATCATCCTATTAAAAATGATTGATAAGTTGATTTTATCGTCAGAGGTATGGTGTTAACTTGACAGGATTATGTTATGATTTGAGCAACTTTGTGGACTTATCATCCTATTAAAGAGGATTGATAAGTTGATTTTATTATCAGATGTGTAGTGTTAACTTGACGGGATTATGTTCTTGTTATCTAATTGGAAAAGATTGATAAGCCAGATGGGGAAGAATTTTGCAGTTGACAGAGGTGTTTTGTTAAACATGACAACTTTGAAGATTTGTTACTTTTGATTCAATGAGTTCCAAGTAACCAAATCTCAGTCCTAAGCGAGACTTAGCGGGGGAGGAGAAAGGGGGGTCTCATGATTTTCTTACGGGTAATATTTTTTAGGAAGTTTTCTATTAATTGGCATCATGAGCCTATCACCTTTGTGATTAATGAGACGGTAAGCTCCATTCGAGTAGACTAACTCTACTATGAAGGGTCTTTCCTATTTAGGATTGAATTTCCTTTTTGTCTTGTGTGTCATGACCATGGGATGTGTGACTGCTATGACAAGATCGCCTTTCTTAAAGATCATTTTCTTGACCTTCTTGTTGTAGGCTTTTGAGATTCGAGCCTTGTATAACTCGATCTGTTGTTGAGCTTGAAGCCACTTTTCATCTAATGCTTCCAGCTCTTGAAGGCATAATCGATGTTATTCTTCATTTGTCATCACGGTTACAAGAGAAACTCTTGTAGATGAACTTTTGAGAAGCTTTACAATAGTTTTGTTGAAAGCTTCTACAAGGTCATTAGTTGGTGGGAAATATGTCGTTGATGCGACACTTTGAATTCTGAACTTGTCGCAGAATCTCTAAAAATTGTGGCTAACGAATTGAGTCCCATTGTCGTGGACTATTTGTCTCGGCATGCCAAAGAGGTAGATAACGCAATGTTTAATAAATTTGATCATGTTTGAAGCCTTGACTTCTTTCAAAGGGATAGCTTCTGCCCATTTGGAGAAGTAATCAGTTACTGCTAAGATAAACCGATGTCCTTTGGATGTTGGCGGAGATATGGATCCGACGATGTCCATTTTCCACATCTTGATGGCCAAGAGGGAGATGTTGGGTGCAAATTCCCTGGTTCTTGATGGATGAAGTCACCATGAATTTGGCATTCATGATACCATTTAGCATAATCGATGGTGTTTGCAAACATTTTTTGCCAATAATAGCCAAGACTTCAGAGTCGATCCCCCAATTTAGACCCGGACTGATGAGCTCCACACATTCTTTCATGGGCTTCTTTGAGAGCTTCTTGTGCTTTTTTTTTGAAAAGGAAACGAAGCAAAACCCCATCATGCGATTTTCGATACAAAGTTTGAGAAAGTGTGTTATCGTAGAATCGAAGGGCTTTCTATTTGACGACAGTCGCTTCTTTTAGATCATCGGGTAGTATGTCATATAAGACATAGTTGATGAATGAGAATCGCTAATTCCTTGGTTCGAGATCGATAGAAGTTTCATAGATAATCTCCACTGTTGTCTCTTCTGAGTAATCTTCTAAAGGGAACTTAGAGTGATACAAATCACGACCCGCAATGAATATCATTGTCTGTGCCTTTGGTGGCAATGCTAATGAAGTTGCCAACAAGGCCAAAGCGTCTGCATATGTATTTTGAACTCACAGGATGTATCCAATAAAGAAGCCCTCAAACTTTTAGGCTAAATTAAGCACTGCGAAGTGATATGGGACCAAATCCTCATTACGCACTTCATATTCTCCTCGGATTTGATTTACAATGAGTTGAGAATCACCGTAGGCCTCAAGATGTCAGATGTTGAGTTCCTCGGCCAACTGCATCCTTAACAACAAAGCGTTATACTATGCTATATTGTTGGTGCATGGCTCGGTTAAGGAAAATCCTCTTAGGATCACGTGACCGTTTGGGGATACAAGTACTACCCCCATACTAGCTATGATTCCTCCATAGGGTCTTGCTCTAGCACACCGTCGAAGAACAATTTTCATACTTGCATGACTTCTTGAGTTACGCAATCTTCTACAACTTCATATGGTAAATCTTTGTATAATTTGAAAGAATCGGATACCGGATGGTCAACTAAGAAATCTATCAGAGCTTAGCCTGTAATAGCCTTCTGAGGTATGAATTGCATCGTATATTACGATAAAAGTATCACCCATTTTGTTAGGCGACAGTTTAGTGAAGAAGGTTTCGTCATAAGTACCCTCAAAGGATTTACTTTGGAAATTACATGGATCAATTGTCCGACCAGGTAGTGTCATATTTTCTGGATAGTGAACACTAAGACAAGGTATTTTTTTCCACTAGATTATACCGATGTTCAGATACGATCATAGTTCTGTTAAGGTGTAGATTGTCTGTTCATGACCCAGATAGTTGTTCTAGGCTAACAAATCTCCAAGAGAATGGTTCATGGCTCTCACATATAACAGGAATAATTTTCCTAATACTAGGGCTACTAGGACGGGCAGCTGGGTGATGTACCATTTGATCTCCTCAAACGCCTTTTGGCAGTCTTCATCCCAAACGAATGAGACTCCTTTATTCATCAATTCGGTGAAGGGTTGGCAGCATCCTGGAAGATTTGATATAAATCTTCGGATATAAGCCAATCTGTCTTGCAAGCCTTTGAGCTCTTTGATGTTCTTCGGAGGCGGCATTTCCTAGATAGCGCGAATTTTTTGGGTCGAGAAAAATCCCCTTGGACGTGACTATAAACCCGAGGAATTTACCACTAGCTACCCCAGGAAAGACTTGGTTGGGTTCATCTTCAACTGATGTGCTCGCATGATGTCAAACATCATCTTCAGATCTGAAAGATGATCTCCTTTCTTTTGGCTCTTTGCAATATCATTCACACAACACTCAATCTTCTTGCGTAGATGTTTGTGGAAAATTATATTCATGGCCCATTGATAGGTTGCACCAACATTCTTCAGTCAGAAGGGCATCACTGTATAACAGTATATTCCTAGTGGTGTTCTCAAGCCAGTGTGCTTTTCGTCTTCAGGGTATATTTTGATCTGGTTGTACCCTGAGAATCCGTCCATAAATAACATCCTCTCATACCCATAAGTATTGTCAATCATGACATCTGTGATTGGGAGAGGAAATTCATATTTTAGACATGCAGCATTTAGGTCACAAAAATCAATATAAATTCGGACCTTTCCATTTTTCTTGGGCACTGGAATATTGTTAGACACCCAATCAGGGTATTGTTCTTCCCTGATGAAACCTGAATCGATAAGCTTCTTGACTTCTAATTCAATTTCTTCCTTAATTTCTAGACGAAACCGACGTTGTTGTTGTTCATCCACATCAATATTAAGACGATGCATGGACACCTTTTGGTCAAGACCAGGCTTGTCTTCGTAATTGCAAGCAAAGACGTCTATATATTCTAGGATAAGAGATATAAGGCCTTCTTTCTTGGATGGTGATAAACTCTCACTTATAAAAATTGGTTTGGGATTGGTTTTGTCTCCCATATTTATTTGGATCACCTTATCTTCAGTGGGCAGCTCGCGTTGTTCAAAGCGCATGTCCCATAAGATATTAAGGTGTTTGATCCAAGGATCGTTAGCTGATTCAGTCAACTCTTCATCGTCCTTTTCATCATTATCCGTATGACTAGTTGAGGTCATGTTTATAGACATGCCTTTGAAGACTACACCAATGCTAACATCAAACTCCTATGATGATGTTACGGATGAATGGTTTTAACATAGACATTCATCGGGTTCATTTTCTGAGGAGGGAGGAATTGAAACATAGCCTAACCCTCTTCCAGTTTTATGATAATAATCAGGAAGATATCCTTTTAGACTAAAAGATCGAATTGGTGCTCGTCTTCCTTTTCTGAAGTTTAAACCTTCATGGTTATTAAAATCATAACTCATATTCTTCATCTTATGCAGGGACTTGGTCCCATAATGATGGAATTATGGGATTTTGAGGTCATCCACTGAATCTTTTAGATTTTGTAGCTCAGAGTTGACTTTCCCAAAATAGATCGGCTTTTGTCCTTTCTTCTTAGTCGGGACCATGAAGAAGGCTTTCTGAGCATTCTCTATCTCTTCCAACGTAGTGAAGGATGATTTAAGCGACATATTAAGCGATGCCTTGGCGTACAATGTACACTACAAATCTGTACCTGCATCTATATCAGTCTCTATTTTCTCACATTCAGAGGACACATCAGACAAGTAAGCCAAATTAAAATTTTCATTAATATACCACTTGCCCTCACTGGATACATTATTATTATTGAGCTCATTCTGGTTCTAACTCCCACAGACACTCTTCCTCAGGCTTGGGCTCGGTGTCTGATTTATTGCTGCTATTAGGATCTTCCTTTGGTTGTTCTGGTTCTTGGGAGTCAAAATAGAAGACTGAGTCAGTGTGGTAGTTTTCCACACCCTTGAATGGTTGCCTCTCGGCTATCAAGGTTCTTACTTCTCCTTCACCATCAGCATATTTCATTACTTGATGAAGGGTAGATAGGACAATGTAATTCGCGTGAATCCAAGGCCATCCCAACAATAGATTGTAGGACATGTCCGCATCTATGATATAACAAGTCACTTCCGACTTGAGATCTCCAATCTGACATCTGAGTTTGATTTTTCTGAAGGGTCGTGTGCTGTTGGCGTTGAAGCCAAAGATAGTAGTCTAGGTAGAGCTTAACCGATGCAGAGGACTCACTAAGAATTGCATCACCCTGTACAGCATACTGTTGAGTGCGGAGCCTGGGTTGACTTGGACGTGACTGGTCTCAGAAGACCTAATATACAATGTATAGTACAATGGTCTATCATGTTTATGCTTGATTTGCATATCTTCTTGTGTGAACGATATGCAAGGCAGACTTTTTGCAGCCTGTAAGCATTATGCACAAGAAGGCCCTTTTGTAGCTTCTAGGACTACAGGAGCTTGTGTGATAAAGCTCTCTATATCCATTAAAGCTTCAATCAAAGCTCTTCTCGTGGACTTGGAGAGCCTTAGGAGCTCATAAATAGTGATACTGGCAGGAATGTTGGCCAGTTGCGCCATGACATTGAAACGAAAAGGCTTGACCTTTCAGCTTAACCTCTTTCTGCTTTTCTTTATCGGCTGACTTCTTGGGAATGGTACCCCCAGCCTCTTTAGACTGTTTTTCTGCTTCTTGAGCAGCTTGATCATACTTTTTTTAGGTATGTCTTTCCTAACCTGGTGCTTGCTCCATGATTTATTTCTTTCTCGGCCTCAAGAGCAGTCCTCTCCTCTTCTGAGGCAGTGAGAGGGATCAGATGTGCATTATCTTCATTTAGAGAAGGGCTAATCATATTAGAAGATTTAGCATTGTTTCTCTTTTTCTTTCCTGACACACTTGTTGTGACGCCCCTGGGTTCACACAAGGCTGTAGTCCAAGGTGAAACCAAGAATGTCAAACCTGCCATGCACCACACCGTGCAATAACATGTTTCACCATCACAATTAACATCTATCTAGTAGAGTCAATAGCAGGTGTAGGTACAAAAGCAATTAAAAGATAATACACGAATGACTGATGAAATGATAATGATCAAATAAATATCTCATCATCCAATAAATGGAAATATATAGTCAATGTCTGAATAGATAAACTGGAGTACTCAACAAGTCTCAAATACATATATCTGACAAGAAGGAAATAAGGCACACAGCCTTTACAACTTCTAGAACAATACTCTCAAATGTCTAACAAAACCTATAGTGGAGCCCCAACATAATCATAACTAAACGGCTGAACACTAAAGTATGTCGCCATCAACCTGCGACACTCCGGGCTCCTGGCTCGTTACCTGAAATGGGGAGGGACAACGAGCGTCAAAGCGCTAGCGAGCAACATCACAACCAACCCCAAGGGAACATGGCTTGTTGTATAAGAAAATACGGTTAATACATAATAAGTCTAAAATCATTGATCTTACTAAAGAGGATTTTAGTATTTAGAAATTTACAACACGAGCATAGGTACGTCGAGCGAAATAATCCAAACAAGGAAACCCTCATGTATATACCTTGTATCTCAAATTGTAAATCCCTAAACACCAAACCCGAGGTCCTAGTACAGAAACAATAATAACGAAATACAACAAAATCTCAGAGCATAAATACCGTGTCATATCATAGCCTACGCGGCAACATGTAATCGTGGCATAATCTACATAAGTGTCATATCATAAACTCCTATGAGCAAGTCATATACAGGGTTAAGGAATATGTCCGATACAGAAACTAAGTACCGTGGTTTCCAAACACATGGAGTAAGTGGCAAATGTCTAACACGAGGACTAAAGTGGATTATAGTCCTACACGAGGACTTTAAGGGATTATAGTCCAACACGAGGACTTTAGGGATTATAGTCCAACACGAGGACTTTAGGGATTATAGTCCAACACGAGGACTTTAAGAGATTATAGTCCAATACGAGGACTTTAAGGGATTATAGTCCAACACGAGGACTTTAAGGGATTATAGTCCAACACGAGAACTGTGTAACTGTGTAAAGTATATGCGGAAAGATACACCAAATCTAAACTCACACGTATCCCGATGTACATGTCTAAAGTTATGTCAAAAGTCAACCCACATGTATAGATAAATCATTAACATGGTGAACAAGTATCATGTCATCGAGGCGGCCCTGAAGAACAACTCAAACAAGTCAAAAATCTGTAAAACAGCTCATCAGTCGATTGGTGTGTCGACTGATAACATCAGTCGACTCATGTGTCAACCAAAAATGCACAGGCAATATAGTCTCAGCTCACCAGTCGACTGACCAGTCGACCGAGAAGCTGAGAAAACACAATCAGCCCGTCAGTCGACTGATCAGTCGACTGATGACTGGAAATTTGCCCATCGGTCGACTGATCAGTCGACCGATAGACTGCAGAAAACTCTGCACAGGTTGTTATTTACCCAAAATTCGATCTAAACTCATCCTCATCAATCCCAAGCATGTACCATACGTATATTAACATGTATGAACTAACTGAAACATAACTTTCATGTACAAATACATAAACAAAACTCTAAACATGTGTATTTATGTCTTAAAAATCCCTTTTTAAACAAAACCCATGTTAAATCTCTTATAAAACATTTTAGATCTGGATTTTAAATTCACAAAACATTAGTAGGTTATTTACCAAACTAAAAATGCACATCTTCATGTTATATGCAATAAAAATCCAATCTTTGTACACAAAATACGTTTTAGGCCAAAGAGATCTCAATAAAACCATTTGAAAACATTTAACAAGAATGGGACAAGGTTGGGCGAGATGTTACTCGCCTTAGATCTGATGGAAAGCTTCTGGGACTGAGAGGGAGTGGTTCCTTCCGCTGCCAACACGAAAATCCCGTCGAAAAAATCCTTCGAGCTCTCCCAAAATCACTAAGAACGGTTCTAGGGTTAGAGAGAGGGGAGAGGGGGCTAGGGTTCTCTGACTTCTGAAGATGGGTGAGGTGTTTTCGGGTAGAGAACAATATATATATGGCCAGATAAACCCGAACCCGAAACCCAAAAATCAAAACAGACCCGAACTGAGAAAACTGTAAATCAGGCAGTCAGTCGACTGATGTGTCGACCGACACCGCCAGTCGACTGATGTGTCGACTGAATTGGGAAAAACCAGTTTTGTGCATATTTTGCTAATTTGCAAAATCCAACGCACAAAACTCTACACTCATACTCTCAGATCATCTCAAATAACTTGTTATCATGTACATGAATGACCTCAAGTTATTTATCATAAAAGAATTATTTATTTACTAAAAATCCACATATATTCATATAAAATTTTACGGGGTTCTACATTCTTCCCCCCTTAAAAGAATTTCATCCTCGAAATTCGTAAATCATACTTAAGCAAATAATAATACTAGAAAAGCACGTAGAGGGTACAATTCAACCCGCAAATATAAACATTTAGATTATTTACTCTTGATAAGCATATAGGGATATTTATATTTAACAGTCCAGGATGACTATATTCCCACTCAACCCTTAATCGAACGGAACTAGTACGTCGGGCGAAAAATCCAAATAAGGAACCCCCCATATATATACCATGTGTTCCAAAAGATTAAGAATTAAGTGAAAATATTCTCATTCTAGCGTTAAATCAAAATATAACCACACAAATAATCGCACACATAAATCAATACACTTCCTCAATATGTGCAGGAAGTCGCGAGGCATAACATCTTCGCGCTCCCGAAAGTCATTTTTGATGTCTACACTTAACCATCAAAAATATAAATACCCTCACTTAACCCCTAACTAAATGGAACAAGTACATCGAGCGAAAAATCCAAACAAGGAACCCCTCATATATATACCATATGTTCCAAATACTTAGGAGATAAGTGTTAATACCCTCATTTTAGTGTTAAGTATAAACATCACTATACAGGTAACCATAAGTCATAAACAAGTCATACAAAAATTTAATTTACTTGATCAAATAGGTGTGGGTAGTCGCGATGAATATCCTCCTCGCGCTCCCGAGAAACCTCCTCAACTCCTTTCTGGTTCCACAGAATTTCACTAAGGGAAAAAAATATCTTGTTCTAAATTTCTTGTCTTCTCTAGCAAGTATACAAACTGGGATTTCAATCGTAGTCAAACCGTCCTGAAGTTAAATCTCTGATGCGTTCAACCCTCACTGCTGCTCTTCATCATGTAATTGTTTCTTGAACATTGAAACATAAAATACTTTGTGTACACTAGACATCGATGCTGAAAAGTCTAGTCCATATGAAACTGCCCCAATAAACTCCAAAATCCGGAACGGTCCAATACATATTAGCTCAAGCTTTCTCCGCCTTCCGAATCGCTGAACGTCTTTCATAGATGATACTTTCAGCACAACTAACTCTTCAAATCTGATCACTGGAATGAAATGTGCCAAGTTCATTAGTCTATCCATTTTCACCCAAACAGAATCGTTTTCTTTCTTCGACTTCGGCAACCCTACAATAAAGTTTATAAAATGTCCGCCACTTCTATTCCAAAATGGATAAAGACTAAAACGTTTCTACCGATCTCTGATGTTCCACCTTTACTTGCTGACAGGTAAGACACTTAGCTATATACTCTGAAATCTTCCTACGCCTATCACTTCACCAAATGTGCCTCTTTAAGTCCTTGTACGTCTTAGTTGTTCCTGGATGTACTGAATCGTGAATTCATATTCCTCAATAAACTCAATCCACCGTCGCTGTCTCTGGTTGAGTTCCTTCTGGGAGAAAAGATATTTCAAACTCTGGTGGTCGGTGAACAACTCAAACTGTACTCCATACAAGTAATGTCTCGTGAATTCAGTGCAAATGCCACTGTTGCTATCTCCAAATCATGAGTGGGGTAGTTCTGCTCGTTCACCCTCAACTATCACGAGATATACGCTACTGCCCTCTGAGTTCGCATTAAGACGCTTCCCAAACCTGCTAACAATGCCTCTGAGTAGACACGAATGTCCTGACGCTGCTCGGAATAGACAAAACTGGAGCTGTAGTCGACTTAGCTTTTAAAGCATCAAAGGCCTTCTGGCACTCTGTGTTCCAGATGATCTGCTCACCCTTCTTCATAAGGCATGTAAGTGGTGCCAAAATCTTCAAGAAGTCTAGGATGAACTTCCTGTAATAACCGGCTAACCCGAGAAGCTTCGAATCTCTGTCGCCGTCTTCGGCGGTTCCAAATCAAGAACTATTGTAACCTTAGCTGGATCCACTGCTATGTCCTCTCTGCTGATGATGTGGTCGAAAAAATCTGACTCCTGAAAGCCAAAACTCGCACTTGCTAAACTTGACATATAACTGATGCTCCTGTAGAGTCCTCAAAGCTAACCGTAGATACTGCTCGTGTTCTATCTCCGATCTCAAATGAATGAGAATACCATTGATAAAGAAAATTACAAACTGGTCCAAGAAGGGATGGAAAACCCCGGTTCACCGAATCCATGAATGCCATGGGTGCATTAGTCAACCCAAATGGCATAACCAGAAACTCAAAAGATTCAAATCGAATCAGGAAAAATGACTTTGGGAAAATCCATCTCTCGAACTCGCAACTACATTAACCCAAAATGAAGATCAATCTTCGAGAAACATTGCGCTTCGCGCAGCTGATCGAACAAAATATAAGTCCTATTAAATCCGGATAGCGAAACTTGTTCACATCATAAAAATCTACACATAATCATGGGTTACCGTCCTCATTCTCCCGAAGAGGATCAATATTCCCATAAATAAAAGATACTCCAGTGAGTAATACTCTAAGATAATAACTCATTTATCTAACTCTATCTGTAGCTCCCTCACCTCAGCAGGTGTCGTACGATAGGGTGCTCGGGATATCGGTACTGTGCTCGGCTGCAACTCGATGCAAGAACCAACCTCTCTCACTGGAGGAAATCTAGGTATGTCCTGAAAGACATCCTGATACTCTAAGACAACTTCGGTCTCACATAAATCAGCACTCCGGTCCCTCAGCATCACCTACTCGACGAATACCAGAAATGACCCCACATTTCGGGTCACCCTGTGAGGTTGCTACTGTCTATACAAATCTAACGAATGCTCACAAGCTGACTATTTCAGTAAAACAGTCGATACTAACATGGTATGATGATAGCTAATCCATACCAAGAAAAAAAATGTCAAAATTTAACATTAGCAACACGATCAACTCGATGACTAACTCAGACTCATCTAGTCTGATGACACATCTCCTACAGATAGAAGGGATACTCCTTCTAGAGGAGTAGAGACTGACAACGGAATATCTAAGGAATGTGTTACAAGTTGAAACCTATCAACGAGGGTATGAAAGATAAGAGATAAGCAAATTTCCTAACTCAAACTAGATCCGATCTGAAAAGGAAATCACGAAGAAAGCTCCGCTCGTACACTGATCACGCGGTACTACTGAATAGGCTCTGTTGGATAATGCAAATCTCTTGGGTGATGCAAATATGGCCTGCTGACCCTTAATCCTCAGATTAACAAGTAATGCCTCTATTTCCCTACTGCTGGCTGAAATTACGACTCTGAGACTGTCGACCGAGACCTATATCATGATGACTCCCTGCTGGTGTACTGCGACAAGTCCTTCGCTCTCTGTTCAATCTTGTTATAATTGTAACGTGTACCCTGACCTATGTGCTGCTTCGGCGCTCTCGAATCATATTGTGCTCCTTTCTTATATTGTCCTTGTTACTGGGGTAAAATCATTCTCCGTTGCTAGTTTCTCTAGATTTTCACAATAGTTCTCTTGCTATTGTCATTTACTATTCTGGTTTGAGTTCTTCCTTTACTACGGGTATATCTCCCTACTTTACTTAGACTAGATTTAACTAATTGTGGAAGTAGTGACTAAAATTCTCCCCAAATAGTGATAATTGTTGCCCCATCAAAAATCTTGATGTCATTGCTATCCTCCAGCGATGTCCTAAATATTGAATACATCTAACTTCTGCTTGGTACTAAGTCGACGTTCAAGAAATTTTCATGTACTCATTCCCTTATAGGATGCAAATGAAATTGGTATGCCTAAAACTCCAGTGCTCTTATTGTCTGATATCTTTCTTATTCTTTTAGAGCTAAACTTCCTGCTCTGCGGCTCTATATATAGCTGACTGTGGTGGTGGTTCCTTCATAAGTATTACTTCTTTACTTCCACGACGGGTACAACTGGTGATAGAACTCCTGAAAGTGGTACTGCTGACGGAAACGGATACACTTTTTGCTCCTCGAGTGTTGTAAGATCTTGTTGCTAACGGTGCCATGATATCGATCGAATACTGTGGAGCCTGCTGCGGCTCGGCTCTGCATGCCCAGCTCTCCAGGTATGAGTTTTACCTCGACCACATCCTTATTTTGATATTTATAATATCAAAGGAAGAGCTTAATTATCACAGTGAATGAGATAATAAATATATATATATATACAACGTATCACAACACGAATTCATAACACATAGTATTCACACAAATACCTTCAATCAACATAAAAAAAATAGTTGTTATAAAAAAATATTTCTCAAAATTTTAAGATATACGCATATATCGTCCTCACTCATACTAGGAAATCCTTACGGACTCTATACATGAATCCTAAGAAACTCTATCCTAGCTCCACGACTCGACACAGGATGATCCTAAGGATACTGGAACTAGAGCTCTGATACTAACTATGACGCCGTTAGGTTCACACAAGGCTGCAGTCCAAGGTGAAACCAAGAATGTCAAACCTGCCATGCACCACACCGTGCAATAACATGTTTCACCATCACAATTAACATCTATCTAGTAGAGTTAATAACAGGTGTAGGTACAAAAGCAAGTAAAAGATAATACACGAATGACTGATGAAATGATAATGATCAAATAAATATCTCATCATCCAACAAATGGAAATACATAGTCAATGTCTGAATAGATAAACTGGAGTACTCAACAAGTCTCAAATACATATATCTGACAAGAAGGAAATAAGGCACACAGCCTTTACAACTTCTAGAACAATACTCTCAAATGTCTAACAAAACCTATAGTGGAGCTCCAACATAATCATAACTAAACGGCTGAACACTAAAGTGTGTCGCCATCAACCTGCGACACTCTGAGCTCCTGGCTCGTTACCTAAAATGGGGAGGGACAACGAGCATCAAAGCGCTAGCGAGCAACATCACAACCAACCCCAAGGGAACAGGGCTCGTTGTATAAGAAAATACGGTTAATACATAATAAGTCTAAAATCATTGATCTTACTAAAGAGGATTTTAGTATTTAGAAATTTACAACACGAGCAAAGGTACGTCGAGCGAAATAATCCAAACAAGAAAACCCTCATGTATATACCTTGTATCTCAAATTGTAAATCCCTAAACACCAAACCCGAGGTCCTAGTACAGAAACAATAATAACGAAATACAACAAAATCTCAGAGCATAAATACCGTGTCATATCATAGCCTACGCGGCAACATGTAATCTTGGCATAATCTACATAAGTGTCATATCATAAACTCCTATGAGCAAGTCATATACAGGGTTAAGGAATATGTCTGATACAGGAACTAAGTACCGCGGTTTCCAAACACATGGAGTAAGTGGCAAATGTCCAACACGAGGACTAAAGTGGATTATAGTCCAACACGAGGACTTTAGGGATTATAGTCCAATACGAGGACTTTAGGAATTATAGTCCAACACGAGGACTTTAAGGGATTATAGTCCAACACGAGGACT
>BQKN01065953.1:498412-547386 GCA_022839385.1 Asparagus kiusianus | reverse complement strand
TAGTCCAACACGAGGACTTTAAGGGATTATAGTCCAACACGAGGACTGTGTAACTGTGTAAAGTATATGCGGAAAGATACATCAAATCTAAACTCACACGCATCCTGATGTACATGTCTAAACTTATGTCAAAAGTCAACCCACATGTACAGATAAATCATTAACATGGCGAACAAGTGTCATGTCATCGAGGCGACCCTGAAGAACAACTCAAACAAGTCAAAAATCTGTAAAACAGCTCATCAGTCGACTGGTGTGTCGACTGATGACATCAGTCGACTCATGTGTCGACCAAAAATGCACAGGCAATATAGTCTCAGCTCACCAGTCGACTGACCAGTCGATCGAGAAGCTGAGAAAACACAATCAGCCCGTCAGTCGACTGATCAGTCGACTGATGACTGGAAATTTGCCCATCGGTCGACTGATCAGTCGACCGATAGACTACAGAAAACTCTGCACAGGTTGTTATTTACCCAAAATTCGATCTAAACTCGTCCTCATCAATCCCAAGCATGTACCATACATATATTAACATGTATGAACTAACTGAAACATAACTTTCATGTACAAATACATAAACAAAACTCTAAACATGTGTATTTATATCTTAAAAATCCCTTTTTAAACAAAATCCATGTTAAATCTCTTATAAAACATTTCAGATCTGGATTTTAAATTCACAAAACATTAGTAGGTTATTTACCAAACTGAAAATGCACATCTTCATGTTATATGCAATAAAAATCCAATCTTTGTACACAAAATACGTTTTAGGCCAAAGAGATCTCAATAAAACCATTTGAAAACGTTTAACAAGAATGGGACAAGGTTGGGCGAGATGTTACTCGCCTTAGATCTGATGGAAAGCTTCTGGGACTGAGAGGGAGTGGTTCCTTCCGCTACCAACACGAAAATCCCGTCGAAAAAATCCTTCGAGCTCTCCCAAAATCACCAAGAACGGATCTAGGGTTAGAGAGAGGGGAGAGGGGGCTAGGGTTCTCTGACTTCTGAAGATGGGTGAGGTGTTTTCGGGTAGAGAACAATATATATATGGCCAGATAAACCCGAACCCGAAACCCAAAAATCAAAACAGACCCGAATTGAGAAAACTGGAAATCAGGCAGTCAGTCGACTGATGTGTCGACCGACACCGCCAGTCGACTGATGTGTCGACTGAATTAGGAAAAACCAGTTTTGTGCATGTTTTGCTAATTTGCAAAATCCAACGCACAAAACTCTACACTCATACTCTCAGATCATCTCAAATAACTTGTTATCATGTACATGAATGACCTCAAGTTATTTATCATAAAAGAATTATTTATTTACTAAAAATCCACATATATTCATATAAAATTTTACGGGGTTCTACACTTGTCCATTGCTGGTCATTAAGCAAATCAGGATGGACCCACATTACTTCTCGTTTTGGGGTAGTAAGGGGTACCAATCATTTATCTTTCTGACCATGTAGGTTAGTGTTTTTCAGGTGCAGCTCTCCCTTAGGGATAGGGACGACGCCGTTAGGATCTGTAGGTAGGAAATCCTCAAATTGGACCAATATCATATAGGTAGATACGGTCTTCTGCTCTGGCTTTAGCTTGAGCACTTCATCTTTAACTAAAGCCTGCAGGATATCCTTAAAGATATAGCATCTTTTTGTTGGATGCCTCAGCATTCTTTGGTAGAGCTAGTAGTTAAGATCATCCACCTTTCCCAACTCTTCGGGTTTCTTCACTTCAGGAAGCTTTAACTTGTTGTTCTTATGAAGTAACTTGAATGGAGTAATCACATGATCTTCCTTAAAAGAGTACTGTTTGGTAACTCTTGGCTGACCCGATGCCTTGTGATGCGGCATAAACATGTACCAAAAAGGTTGCAAGTGCACAACCGTGTCAAGTTATAGTATTTAAGATATCGATCCCACGAGGAGGGTGTTTTATAGGAGAAAATATAAAATCGGTTCTTATGTTGTGTGCGTGACAAATAAGATTGATGAGTGAATGTGATTGTGAAGAGATTGAGATAGTGAAAAATGATGTGTAAGTAGGTGCAAGTGTTAGTGAGAGTGGATTTGAAAGAGAATGAGTATGATCAATAAGGTGAGAAGGAAAAAATAAATAAAATCAAGAAACAAAAAAAAATCAAGAGTGGAGAACAAAATTCTAGAATAAAAGAAGATGCAAGAAATTAAAGATGGTGGATTCAATTATAGATATGGATAATCTAAAATTGAACCCACTTCTTAGAAAAGGGTGATTCTCTAGAGGTTCTAGCCTAAAGGCGAATCAAACAAAATAAAAATAAACAAAAAGAAAAACTAAACCCAAGAGGGTTCTAGCCTCAATGTGAATAGTATAAGAAATTAAAATCTAACTACAAAATAAATTGCAAAATCTAAACTATAAAATAAAATTACAAGAATTAAATGTAAGAAAATAAATCTATTCTATAAGCATAAAAATAAATCTAAGGCAAGAGGGTTCTAGCCTCTTGGCTATTTAACAAGAAAATAAAATCTAATCTACAAGCATAGAAATAAATATAAACTAATAAGCAATAAAAGAGAAAAAGAAAAGAAATACAAAAATTCAAATAATTCTCCATCTTCATCTTCATCTTCATCATCCAACAAAGAGAAGAAGAGAAAAATTTAAAGTGGTGAAAAAATTATTATTATTATTAATTACAACAAAAAGTTACAATTTCGGAAGGCATTCTCAATTAAGAGTAGCCCTCCTCTCCAAAAGGAGTTACAAAAATTTTCACACCCTTAACCCCTCACTCTCTACCCCTATTTATAGTAATCATCAATGAATATGAGCCATTGGATTTGTCTTGAGCCCCAAGCAACAATCTTCACCTTTGAATTTGTTTTTTTTTTTTTGTTCTTCTCTAGCCCAACATAGGAGGCCCATATGATTCATTTGATTTTCAAAAGAAAAATGAAAATCCAATCCCTGCAGCAGTCCAAAGTCCGGCCCAATTCTCCATTAAATTGATTTTCAACTCCCAATTTAGCCAAGTTCGGTTCATCATGAATATTAAAAATGCAGCAAATCAAGTCTCTAGCAGCGGCCCATTTGATGGAAATCCATTTGATTTTCAAAATAGAAAAATAACAATCCAGCCCAATTCAGTAGCATGTCCGGCCTCATTAAAATGTAAATCTCCAGCAGTAGCATGTCCGGCCCCAAAATGATTTTCCATCCAAATCAAGCCAAGTCCGGTTCCTTTGCTTTTCAAAATGGAGCTTCATTATTTTCAAAAACTGAAAAAGATCATCTGCAGCAACCACCGGTCCATGGGGTTTTTCTGGCTTTCTTGATGGGCTTTGGGCCTTCAACAATTCAGAAATTCATTTGTGAAAGAGGAGGAGCTGCCATGAATATTTGGGACATTTGGGCTTTTGGCTTTTAAAATTCAAATATTTTATTTGGCTTCTTGAATTTCTCTTATTTCTTCATTTACTCAAGGGCGTTTGTTGAGAGATGGGATTTTTGGGATTTATTCTTTATTAACCTGCAATTAAAGATAAAAACAATTATTAGTGGTATATTTATTCATATAAAATAGATAATGAGGGTATAAAATTATAATAAAATGTGATTATCACCTTGCCCTGCCTAGCAGGTGTTGCTCGAGTATTAGCTTCAGTGGCCAGGGTATATTTTCCCTTTAATCGGGAAGCACTACCTTGGCCATGTTGTACCAGTTGCTTCTGTTTGCCTACTTCTTTGGCTTTAATCCTTGCAACAATTTCTTCAGGCTGATTCACCTTGGGAGAGTAGCTGTTTCCAAGAACGGCATTCTGCAACCCCCATTTAGGCTAGGAGGTTAGTCTGCAAATTATGTCAACAAGTTTCCATCAAAGTAGATTATGTCATACCTGTCAGACATCGTAGGGCCATGTTTCGGAATCTTTCAACGAAGGCTTTAATGGGTTCTCCTTTCTTCTGATTGGTGGCGAGAAGAGAGGGAATAGAGACTTCTGTATCATCTTTGAAGAACCTTGACAGGAAGAGTCTCTCTAGATCTATTCACTTCTGGATAGATCCTACAGGTAGTTTCATGAACAATTCAAAGGCGACCCCTTTGAGGGTGCCAATGAACAACCAAGTCAGCACAACGTTATTTGCTACTATATTTCCAATCTGTGACTTAAAATAGTAGATGTGTCAATTTGGTGATCCCGTGATATCAAAAGCTTGCAGAGTCGGGACTTTAAATTTTGGAAGATAAGTGTAAAACCCCAAAATTTGAATATTTGGTGATAAATAATAATAAATATGTTATATGTTTATAAATAACATATTATGATGTTTGAGTATGCTAGGAATTGATTTGAGATCAATTCAATATATATATGTATATATATAAGAGCAAATGCACAAATCATGCTCAAGGTATAAATCTGGAAATTTATGACTAGTTAAGAGTTTATGTGTTTTACATATCGATTCAGTTAGAATTTGAAGAAACTCAAAGACTAAAGTTGTAGGTCTCTTCAACAGATTTCCAACGAATCTTAGATCACCTCATTCCGAGGTCGTATCAAAAATTTATGGCTTTTATATTGAATCCCAATTTGTGCGCAGACCTTCAGACGGTCGATCGCAGTGGGCTCGGCGGTCGACCGCTGGGCACGCAAACGCCAGTTTCAGTTTTGTTTTCGGGTTGGTTTTATTTATATCAAACCAGGTTGTTACCCTAGATATATATACTCGTTTTGAAGCTCTCAGAACCCTCTTTTGAACCCTAATAGCCTCAGCCCCTCTTCTCTCCCTCCTCTCAAACCCTAGCTTCGTTTTTGGTGATTTTTGAGGAGAAGGATTTATGATGGATTTTTGTGCGGATCAGCAAAGGGGATCATTCTCTTGTGAATCCAGGAGCTTTGTTCACCTCAGAGGCGAGTAACATCTCGTCCAATCTCTCACCCATGTTTTTACAAGCTTTTCTAACGATTTTAATGAGTTTTCTTGAGCCTAAATCACTATTTTGCATATATAGATAGATCTTTATGATATGAGATGTGAAAACCATGTATTTCAGTTTTCAAATACTCACCAATGATTGTGGTTAAAGAGATCTAAATCTAAAAATGTTTTATTAAGAGTTAAATTTTTTATTTTTACTGTTTTATAAAGTTTAAAACACGGGTATACATGTTCACGATTTTTAGTGATGATTTTTACATGCTGAATGTTGTTATATGATGATTCATATGTGTTAGAATATGTGATATATCGTTTGGAAGCAGGGATAAATTGTTTGGATCAATTTCGAAATAGAGAAAAACCTTAATTTTGGCATCTGCCAGTCTCGCAGTCGACCACAGCGCTATGCGTGATCAACCGCTGGGCGTTCTGTCGAGCAGAATGTCTCTGCTCCTTTTGCGGTCGACCGGGGTGGCCTCTGCGGTCGACCGCGATACTGTTTGTGCAGGATTTTGTTTTGTTGTGTATATTGTGTGTACGAATTGTTTACCTCGATTTTTCTGGCATTAAATTTACAGTATAGAACATTTGTCTATATATGTGAGTGACATTAGGATATCAGTTTAGACCCGCACACTGAGATACGTGTGTTACTAGTATATGTGTACCTTTTCATTCATATGCATCATGGACGTTAGCATAAGTTATATATATAGTCCATGGGTTGGACATGCGTTCACCTTTCAGTCCTCGTGTTGGACTATAATCCATTGAAGTCCTCGTGTTGGACTATAATCCATTTCAGTCCTCGTGTTGGACATTTACATATTAGACCATGTGTTGGACATTTGTTAAGCTATGAGTATGACACTTATCTGAATCGGGACATGATATGATTACATGAGATTTGGACATGATAACTACCTAGGCTGAACACGACACTTACGTGATCTTGACCTTTGACATTTATATGGTTTCGGCGTGACTTTTGATTACGTATTGAGATGGGTTGTTTCTTTTAGTTTATTATTCATGTATTAGACTTCGGGTTTGGTATTTAGGGCTTTACAATTTGAGATGCAAGGTATATACATGAGGGTTTTCTTGTTTGGATTATTTCGCTCGACGTACCATGCTCGTGTTGTAATCTCCTAAATATTAAAACCCATTATTTGCTAGGATCAATGATTTTAACTATTATGTAATAACTGTATTTTCTGTATACAACGAACCCTTTCCCTTGGGGTTGGTTGTGATGTTGCTTGCTAGCGCTTTGATGCTCATTATCCTTCCCCCTTTCAAGTAACGAGCCAGGAGCCCGGAGACTCGCAGGTTGATGGAGATGCACTTTAGCTTCAGCCGTCTATTTAGTTATATTTTTTTAAGCTCCACTATAGATTTTTGTTTAGATATTTGAGAGTTTTATTCTAGAAGTTGTAAAGGATGTGTGTCGTATTTTCTCTTGTCAGACATTTTGTATTTGAGACTTGTTGAGAACTCCAGTTCATTTATTTCAGACATTTACTTGTATTTCAGTATGTTAGATGATGAAATATTAATTTGATCTCTATTATTTCATCAGTTGATTCTTGTATTATCTCTTACTTGCTTTTGTACCTACACCAGTTATTGACTCTACTAGATATAGTAATTGTGATGGTGAAACATGTTATTGCACGGTATGGTGCATGGTAGGTTTGACATTCCTGGTTTCATCTTGGACTGCAGCCTTGTGTGAACCCAGGGGCGTCACAATAAGGGGTTGTATCCCATTCAGCTGGGTAAGGCCTAACAACTCCCTCATCTTGGAACTCACTTCTATTAGCAATGGCGTTGAGGCGGGCTTCCAGTTCTTCCATTTGACCAAATGAGGATTCTGCTCATTCTCAGTCTCTTTCCCATCTTCAGAGGAAGATTTTGTATAGAGAGCTTCTTGATTAGAAGTCTTGATCACTTTTTCCTTCCCCTTTGATGAAGATGACCCTGTTCTTCAAGAGGATTCATGCAATGGCGGAGAATCTACTTTTTGAGACTTGGCCTTGTTAGAGACGATCTGTGCCATCAAGATCCGGAGTTCGTTGATGGTCTCATGCTGTGATTTGAGCATGGATTGTTGCTCATCATGTCTCTTCATATGATCTTTAGGGTTTCCCGCTATATAGGTGGAGCTTTCATGTTCTATGAAAGAGCCAGAGGATTGAGACTCTTCGATAGCTGAATGTTCAACATCAGAGTTAGTTCCTTTATCTAACTTTCAATAGTTGACAGGGAGTATAACTCCCCTTCAAGTTCGAGTGTGTTGATAGATTCTATCAGACTCACTCAAGGATCTCTTTCAAGCTAGGAGACTCTTGGAGCTAGACATTGATGATTTTCCTCTACCGATCATATTGATACTAACTCTAAGATATTCATCCTCTGGAGTTTTCTTCTTATAAGAACGTCGTCGCTTATTAGGTAAAGCAATGTTCGTTAGTCAGTCGAACACCGATGGTCTTGGTGTAGGTGTACAACATTGGCATCTTGAGAGGACTGCAGAAATCAGTTGTTCACATTGACACGAATGAGCGACTTGTTGCACCGGTCTTTCTCTCGATAAGAACTCTCTCAAATCCGTTGAAGGGACTCAAGAAGAATTACTCACTGAACATGACTTTTGATTTAGAACCCCCTGTCTATGATTAGACAAGACTGGCTCCTGATGAACATGGATCTTAAACCTATGTTAGTCTTTCTGAACACGACGGATCACATCACATTTAGTATTAGAAATGCGAGGGTCATGTTGAGAAGAAGAAATGCGAAGGTCATGTTTGAAAGTGGGAATGTGAGGGTTGCGTTTGAGAGTGGACACGCAAGGGTCGTGTGCAACACTCTACTGAACGCGAGGTTCGCATTTTAATTAATCAACATGAAGGTGAGGTTCGCGTTCAACGCGGGCCTGAGTTTCGCGTCTTGGTTGTAAAATACGCCACTAAGGGTCGCGTTTAGCCTTCGTCATGTGAGGCTCGTGATTAGGCACATAAACGCGAGGCTCACATTCTAAAATAGAAATGTGGAGCTCAGGTTCGCGTTAAGGCTTACAAACACGGGGCTCGCGTTGGTTGGAGGATCGGCTTTCTCGAAGTTATGCTTGTCATAGGGATCTTCTCCTTCGTTGAGCAGTGTTCTTCTTAGCCTGATTTAAGGCTTTTGTAGCAACGTCACCACCTGTACTGATCCGATTAGTCATGACAATAGGCCTCTTATGACCCGATACCTTTTGTTTAGGCACAATTGTAGGGCCTCTAACTCGATTGACGAGTTCAGTTGGAGTTAAGTCTTCTCCTCTGAAGAAGGGCTGTATGAACAACATGATCCAAAGGAGAGACACTCCTTCAGTGAGTCAACAGTAGGAGGAATCCTAGTCTCCTTAGAGACTATGCGGATCTTGCACATAGCCTTGGGGCTAAGGGATCCGGAGGAGAGAGGCTCCTCGTACTTAGCTTGGTCGAACTCCACGGTTAGAGTTTCAACAGTCATTCCCATGAGTTTGGTGTCGGATTGCACCACCACCTCTTCATCAGCAAAAAAGCTAGTCCCCGCGAAGTCTACATCTTTTATTTACGGGAAAATTTATAAGAAAATTGAGAAGAAATGTTATTAATTCTCCTTAACTGACTTAGGTAAAGAAGAAATACTATCTCTCTTTGCAATCTCTCTCTAACTGACTTAGAAAAAGAAATTACAATTTTTCTTATTGGTTTTTCGATTTACAAAAGAGAGAATAAATCAACAAAGATCCTTCTCTTTGTTTAAAACTAAGTTTTTCTTGGTAGCGATGAGAGTTTGAATCTTGTATCCCGTTGACAATCCGAACGTCTTACTTCGTAGAACTTTGTTGTCTCCACTTGACTTAACGTCAGGAAGAACTTGCAAGATAAGTTTAGAACTCTAAACGAGTTTAAGAACTCTGTGAAAGAGTTAATTTCAGAAAGGATATTTAATTTTTTTAGCTAAAATCAGATAATAACTTATTTCATAATTCTTCAACCGAAAATGTTTCAAAAGCCAAACCAAAATCTCTAAAGCTCCAACAAAAGCCAAAAATCAAGCTCTAACCAAGTTAACCCTTTTTTAGCTGAATTCTCAGGTATTTATAGGGTTTAAGGGGTATAACTAACCCCTTAAAGTACTCCATAATAAGGGTTTAATGGCTCCATTATGTGCAAAACAGTTTTGAAACCGTTTAAATCGTATTTGAATCAGTCAAACGCAAGGTTCGTGTTTTGGAGCGAGCCTTGTGTTCAGCTTCTAAAACATAGAGGTGAGCCTCGCATTTGAAGCTTGGAATGCGAAGGTGAGCCCCGCATTTGGAGTTTAGAACGCGGAAGTGAGCCTCACGTTTTGAGTTAGAAACGCGGAGGTGATCCTTGCGTTTCAAATTTTCGAATGCAGAGGTGACCCCGTGTTTAGAGCATGAAACGCGGAGGTGGCCCCGCATTTGGAACTTAGAACGCGAGGGTGGACCCTCGCGTTTGGCCTTAAAGAGATTTTTAATTGTAATCTCTTTCTTCGAGTGTTGCAAGGATCATCATCTTGTAATCCTTACATTTGACTCTTTAAAATGTGAGAGTCATCAATTTGTAACTCTCATCTATTGACATGAAAGTCGTCAGATTGTAATTTTCATCTGTTAATGTGGAAGTCGTCAGATTGTAACTTCTATCATCGGTGATTTATGAGGATCATCTATTTGTAGTAATTTTTAGACAGCCTACATTAAAATTTGATGACTCTCACATCTTTAGAATCCAGAGCAAAGGGTTACAATATGATGACCTTTGTATTCTAAGAAGACTTGATGCAGAGGTGACACAGAGATTACAAATTGACTATCTTTGTGTCTCCAAAGCCAAACGCGATCCTCGCATTTTAACATCTAAACACGGAGGTCGATCCTCGCGTTTCAATAGCTAAACGTGGAGTTCACCCTAGCGTTTCAACAGCTAAACACGAAGGTCACCCCCGCGTTTCAAAAGCCGAACGCAAGGTTCCACTCTTGCGTATTGAAGCTAGAACGCAGACGTCGCATTTGACCGTTTCAAATTACTTGAATGGTTCCCTACTTAATAGGGTGATTAAGCCCCTATTATAGAGTGAATTAAGGGGTCAGTTACACCCCTTAAACCCTATAAATAGCTAGGTTTACAACTGAAAAATGGGAGAGCTTTTGGTTGGATCCTTTTTTGGATTATCTTCGACTTGGATTTTGTTGGACCTTTGAGATCATTTGGCTTGGCCTTTTTGAACCATTTTCGATAAAGAACTTTAAGATCAACAGTTTAGCTTATTTAAGTTAAAAATGATTAAATTTCCTTTCTAAAATTAACTCTTTCGCAAAGTTCTTAAACTCGTTTAGAGTTCGAAACTTACCTGACAAGTTCTTCCTAACGTTAAGTCAAGAAGAGTAGACAACACTCCACAAAGCGAATTGATTGGATCGTCAACGAGATACAATATTCAAACTCTCATTGCTACCAAGAAGAACCCGGTCTTAAACAAAGAGGGGGTCCATCCTTCTCTCTTTTGTAAATGAGGAAACTGATCAAGAAGATTGTAATTTCTTTTCTATGTCTGTTAGAGAGAGATTGCAAAGAGAGATTGTATTTGTTCTTTTCCTAAATCAGTTAGGAAAATTAATAACATTTCTTCTCAATTCTCTTCTTATTTTTCTCGCAAACATTCATCGGGCTTTCTAAGTGACCATTTAACGAGTTTTGGGTAATGAATTCCAACTCAATTGCGCCTAGATCATTAAGTATGAAAATACTCATTGGCCTTAATTACTCAATCAACTTAGGCTTTATAGGATAAAACTACCTTGAATTTCAAGAGAATATTTATTGGTGCTCTTTTTTCGCACTTTTCTTTTGCAAATTTGGTTTTTGTAATATATATGTGTGTATACGTATATATATCTTGAAAAATATTTAGAACAAGATAACTTAAAAAATTATTTTCTACTCTAAGCTAACCATGCAAAAATTTTATTCATTAATTAAAAGCCTATGTTAAGACTTTAGTAAAGTATACTACTTTGAAAATCATATCTTAAGAAATTTATTTAAAGTTATCATAAAATGTGAACTTTAGTATAAAACTAACTAAGGATTAGAAAATTTAAAATTTATCAAATAGATCTATTATTAATTAAGTTTATTAAGTTGGTAAGTAACAATATTTTTATGAAAAGGAAAAAATATAATATTAAAAAGAAAAAGAATGGTAAAATAAAGAGGAAAAATGACTAGTCCTCACCCCCACATCTAAATTTTGCATTGCTGTTTGGTGGAAAATTTGATATAAAAGAAATGAAAGAAAAATTGATTTGTATTCTCTCAAAATCGATTACAATTTGGATTTCCTGATTACAAAAGAGAGGAGAATGAATGTGATTCTCCCCTTTGTTTAATTCTGGGTTCTTCACGGTGGTGATGGAGTGCCTCCCTCGAATGCTCGCGTCGAGTTGGCTCTCCGTTGATGATCCAAAGGTCTTGATTCATCGGAACGATATCTTCTCCTCACGATTTGATGTTGTGGAGAACTTGCGTGGCAAGTTTGAAAATAACTCTTAACGAGTTAATAACTCAGAACGAGTTTTAGAAGAACTTGCAGAGCAAGTTTTAAACTCTGATCGAGTTGATAACTCTGAACGAGTTGATAACTCTGAACGAGTTTGAAACTCTATGGAAGAGTTGATTTAACCGAAAGTCGGTTATAAGCCAGGATGAAGAAGCTCCTGTTGCCACTCTCTAAAATCCCAGCCGAAGGATGAAGGCTCTTCTTTGCTGCCAAGCTTCAGATCCAAAAAGCCAGCCCCTCCGATCAATCAAGCCCGCTCTTGACCGAATCTCCCTCTGTTGATGAGACAAAATCCGATCCCCTAACTCAATTGAGTTTCTGGTATTTATAGGGGATTAAGGGTGGTAACTACCCCCTTAATCCGCTCCTAAGTGGGGTGGAAATCCCTCAAATCGTAGGGGAAAAACAGTTCCTGGAACTGTTCAGTTCGTGTTTGAATGAGTCAAACGCCTAAATTGGCGTTCTGGACCTTAACTCTGCGTCTTAGAGTTGAGACGTAGAGTTGGGCGCTTGTTGGGAGTTAAAAACACAAGGGCCGCTTGCGTTTCAGACCTTAACTCTGCGTCTTAGAGATGAGACGCAGAGTTAGGCGCTCGCTGGGAGTTGAAACGCACAGGTCGTGCTGTTTTAGAGATGAACTCTGCGTTTTAGGCTGAAAACGCAGTGTTGGGCCTGTTTTAGGCTAAAAACGCACAAGTCGTTCTGTTTTAGAAATGAACTCTACGTTTTAGGCTGAAAACGCACAGTTGCGCCTGTTTTAGGCTGAAAACGCACAGGTCGTGCTGTTTTAGAGATGAACTCTGCGTTTTAGGCTGAAAACACAGAGTTAGGCCTGTTTTAGGCTGAAAACGCACAGTTGGGCCGTTTTAGAGATGAACTCTGTGTTTTAGGCTAAAAACGCAGAGTTGGGCCGTAACTCTGCGTTTTGATGTTATATCACAAGGATAACCTCTGCGTTTTGAGGTTATAACGCTGGTTCGACCTGTGCGTTTTGACTCTGTAATGCAGAGGCGAACCTCAGGCGGGCTTGGCGAGCTTCAGGCTAAGTCCAATGTTCTGACGAAGTCCGATCTTGCAGACGGACTTCAGAACATAACTTGCTACGAAGAATAGGTCATAACTTTCAAACCGTAAGTCGGAATTGGACGAATTATATATGAAAATCAGCTATCTCGACGAGAAGGAGCCATCCAAACCTAGCCAAAGGCTTTGATTCGCTTCCTCCATTTTGCCAAATTCCTTACGGTTTGAGAGATATCTGTGTTCTAATATGAAGAGACCGTCGATTTGTAGTCTCTTTTGCTAGAGCGCCGTAAAGATCGTCACCTTGTAATCTTCATCTTGGCTCCTTAAAAATATGAGAGTCGTCAGATTGTAACTCCCGATGTTGATTATGAAGGCTGTTGAATTGGGGCTTTTATTAGTTGTTGTGAAGGTCGTCAGATTGTAACCTTCTACGTGAAAGTCTTCAAATTGTAGCCTACTGGAAGTCGTCAAATTGTAACTTCCGTCATCTGTGTTTGATGGGGATTAGCTATCTATTGTGATTTTTAGACAGCATACAGAACTCCCTCCAAAGTTTTTGAAAGTTCGCGGTTGACTGGGACGAATTTTCGGAATATTTTGGATCTTAACTCTGATCTTGGAGCTGATAATTCCTTGTCATAAAGGAGTTGTTCTCTACACCCGCTTCAAATGCATCTTAGTTGACAAGATTTGCCATGCAGGACCTGTGTGATGGTATGCGCCATAATCCTACTTCTGGAATGTAGGGGTGGACTCTACATTTTGAACTTGAGACACGGGTCTGACCTCAGCGTTTGGTTTTTGCATCGCGGGTCTGACCTCAACGTTTTGACTTAAGACATGGAAGTGGCTTCCGTGCATTCTTGACTAAGTCTTTGAGACTTGTCTTTAGCACATCTGTTTCAAGTCTCGGCTCACGTCCATTACGCTAATGGACCTACGAACATGCATAGGATTTTTGGCAAACCCTCAGCCATCAACGGATTTGATAAGCCTTTACCGACTACCGTTTGAGTCGGGCTAGCATGTGGATTGTCTAAGTCCGTTCCACACGTAACGTTGTGCTAAAAGAATGAACTCTCTTAGTCTTAGTGCTATGATTTTGAATACATAGACTTTATCATTTTCATAGGAAAAGACTAACCGGTAACGCGTGTTAGGCGTAGGCTTATCTCTAATTAGGGATCGAGATAAAGTCCCCCATGCATGTGAGGCATGGATTTTGGCGTTATTAATAACAACCTGCCACGATGTTGAATACGTGGGCTTTTGTCCTTTTTACGGTCAAAGACTAACCGGCAACGCGTATTAGGCGTTGACTTATCCCTTCTTAGGATTCGGGATAAACTTCCCCATACATGCAAGGTATGGATTCAGAGGTTATTAATTTAATGATAATCACTAGCTACGATATTGAATACGTAAACTTTATCACTGTTTCTTCCGGTGTTATTCGAAACACTGAAAGGAAATTGAAAGCGCCAGAGGTGTAATGTTAACTTGGCATGAATTTTCACTTAGAGTGAAATTCAAAAATTTTCTTCACTACCACTAGGATAATTCCAGAAAATCTTTAATCCGCTGGGGGTTTTATAATAAAAACTTGCTATTCCTGTTGAAAAAGGATTAGCAAGTTCATTAGGGGGGTTTGACTGTTAGAGGTGTGATGTTAACCTAACAGTATTTTATTGACCTATCACTCTATTGAAGAGAGTCGATAAGTTGATTTGGTCGTCAGAGGTATGGTGTTAACTTGACGGGTTTGTGGACCTATCTCTCTATTGAAGAGAGTCGATAAGTGGATTTTGTCGTCAGAGGTGTGATGTTAACTTGACGAAAATTTGTGGACCTATCGCTCTATTGAAGAGAGTCGATAAGTGGATTGGGTCGTCAGAGGTGTGATATTAACTTGACGGGAATATGTTGCGATTGGAGCAACTTTGTGGACTTATCATCCTATTGATGAGGATTGATAAGTGGATTTGTCAGAGGTGTAATGTTAACGTGACAGGGGGATGTTGCGATCGGAGCAACTTTGTGGACTTATCATCCTATTGACAGGAGGATGTGTACTTATGATTTGCACAAGATTTTGGGAATTAGCGTCTCGCTAGGGAGGATTACGATTTGAACAATTTTGGGGACCTATCATCCTATTGTCAAGGATTGATAAGTCGATTGTTGTCAGAGGTGTATTGTTAACGTGACAAATTGGGAGTGATGCAAGCTACATTCATACTCTGTGGTGGTGATGATCGTCAGAAGTGTAATGTTAACTCGACGATGTGAAAGATTCGTTACTCTTAATCCAGTGGATTCCAAGTAACCAACCCCCAATCTTGATTAAGACTTAGCAGGGGAATAAAAAGAGATAGACAAGGCACATCGCCTAGTGGGGCACTATCCATGAAGTCGGAATAGAGGCATATTACTTGGTAGGCCATTATCTGATGAGTTTGGCTATCAGAGGTAACTGTTAACGTGATAGTTTTGGTAGACCCGCCATCCTATTGAAGAAGATTGGCAGGAGAATTTGAAGGGAATGGACTATCAGAGGTGATCATTAACGTGATAGTTTTGATGGATTTCGTGGATGACAGAGGTATTCTATTGAACGTGACAACTCAAAAAAAATTATTATTCATAATCCAATGAACTATAAATAAACCAACCCCCAGTCTTGAACAAGTGCGGGGGGGAAGGAGTAGACATGGCACATCGCCTAGTAGGCCACTATCTAACGAGTTAGACTATCAGAGGTAACTGTTAACGTGATAGTTATTAGACCTGACATCCTACTGAAGAGGATTGGCTTCAACGGCCGTAGTGTCTTCCGGTTCTGATTAGGAAGAGTGAGCTTGGTCTGATTGCTTAGGAGAAGATTGGGCTTGGTCCGATTGCTCAGGTTGATCCTGCCTACATTGTTCTTCAGCTTTGATCCTGGCAATAAACTTTTGAGCCTGTTCGCCTTGAGAGATTAGTTGTCTCCAGGAACGACATTCTGCAACTCCTATTCGGGCTAGGAGGTCGGTCTGCAAGTTGTGTCGACAGGTCTCTACCAGTATAGACTGTGTCATTCATGACGAATATCGTAGAGCCATGTTTCGAAACCTTTTGACAAAGGCTTTGACGGACTCCCTCTTCTTCTGCTTAGTGGCGAGAAGAGTATGGATGGAGACTTTTGTATCCTCTTCAAAGAATCTTGATAGGAAGAGTCTCTCTAGATCTGCCCACTTTTGGATACACCCCACAGGCAGTTTCCTGAACCATTCGAAGGTAACTCCTTTGAGGGTGCCAGTATGGCGTCGTTTGATATCACATTCCCAGTCTGTGACTTGAAATGATAGATATGTTGGTTCGGTGATCCTGTGCCGTCAAAAGTTTGTAGCGTCGGGATTTTGAACTTTGGAGGATAAGGGGTTGTATCCCATTCGGCAGGATAGGGCCTGACAACTCCCTCATCTTGGAGCTCGCTTCTGTTAGCAATGGCACTGAGGCGGGCTTCCAATTCTTCCATTTTGGCTAACTTGAGATTCCGCTTGTTCTCCGTCTCTCTTCCTTCATCAGAGGAAGATTTCAAGTTGTGGGCTTCTTGATCAGAAGCAGCACCATCAACCACTTTTCCCTTCCCTTTGCTTGTGTGAGGTTGGGATGAAGACGTTCTTCCTTTTCGGGAAGATTCTTGCCTGGGTGGCGAATCTGTCTTCTGAGATTTAGCCTTGTCTGCGACGAGTTGAGTCAACAGGACCATGAGTTCATTGATCGCCTCCTGCTGAGATTTGAGCATGGCCTCCTGCTCATCAAGTCTCTTCGCGAGATCTTCATGATTTCCCGTCATATAAACGGCGCTCTCATGTTCAACAAAAGAGCTCAATGATTGGGACTCTACAATGGCTGAGTGTTCATCATCGGAATTGGTTCCTCTAGCTAACCTCCGATAGTTGACAGAGGGAATGGCTCCTTGTAGGTGTAAATTTTGATCTCCCGAAAATAGGGAACTTCGTTTGTATTGATAAGGAAGCTTATTACAAACTAATAATCAAATGTTTACGACAGAAACAGAGGGAATGCCCTCTTTGTTTAGTGTGGGGACTTTAGGTGGCTACAGGATGCTTCGCTCGATGCTCGTGTCGAGTCTGCTTCCCTTGGACGATCCGACCGAGGTCGCTGAGGAGCTTCAGTACGTAGTAGAAACTCGAGCCGATAGAGTTCGGGTCTCCTAGTTCGTTGGCGATCGGGGCTCGGAACCAGGAAATAGTGCTGCAATGCAAGGATCTTGCGAAGAGCTCGGTCTCGATTGCTCCAAGTTCTTCTCGACCTCCCTTTGATCAATTGATCTTCCCTTTTCAACCGATCCCCCTCTAAGGTTGCTGAAAGAAGCCCTTAAATGAGAGAGAGACAGCTTGACTGCTCCTTAAATTATGGGATATGACCATACATGAGCGGTCATTCGAAGGACTGTACCTTTGCCTCATGTCACGTAGGAGTGGGAAGGCCCCTCCTCGTATGCGTGACAACGGCTGTCGGATACTCGAGTGAATCTGACCAACCACCGAGCGCCGATGGTACTTTCCCTCTGTTTGGACAACTGAGGTGAGTCGCATTTATGAGGGCGCAGGCTGCTTTGACACCTGTCCGCTCACTTTGTACTGTGGACGGTTATTCGGCGGGCCTGGAGTGCCGTGTCTTCTCTCTTCAGGTCGAGAGAGGTGGGAAGGCATGTCCCCGGCACTCGAGTGGTTTTGGATAGCTCGCCGAATGCTGGTGGACTCGTCTCTTGACTCAGACAGCTGAGGTGAGCTACATTTATGAATGTCCAGGTCGACTCGACACCTGCCCAATCCTTCGTACTGTGAGCGGCCTGCTTGACGGTCCTGGAGTATTGTGCCCTCTCCCTTCGGGTCGAGAGAGGTGGGAAAACCCATCTCAGCACGTGGGGTGGCATACATCTGGCCATATTGGCGGCCTTCGGGTTTGCTGGCGGATTTGAGTGCAGACCCGGTCTGGTGAGTTGTGACAAAGGGTGAATTCGCGTGGGTTTGGGTGACTTCCCTTTACAGGCGGATTTCTCGCGAGCTCACGGAGGTATTTTTTTTACCGTCTACAGGACCCCCTTCAAAGTTTTCAGACCTAAACCGGCTTGCGTGTGGTCTGGAATACTTTGAATAAAAACGTTCATGGTGAAACATGTACCTTCGGTTTCTTTTAGGATTTTTAGCAAACCCTCAGCTATCAACGGGTTTGATATGCCTTTACCGATCACCGTTTGAATCGGGCTAGCCATAGTATTCCCCTCAGTATGATGAGTTGTCGAGTAGTTTCCCTTAGACTTGACGCTAAGATTTCTACTCTAACCCTCAGCCATTCGAGGCGTGGGTTTAAACAAAGTCACTTTGTCAATTTCAAAGCCTCGGACGAGTTGTCCGTTCCCGAAGGCAGATGAGTCACTCAGATGAAGTGGGGCTTCAGAGGAGAAGTTTCACCCGACTTGCGAACTTTATTAAGACTTTCGCCGATGAGATATTTCCTTTGGGGCAAAAGTAGGCCCAGTGTGAGCAAACCACGCGTCCACTGGTGGGTCTTTGCGCTTTTCCAGCTAAGGTGGCGTGGTTCCGTCATGTCGTTTTCATTGTGATTCGACAGTTTGACGTTAGCTTCGTGGGCCTCGTTTGAATCGTGGCCATGCTTTTCGAACTTCGCCGCTAGGTATAACCGTCGATTTTGATTCGGGTTCTGGGTCACGACCGACCCGTTTCCCATTTCGACGGTTCCTTCGATACACTGGGGGTGATTTGAGCCGTTGATTTCGATCGTGGCCACGTCTTCCACCCGTTAGGGTTTCGCCTTTCGAGGGCGATCGTGGCCACGTGGGAGACTATGTCTTTAAATAAGCTATTCTCTTCCCTCGAGAGCTGCCGTGTTCAGGAATCTTTAAAAAAAATTTCTAAAGAGAGAGTTCCCGCTTCACCCTTCAATGCCGCCGTGATCCAAGAGGTGTATTGCAAAGGGCAAGGGCCCTGGACGCTATTCCGATCGTCTCTCCGCCGGCGTGCCCGCCAGTGCACCAGAACCGCGCTTGGGTAAGTCAATGGGTTTGTTAGACGACCCTGTGTAGGCCGCATGTGTCGGATTGGGAGGATGATGGTCGTTTACCCCCCCCCCCCCCCCGTAATCCCGTCATCCTTTGGCAGCTTCCCCGATTTGGGGTAAAGTTAGCCCTTTTTAGGTCAATTTTACATTTTCCCTTAGAGGATGACTTCTGTCTCCGCAGGCGAACTCAACCTTTCCTGGATGGGGGGATTTTGTTAATATCCATTCGCAAATAGGAAACTTTCGCCTTTACAGGCGAAATTGGCCCCTGTTAGGTGAAGGCGAACTCATTCTCTTGTCTGGCGAGTTCGGCTTCTATCCGATAAGGGCGAATGAAGTCTGCATGACCATGTCTTGTCTTTGTTAGGTGGATTTGTCCCTATGGCGGATTTCACTTTGACTCTTTGGTTCTTTCTTGCAGCGACTTTCTCTGATGATGCTCTTCCGAGGGACGCGGCCATTGGCCTCGTCGGAGGCACGGGCTACACGGCACCTCCTCGATTTCCCTCTTTGGATTCGATGCCCTTATTCGCCACTGATAAGCCACATAGCTTGATAAAGAGGGTTGCGAACGGTCATCACTTGACATTGCGCGAGTTGACGACCGACGCAATACTGACAGACGACGCTAGGACGGAGCTGGCGAAGCCTCAGTTTCTGTTCGGTGATGCTACGACCGATCCTTCTGTTCTGCTACTCAGGGAGAGCAGGTGGTTCCGCACAGTGGAAGGGACTCACTATTACCTCCCCAGCATGCCGAGAGGGTTCTCGATTGTCAAGCTACGGTCTCTCGCGGTCCCCCATGTGATGAACTGGGATTTGACCCCAACTCAGGACGGAGTCACCTGTGGCGTCTTTATAGGCTCTTCAGCTGGATATGGTGTGGAGAGTTCCTGCAAGCATGTGACGGGTCTGCACCCTGGCCTGCTGTCCAATGAGCCGTCGGCAGGGGAGACAACGGCGGTAGCGGAGACTTTTCGCCATTGCTTCTTTCGCGCTGGTGGGAGTTTCCCCCAAAAGACTTCAGAGCCTCGGGGTGGGTATACTCAGCGCCCGGCAGCGACACTTGGTGGTCTAAGATCACCGACTATGTCCTGGCCGAGAATTCAGACTTGAAGAATTCGGAGCTGTATGTGGCCATTCAAGCCACTCGACACGGTCTGAGGATTAACGCTTCCCAGTTCCACAGCATCCTGGAACTGTACTGTGCGGAAAGAGGCACGTTCTTCACCCCCAACGGTGAACTCGGCATAACCCATCATGAGATGTATGATGTGTCGGGATTACCTTTGGGAGACTTTCCCTATGAGGAGTACGTCCCAGACCAAGATGAGATCGACCGTCTTTCAGACTACTCCCCCTTGGTGGTTGAAACTCTGTGGGAGTTGCTCTGCCACTACCACATCTGCCTCAGTACTTTGGGGGCATCGGATCATAAGGGGAAGAAGAAGAGGACTCCAGGGATCAGCCACAAGAATTGGGCTGATTATCTATTCCCGAGGAACGATATCAAGGGGAAGCCTGCTCTCCCACTAGGCGAGTGCGACCAGTCTGAGGTGGAGGCGAGGACAGCCGAAGAGGGAAGCACCGTGACTCTTGAGAGCGACGAGGGCGGATTCAAATCTGGAACGGTCTTCCACTCGTTCCACCATCAGGCCAAGTCTCCTATATCTGGGAAGGCCTTGTTTACGGGGTACCTCATGTTATGGCTGAAGAGGTGCGTAATCCCCACTTACTCTTTTGAGGCGCTTCCTGTGGAGGTCGTGTATCCCGCAGTTTGCTTGGCCCATGGGAAGTCCTATTCCTTGGTGTCGGTGACGATAGCGTGCATCCACCGGGGGCTCCGCATCCTGACGTCCCAGTTTTGCCGCGTATCGGCCATCGATGAGGGGGGTGGGGAGATTATCAGGACCCCCAACCCTAGGGTGGGGTTGCCGTACACTTATTTGATGGCATGGTTCGTCTGCCATTGCGAGTGTTTGATGAGTGCCCCTGCGACTCCTCAGGGAGACAGGTTTGTTCTGTTCGTTGAGCGCTTGGAGAGGTGCTCTTGGAAGTGTAAGGACATTCCCGACGCGCGGAAGACGCTTTCCCATTTTGTCCACTACAATTTCCGCCATTCCTTTCCTTATTTCAGTGGAGGGGGATACGGGGAATCTCTTAGAGATGTGCCGATGGTGGATCATCATACAGTTCTCTCGCGCGGCGCCTTTCGCTGGTTGGTGAACATTCGGCTGGGGTATCACATCCTACGAACGGGCTCCGTGTGCTATCTCGAGCCGTATATCCCTTGCAGGTTTGCCCGCCAGCTTGGGTATGACCAACTGTACGTGGGCAACGCCAATCCCCATTTGCGCTTCGAAGGAGGGCTGGTGGATGGAGCTCGGGGATGGTTCTGGACTCACGCTGGTGGTACCCGTGCCCGCTTTGAGCTACCCGCGAAGGATCGTGATTTGCATCACACCCTCCTATATTGCCGGTGGTATCGGGGTGCCAGCGCTAATCCCGAAGGCTTTTGGTTCCAGGGTTCGTGTTTGGCGGAGCAGGGGCGTCATCCAAGAGGAGCTGCTCGTTCTTCGAGGCGGAGTGGCCACCAAACTGTTAAAGAATGGTTCTCGGAGGATCCTGTTGAGGATACCGAATGTGTCGACGCGGGTATGGATGAATCTGAGGCGCCCGAGATGCGAGCTCCTTCCCCTAGTCTTCCGTCGGATGCCCAAGGTGAGCGTAGGGAACCTGTTGAATTAACCCGGGCGGGTGAACGTCTAGAGCAAGCTCGGAGCACGATTGCTGGACGGCTGGGGGTGCCCCTCTTATCTCCGAGCAGTTCGTTGCTCTCTAAACGACAGCGGGAGGCGGCCGAAGGCTCTGGATCGGAAGTGTCCAAGAAGACCCATCGTGGGGGGATGGTTGAGCTTACCCCTCCCCTCGTGTCGGAGGCGGCTCCGGTGTTCCCGAAGGACGCCCCTTCGCAGCCTGATGTGAGGCCAACGACGGGGACCTCGACAACTCCTGCGTCCACACCAGGAGGTAATCTTTTCGGCGTGGTACTCTTGTGTACGAAGTCAAGCTCGTATTCTCTGACTGTTTATAATGAATTCGTGCAGGTGCAATCGAGAAGGCGATCCCTATTCCTTCTGACGAAGAGGAGGAGAGTGGAGACAGAGGGGAACTTGGGGGTTCAGGTAAGCGTAAGCTTTAGTGTTATCGACCCTTCCGGACCAAGGGGTTTTGTTAATGTTCCCCTTACGCTTGTAGTTAACCCTCCTTACGCGGCTGCCGGCAAGGAAGATTCCCCCTCTCGGGCGGGTCCCTCGGGTGAATCAGAGGCGGACGACGACGACTCAATCCATGAGGCGCTATCGAGCGAGGAAGAAGTACCGGCTCATGCAGACGTGCCAGGCCAACAAGAGGAGACCTCCATTCTTGAGGGAGCACCGATTGGGTGTGAGTCCTCAGCGCAACTCCCGATTCAGGGGAGACCCCTACTCAGCTGGTGGCCATCTCTTCATCTGTAGTGGCTAGTGATGCCACGGCTGCTACCCCGTCGGCAGTCGTAACGGCTTTAACGGTGCCAATCGCTGCTTCTGCGGTTATGACCACCAGTACCTCAATCGTGACTTCATTCTCGGCGGAGGACGATGCCCTCTCTCCTTTGGAACGCTCACGAAAGAGGAAGGTGGCACGAGCTCTGATCAACTTCCAGGACACTTTGGCCGACTGCATCAAGCTGGCCTTGGAGGAGAGTTGTCCCTTCGAGGAATTCAAGGAGGATCTCGAACACGACGCATTCTTCTTACTCAAGAGGCTTGGCGCCACCACGGTGAAGCCCTACTTTCGGCGTCTGAATGAAGTGGAGGGGGCTGTTCAGCAGTTGCTCGCCCTTCGTGCGCAGAGTTCCGCCATTGTTGATCTCGCCTCTGACGAAGTCCGAGTAGCCGTGGCAGATCGCGATCGCCGCCCGAATGAGGCTATGTCACTGGAGACAAGGTTGTCCGCGGAGTTGGAACAGGCCAAAGCTGAGGATGTACGAGCGGACCACGAGCAACAGACGACGGATAACTACCTCTCTCGCCTATCCTTCGAGATAGAGAGGCTAAAGCAAGTTATAGCCGATGCGCAGGCTTCCTTGGCCATTCAAGAGAAGGCTCGTGAGCAGGCGGCAAAGGAGTTGGAGGACATTGAGTCTCGTCGGCAATTGGTCGCCGATTATGTCGAGGAGAAGGATCGAGCTCTCAAGGAGGTCAAAGATACTGTTCAAGACTTAGTCTCGCGCACCGAGGAAGATCTCCGTCGAGAGATCCTAAGGAGGCTTGAGCTTCGCCTAGCCGGAGAGATTCGTGAGGCAGAACTACGGTTGAAAGCTTTGTAATTTACTTTTAATCCTTTGTTGTAATAGGATTTCTTTATGAATGGAATTATCCTTTCGCCTTCGGTCACTATTACTTTGTGCATGCTCCATTTTTTTTAAACATGTGTTGGCCAGAAAGTCTTAGTTGCAGGGGGGATTTTCAGCTGTCGGCGAATTTCTGTCGTAAGCTTGTTTCCTCCGCGGGCGGATTTGGAACCGGCTCAAGTTCCAAAGGGATAATCGGTTTTGGCCCGCGGGAATCTTAGCGACGAATTCGTCGCCAGGTAGATTCCGCTTTTGGTGGGCCATGTATCGATCTATGCGCACGTCAGCTAAGAAGACGTGTGCACGTCGCTTCGCATTAAATACAGCATAGTGGGGCACTTCGTCTATCGTGCCTAGTTCGGACCGTTGCTGAAGATCGTGTCCAGGAACCGTTGGATCCTGGCCGTCCAAGTAAGATCCGATTCGTTCGGCCTTACTCTTCAACTGTTTTAGCCTTGAACGGTCCCATCGAGTGGCGATTAACCGTCTAGGGTTTTTAGAGTATTTAACGCCCTTACTCTCTGTTAAGAGAGGCTATAGTTTCTTTCCTTGTCTTCTCCAGAGGAAACCCAAGTTTTCCCTTTCATCTTACCCACAATGGCACCGAAGGTAAAGAGGGTTGCTTCTAGGAAAAGGAAGGAGGCGTCTTCTTCGGGCACCGCTGAGGCCGCCACGGCCAAAGGTATCTTTTCATCTCGACTTTCGCGTGGATTGAACAGGTATTCTTCCTTTGACTCTTCCTTGTGTTGTCGTTGTATTCTACAGATCGAGAAGAGGTGCCGACTGCCGAAGAGCATGCGGCCGAGCCCATCCTAATTTCTAACGATGAATCTGAAGGTCATGCGACTTCCCCTGCCTCAGGCTCCGTTCCTCAACCGGGAACTGAACCCTGTCTCGAGGTTCCGCCCATTGCGACACTCGCTCTGGGTCAAGAGCCTGCTTCCTCTGATTCTTTGCCCTTGCAAGCTCGCATCGAAGAGTTTAAGAATGCCGTGAGGCAGGTGATCTCCCTCGTCAATCTAGGCATGGGCAGCTTTGACGGTTCCAGGCAATCCCTCCTGGATCGCGTGGTTGATTTTTGACGGTCGGGCGAAAACCGGCTTGCCACTCGTTGCATGCAGGGGCTCCGCCTCTTGGAGTCACGCATGATAAGGCTAGAGACATTGCTACGGGAAGGTCCGGAAGCCGACGTGGAGTCTTTCCTGGTTCATATCAGGCGTCGGGAAGCTTAGGAACAGGAGGTCCGTTCCAAAGAAATAGAGGACTTAGAATCCATCGTCAACTTCTGGGTGAATCAACAACACTCGTTGGAGGAGCAAATTGTCAACCTTAATCACACAATGGCTCGCCTGAGAGCCGAACTGGGACAGGCGGAGACGAATTTGAAGGGGCTCCAATCCGACGTCGTAAAGGTCAGTAAGAACGCCGAGGCGAAAACTCAAAACCTCCAGGCCTTGCACCAAAAGGATATTGCCACCAGGTCGAGCTCTGAAGACCGGATTAGGAAGGCGGCTGAGGACAAGGCTCGGGAGGACCACGCGAGAAGGGTGGCAATGGCCAAGGAAGAGCTTTCCTCTTTTAGTTTGTTCGACTGAGATTTCAAATCTGTGCCTGTGTTAAGACATTTTGCTTGTTTGTTTTGTTTTTTTGAAACTATGCCATGACTTGTGAAGTCATAACTTTGTTCAAATGTACTATCTTAAAGAAAAACTGGTGTACGTTTTGCTTCTTGAACGCGATATTATGACTTTCTTAGCTGTAAGATCATAACTTTGTTCAAATGTACTGTCTAGAAGCATCTGATGAAGTTCGTGTTTCCACACTCCCTTTTAAAATGTCGCCATTCAATGCTTCTCTGGTATGGTCAACAGCGATTTTAGGGGAAACTCCTCGAGTCGTGATGAGCTTGCGGCGAATCTGCGTGGAAAGCCATACTAAACCGCCGGCGAGTTCGTGTTGAAGACCAAATCTGACCGCTGGCAAGTTTAGACTGCAAGCGAAACTTATGAGAAGGCGAGTTTACGCTGCAGACCCAACTTGGCCTCTGGCGAGTTTAGGTTGTAAGCGAAACTTCGTATGGTCAGGTCTGAATTAGGGCGAGCTCGTACTGCAATCAGAACTCAAGTGACGGTGAATCTGTCCCGTAGTTGAAGACTCAAAAGAAAAAGGCGGGCAAAAACTCGTGCCACCCGTCTCCTAGTGGGCCCAAATGCTTGCCAGCTAAGGCCTTAGGGACGTGTTAATGCTCATTAATGGCGAAGTGACAGAACGCTTCGCCTCTTGGGCTTCATCTGATCGGTCGGTTTGGGGTCCCGAGAGGAACGGCCTTTATTGGCGTTGAGCTCGAAGCGTCGCAGGGCATCTGGGCCGTTCGATTGCTTGAGGGGACAGATCCTGACCGTTGCGTCTTCGGATATATCTCCCGTACTCGCCATCTTTTCAGCCAAGTTCCTTCCTCTTCGAGAAAAATCCGCTAGGTGAAAACCGCTGTAGGAACCTCCTCTGCTTCATGGCCTCTGACTCCGACCATAGCGCCTCCGAGGGCGTTGGTTCTTCCGCCACCGTCATCGACGTTGGCGCTCTGCCTGCTTCCCCTGTGAACTCGGCCCAGGGGTCTTCTGCCCCGGACCCCGTGGCTCACCCTGCCTTCAAGCCCCTCCAGAGGTTGGAGGGTTTGGTGCAAGGAATCGCCATCTCGGTCGGCGTGGGCGACGGGAAGTACTACGATGCGCTTCCTCTCGTGGAAGCGGGTTTAAGAGAGGTCCGTCGCGCGGGCGGTACTTCGCTCGCACGTCGGTGTGAGCAGGAACTTCACCGCGTGGAGGGGTGGATGTACTGCCTCGAGGAGTTGGCATACGACGATCCGTCTGACGTGCCACCGCCCCTCTCACTACGCCTCCTGCTCGAGCGTGAAGAGCGGGCGAAGCGGATTCGGGCGAAGGAGGCCGAGCTTAAGCGTCTGCGCAAGCATCACGAGGCGACGCTGGCCAAGATGGACGCTTACAACGACGCTGTCTTCTTCGAGGACGCAGGATCCTCACATGGCGAGGCGCGGCTGCGGAGACTCGAGCTGGAAAACAGGCGGATCTGCTGCGCTGCTAGGGAGGCAGAGCATTTGCTTCAGCTTCTCCGCCAGGAGGAAGAGGAAGGTGAAGTCGCCCTTGCCAAGATGTGGCAAAAGCAGGAGGAGGCGGCGAAGGCCCGACGCACGGCGGAACTCTCGGTGGTCAAAGCCAAGTTCGCCACCTTCAGCCTGTTGAAGCTTCTGTAGCGTTTGCTCTTGTTTTTCCTTCTTCCTCTTTTTTTTTTGAGTTTAGTTGATGCCGTGTGCATCAGAACTAAACCAAAACTTATGCTTGTAAAAATTGGCCCGTAATGGCCTTTGGTTTTGATCCTTCTTTTGTTTTGCTTGTATAGTTTCTTCTTTCACTTTTTTTTTGTGTATACTCGGCTTGTTTTGCCCTTAGGTTAAACTCGCCTGCGTTATTTGGCCTTTGCCCATGTCTTCTCTGGCGAACTCGCCTTGGACTTGGTCATTTGGCCTTTTCTTTGTTCTCAGCTACCTGCGACGCGGGGTCGGGTCGATCCCGATCTTCGCGTTGCAGCTCCGGTAGGACCAAGAGGGTGACGCTTAGCCCAAAACCAGGAATGGCTGATCATGCATGCGATCAATCGATACCCTTAATCTCTGACTCGCCAGTCGGTGGGTAGCCATTTGAAGGAACTGTCGGACATGACGTCTGTCGAGCCGCCCTCGATAGTTGTCATCACCCGCGAGGGCGACAACATAGGTGATAATCGAGTCGTTCAGGGATGTAGGAATATGACGATCGATCGTTGTAGGAGCCATCGCATGGTAGGCCGCTACCCATTAGTCACCCTAATGGAAAGTTAGGATATCTGGAATAGGCCCAATAGTTCAGGAACGTAGGAGTGTGACTATCGACCGAAGTAATAACATGTCGTATGGTAAGTCATTACTTAGGCTGTGCTATCCGCAGGGATAGCGGCGCCCGCCATCCGAGGTGATCATTAACCTGATGGTGTTTTGTCGCGATTGGAGCAACCATGGGGACCTACTATCCTTTTGAGGAGGATTGGTAAGTTGATTTTGTCAGAGGTATTTGTTAACGTGACAGGAATGGTCGTGATTGGAATAACTTTGAGGACCTATCATCCCCTTAGGGAGGATTAGTAAGTTGATTTTGTCGAAAGTGACAGTGGTGGGCCCGCCATCCTATTGAAGAGGATTGGCGGGGGATTATGGCTCTGGTCCTAACTATTTGAAGGTTTGACCAAGTGGGCTGTTTGACGCAGCCCACCTGAAATGCTAGTCTCGCCTGGTTCGAACGGTTCGCCTGTACTAGGGACCTGGCTCGAGAAGCGGAATTCGCTTAAACTATTAAGCTCGCCTGTACTGGGAACTTGGCCCCAGAAATGGAAGCGTAGGGCATAGTTTAACCTCTTTTACCAGTTGGAGGATGTAAGGACCAGTTTAGACTCATGCACTCATGGGAGTTTGGGAAAAAGAGCTAAGGGTAGTACTTCTTCAGATATTTGCCGTTGATGGGCATCATGATTTTATCGTCATTCGGCTTGACAATGCGATAAGCTCCATTCGAATAGACCGTCTCTATCATGAATGGTCCTTCCCATTTGGGCTAAAATTTGCCCTTCTTCTTAGAGGTGAGGATCATTGGTCGGCGAACAGCCAGTACCAGTTCTCCCTCCTTGAAGGCTCGGCGCTTGACTTTCTTGTCGAAAGCCTTGGCCATTCGGGCTTGATAGAACTCAATGTGTTATTGAGCTTCCAGTCGCTTGTCGTCCAACGCTTCGAGCTCCGCGAGTCGCCGTTGGTGATTATCTTCCACCGTCATCCCTGCTGCTAGGGCGACTCGGAGGGATAGGATTTGAATTTCTAAAGGCAACACGGCTTCACAACCGTATACCAATGAATAAGGCGTGTTGCCAGTCGGTGTGCGAACCATTGTGCAATACGCCCATAAGCTTTCACCTAGCTTTTCATTCCAATCGCGTTTGCTAGTGGAAGTTAGCTTGGTCAAAATCTTGATGATCGTTTTGTTGAAGGCCTCGGCCAAACCATTCGCCGAAGGGTTGTAGGCCGTGGATGATAGGTTTTGTATTCGGAACTTGTCACAAAACCTGGTGAACGCGTGGCTGACGAACTGCGTGCCGTTGTCATGAATGATACGTCAGGGTACGCCGCATCGGTATATGACATGGTGCTTGATGAATTTGATCACGTCATTGGTCTTGACTTCTCTTAAGGGGACGGCTTCGGACCACTTAGAGAAGTAGTCGGTGATCGCGAGGATGAAGCGATGGCCTCTCACCGATGGCGGGGATATTGGTCCGACTATGTCCATCCCCCATGCTTCGAAGGGCCACGACGCTCTCGTCGGGTGCAGATCTTCAGGAGGTTGGTGTATATAGTTAGCGTGGATTTGGCATTCGTAGCAGCGCTTCGCATAAGCGACCTCGTCACTAACCATTCCAGGCCAAAAGTAGCCTATCCTCCGTAGGCGATCCCAAAGCTTAGGTCCCGGCTGATGAGCTCCACACGTGCCGTCATGGGCTTCGCGTAGGGCCTCTTGTGCCTCTACCTTTGAAAGACATCGAAGCAACAGGCCGTCGTATGACCTCCGATATAGCGTCTTGGTGGTCGAATCATAGTAGAACCTCGAGGCACGTCGTCGGATAGACTCTCGCTCCTTTGCGTCTTCGGGCAGTATGCCGTACAGAACATAATCGATGATCGGGAGACGCCAATCCTCCTGATCGGGCTGATCCGGGATTTGATGGGTGGCGTTCGCCTCTGGGACGTCTTTTGGTCGAAAGAGTCTTCGGCTGGCGACTGTGACCCGTTGGGTCGTTTCTAAGGGCTGGGCCAAATTAGCCGCCAAAGATGCAAGGGCGTCCGCATGTGTGTTTTTGGAACGGAGCACATGCTCAATGCGGAAACTCTCGAATGACCCCACTAGTTTGGTAGCCGCTTTGTAGAGCGGGATGAGATCGTCGTTCCTGACTTCATATTCGCCTTTGCTTAACGATGAGTTGTGAGTCGCCGTAAGCTTCCAGATGCTTTATCCCTAGCTCTCTAGCCAACTCAAGCCCTATGAGCAACGCGTTGTATTCGGCCGCGTTATTGGTGCATGGTTCTGTTAAAGAAAAGGCTCGGGGCAACACGTGGCCATGTGGGGAGGTGAGGACCACCCCCACTCCCGCAACAATGGAGCCGCTTGTGCCTACCCGAGACACGCTGTCGAAGAACATCTGCCACCCCTCCGGTGATGAGGTCACATTAGCTTCGGGGGGTTCATCTGGCAGATCTTCAAATAGGTCAGTCTTTGCCCCGAGCGGGTGACTAGCCATAAGATCACAGATGGCCTGTCCCTTGACTGATTTCTACGGCCTGAAGTGGATGTCATATTAAGAGAGCAGAAGTGCCCATCTGGCTAGACGCCAATTCAGCGCTGCAGGTTGTGTCATGAAGACCCGGATGGGGTTCATCCGGGAGATGACATGGATTGTTTAGCCAACCAGGTAGTGCCGCATCTTTTGGATGGCGAACACTAAGGCCAGGCACTCCTTTTCGATCATCGGGTACCGCTGTTCGGCGCCTTGCAAGGTTCTGCTCAAGTAATAGATGCCTTGCTCGTGGCCCACCTCGTCGTTCTGTGCCAAGAGGGTGCCTAGAGAATGTTCCATGGCCCGTATATATATGAGAAATGGCCTCCCTGAGATTGGTGCCGCAAGGACGGGCGGGTTCAAGAGATAAGTCTTGATTTCCTCGAAGGCCTTTTGGCACGGTTCGTCCCACACGAAGGAAGTACCTTTCTTCATTAACTTGGAGAAGGGTTGACATTTGCCCGAAAGATTTGAGATGAACCTTCGAATGTAAGCCAATCATCCCTGAAGGCCTCTTAACTCTTTAAGATTTCGGGGCGGTTGAAGCTCTTGAATATCTCGCACCTTGTCTGGGTCGATCCGGATTCCTCTCGTCGTAACGACGAACCCGAGGAACTTGCCTCTAGACATCCCTAAGAATGACTTAGTAGGATTCATCTTGAGTTGATGAGTCCTCATAAGTTCGAACATCGCCCTCAGGTCTTGGAGGTGGTCCTCCTTACGGCGACTCTTCACGACCAGATCGTCTACGTAGCATTCGACCGTCTTCCGCAGATGATCTCGAAAGATCATACTCATGGCACGTTGATAGGTTGCGCTGGCGTTCTTGAGTCCGAAGGGCATAATAGTGTAGCAGTACACCCCCATAGGAGTTCTGAACGAAGTGTGTTTCTCGTCCTCGGGGTGCATTTTGATTTGATTGTACCCCGGGAAACCGTCCATGAAGGACATCCTCTCGAATCCGCACGTGTTGTCAATGATGACATCCGTGATGGGCAGGGGAAATTCATTTTTGGCGCACGCAGCGTTGAGATCCCTAAAGTCGATGCAAATGCGGATCTTACCATTTTTCTTCAAGACCGGAACAATATTTGCCACCCAGTCGGGGTGTTGTTCTTCCCTGATGAAACCGGATTCAATCAGTTTCTTCACTTCAGCCTCTATTGCCTCCATGATCTGAGGGCAAAACCGCCTCTGCTGTTGCTTGACTGGTTTGGCGTCTGAGCCGATGTTAAGGCGATGCGTAGCGACCCGCGGGTCCAGGCCGGGCATGTCCTCATAATTCCACGCGAAGACGTTAATATACTCCCGTATGAGGTCAATGAGATCTTCTTTCTCCTGGGGAGGCAAACTGTCGCTGATGAATATGGGCTTGGGATTCGCCTCACTACCCATGTTCACTTAGAGGATCTCGTCCTCAGTCGGCGGTTCACGTTGCTCAAAGCGATTGTTCCACTGGGCATTAACATGGCGATCCCATGTCTCGTCATAGAGTGGAAGTTGTTCATCCGCCGCCATTTCGGTGGGATCCATTATAGCCATGTTGACTGTGAGGTTATCGAACAGATCCCTTACGCTGACATCCGAGTCCCATGCCGAGGTTATTGATGATTGATCCCCTGAACATGCATAGTCGGAATCTTTATTGACGTAAAAACACAAATCCGACGAGGAGGAGGAGTAGCCTAAGCCTCTCCTAGTCCTATTGAAGTAATTTGAGGGTTTCCCTTTAGGTACGTGAGCGGGTCGGATGACTGTCTTGCGCCCTCGGCCGTAATTCAGACCCTCTAAACGAGTGAGGTCATACCCCATGTCGCTCATCATGCGTTTCGTAATTCGACTGTATTGCGAAAACTAGGGTGCTGGGTCTTCGTCTTCAGACTCGTCACATAGCGTGCGCAGGGGATGATCAATTCGACCGAAGATAATATCTTTTCGATAATTATTTCGGGCTGGCACGACGAACACAGCTTGTGATGATTTGATCGGCTGTGCTGTGACAACGTATGACGAGCATACTGGCAAGTGCAGGGAAGGATCACTGTAGAGTTCTGACCATAGGTCGTTAGGCGCATCATCCTCGGATGTGGAGCAAGACGACAAATAAGCAAAGTCTGATTTCTCATTCATGATAATTTCCTCTGCCTGAACAGCATTGGTTACATTGTGACTCTCGTAACCGATTACAATTGACTCGAAGTCATTCAGGATTAGACTGTCGCCGTACTCAGGCTCGCTGTCTGCCTCGTTGCCACTCTCCAGCTCCTCTGCTGGTGGCTCGTCGGGGTCCTGATACAGCAGAGAATCCGTGAAGTAGTTTTCGACGCCTTTAAAGGAATGCTTGTCGGCCACTACCATCTTTACTCGCTCGTAATCATCCACGTGCTTCAGGCATTGGTGAAGGGTGGATGGGACTATTTGGTTGCCATGGATCCACGGGCGTCCTAAGAGCACATTGTAGAAAGGCTCGGCATCGATGACGTAGCAGGTCACCTCCGTCTTCATGTCTCCTATTCGACATTTCAGGCGGATTTTGCCCAGCAGCCGCATCCCTGTGGCGTTAAAGCCAAAAATGGTTGTGGTGGTCGAGGACAGACACTTTGGCGGTATCCCCAGGTGGTTGATCAGCTTCAGGGGTACGATGCTCAACGCAGAACCCGGGTCGACTTGGATCCGATCCACTTTCGCCGACCCGACGTATCCCGTGAAGTACAGCGGTCGATCATGAGACGTGCTCTTGATGAGCATGTCCTCAGGAGTGAAAGTGATGCACAGGACCCGTCTCTCGTAGACTTGGCAACAAACCGCACATTCTTGTTCTGACTCTGTCTCCTTTGAGAAATGAGTGGAGAACGCCTCTGAGTCGGCCAATGCCTCTTGTAAGGCCTCCCATGTAGACCTGGATAATCGGAGGAGGTCGTACATGGTAATTCGCACAGGGATGCTTTTCAGCTACGCGAGCATATTGAACCGGAAAGGTTGGCGACTTGAGCTTGGTCCATCCGGATTGGGAGGGGTCATCACGGCCGGCCTCACAGGAGGTCCCGCCGGATTCTCCGCCCTCGTGGGATATTCCTTCGCGAATTCCTTCCCCGCTCTCGTGGCGAAGACGTTGGTGTCTTCCTCAGAATCGATCAGGGCGGTTATTGCTGCGTTGTCTCTATCTAGGATGGCATAGATAACGTTGCAATGTTTTCCCTTAGTCCCTTTCGAGGGCTTTGTAGTCCATTGTTTGTCGTTAACGAGGTCCGGATGGACCCACATCACCTGCCCCGACGGCAGGACCTGCGGAGCTAAGCCTTTCTCACGCTGGTTGTGAGGGTCGTCGTTGGTGATCTTCAAGATGGCCTTGGGAATAGGGATTATCCCCGCAGGAGCTTGGACTTCTGGAAGATTTGTTCCAAAGCTTAAGGTGATCATGTTCATGGTCACCTGCTTTTGGACCTTCTCCTTCTTTAGGACCCCCGCGTCGTAGAGGGCTTGGAGCTTATCCTTGAGGACGTAACACTTGGTCGTGTGGTGGCCCAAGAATCTGTGGTAGGCACAGCAACTCGGATCATTGGTTTTGTCCACCTCCTCAGGTTTCGCGGCTTCTGGCAATTTAATTCGCCCACTCTTGAGCAGAGTGTCGAACGTCGCCACCACCTGATCCTCTTTGAAGTCGTATTGCCACGGGGGCGTTGCTTAAATTGTCTAGGCTTCGGCTTCTGAGCAGCCTTCGGTGCCGGGGCAGAGTCAACGGCCATAATCTCCTTTCCTCTGGACCGAGGGGGATTCTTTGGCGCGACTGGTTCTGCAACTCCTTTCTTGGGCTGCGGCTCTTCGGCCTCGAGCCTCTTGATCATGTTTTCTACTTGCTCGCCTTAACGAACAAGCTCTTTCCATGTACGAGTTTCCACCGTGCCCACCTTGGATAGGATGTGGATCGAGAGATTATTATGACACATCTCGATTAGCGTGGATTTGGAAACTTGGTCCCGACAGTGGACAGATCGGTTGCGGAACCTCTTCACGAAGTTGTTGACTGACTCCGACTTTTGTTGCTTTTCGGCGAGGAGGGTGGCCATTGACACCTCGGTGTCGTCGTCGAAGAAGCGGGTGAGGAAGAGCCTTTCAAGATCAGCCCACGACTTAATAGAGTCGGGTTCTAGTTTGCGGAACCATTCAAAGGCCACCCCCTTGAGGGTGCCTATGAACAGCCGAGTGAGAATGGCGTCGTTTCCCGTGAGGAATCCGGTCTGCGCCATGAAGTAGTAAATATGTTGCGAGGGTAAGCCCTTGTCGTCAAACTGCACCAAGCTAATCGGCTTGAACTTCGCTGGGTAGGGGACCGTATCCCATTCGACAGGGTAGGGTCAGACCACCCCCACCTTGTTCATGTTCTGCTGAAGCTTGAGTGCGTTGAGTTGGTTTTGGAACTCATCGAGCCTTTTGTCGCGGGTGCTACCCCCTGTATGCGACGTTCCCAGCGACGTCTTGGAAGAGTAATCGGATTGTGGATTACTATTATCTTTCATCTCAGTCGCTGGTCGGTGAGGAGGTACCCACTCTTTATCTCCTGTCCGCTGGGGTAAGGGACGTTGGGTTCTCTTCTTCTTCTTCTTCTTGTTCAGAAGTTGTTCCATCATCCCCCTTAGGGAATCTATGGTCGCCTGTTGCTCTTCGAGTTTTTGGGCGACCGTCTGGTCATGGGTGAGTTCAGTCATGTGCACACGTGCCGTCGCGTCCTGACTTGAGTGCGAGGTCTGAGACGTGGCTGCCGCCGAGTGACCCTCGTCTTCGCCGCAGGAGGGGGGCTAAGGCGGAGTAATCGAACCTGATGCTTGTCCCTCTGCGACTACGGGTACGCTGGTATATGCCCTCTTGCCGGGGTCGGGCGAACCGAGGGTTAGGCCTTAGGATGGAGTCCGAGTCCGGAGAGTCGGAAAGCACTCCCTTACCCTTGTCCGTCATGTTGATTATGGCGGACGGGAGTTCTAGGTCGTCGGCAGCGCGTCCTTTATGGTGACAACGCTTTCGACGGGAGGGCCTCGGTCGAGAAGGTTGTTAAGAAAGTCTCTCAAACACCAAAGGCTTCGCCGTTCCTATGCATTGGCAGTCGGCGAGTACCGTGTGGATGAGCCTTTCGCAATGGCACTGAGGACTCGCCTCATGTATGGTGCGCTTGCGAGTTAAGTATGCTCGGAGATCTTCTGCGGGTGGTTGGTGACAACCCCCAGCATCGGAGGGACTGCTTGGGTGAGTACACGAGAGATCTTTGGATGTGTTCCCTGGTGCACGCTGGTTGGAATGCTGTGGTGCTGGAGTTAGGCGATCTCGCCTTGGCGGGCGAGTCTTCGCATTTGGGCGAACTCCAACGCGTAGGCGAGTTTCAACCCTTCGTTTGAACGAGTGGGTTTGCGAGGTGTCGCCTATTCCCTTGCCTTCGCGTTTATCCGCCAAAGGGTTATAGCGAAGCTCGCCAGCCTTCGGGGATTCGCCTATTCTAGGAGGCTCTCTCGCTTGGGGTGGTTTATTCGCGTCAGGGATGTGACCTGAGAAGCGAAGTCCACCTGAGCGGGTGGCCCCATCCTTCTTGGTTGGCGCTCCTGATTTAGAGGGCCTCCCGATGTTGGGCGAGTTGCCCTCTCGTCTGACGCTTCTCGAGCCTGTATGGTAATTTCGGCCATTGTGTGAAGCGGAGGTTTGGGCTTCCCGCCCGACAAGCGTCTGCCGTCGCTGTTGGCTAGCTCCTCTGGCAGAGAGAGCATCTGCGCGGGCTGTAGCAGCGTAGTCTGTGCGGGGATGAACCGGTGTTCCCTCCGGGACAAATGTCTGCGGGGGCCGTTTGGCGACCCATCTAGCAGATCCTTGTCCCTTGCTTTCGATCTGGGGCTTGGCCTTGATCGATTCTAAGGGAGCGGGTTCCCCTGACGAGACACGGTTGGGATCCTCATGTGCGGAGTCTTTAGCCGTTAGAGGTCGGCCTCTGTGCACGACTCTATGGCGTTTGCGGGACGCATCGCCACCAGAGGAGGAAGAAGACAAGTACTCTTCGTACTTAGCTTGGTCGAACTCGATCTCTAGGGACTCCACAGTTGTCCCAACAGTGACTTCGTTGAACTGAGCCACTACCATTTTGTTTGAAGAAACAGCTTCTCCCACTGTGGTCGCCATCTTCTGTAGGTGTAAATTTTGATCTCCCAAAAATAGGGAACTTCGTTTGTATTGATAAGGAAGCTTATTACAAACTAATAATCAAATGTTTATGACAGAAACAGAGGGAATGCCCTCTTTGTTTAGTGTGGGGACTTTAGGTGGCTACAGGATGCTTCGCTCGATGCTCGTGTCGAGTCTGCTTCCCTTAGACGATCCGACCGAGGTCGCTGAGGAGCTTCAGTACGCAGTAGAAGCTCAAGCCGATAGAGTTCGGGTCTCCTAGTTCGTTGGCGATCGGGGCTCAGAACCAGGAAATAGTGCTGCAATGCAAGGATCTTGCGAAGAGCTCGGTCTCGATTGCTCCAAGTTCTTCTCGACCTCCCTTTGATCAATTGATCTTCCCTTTTCAACCGATCCCCCTCTAAGTTTGCTGAAAGAAGCCCTTAAATGAGAGAGAGACAGCTTGACTGCTCCTTGAATTATGGGATATGACCATACACGAGCGGTCATTCGAAGGACTGTACCTTTGCCTCATGTCACGTAGGAGTGGGAAGGTGTGACGCCCCTGGGTTCACACAAGGCTGCAGTCCGAGGTGAAACCAAGAATGTCAAACCTGCCATGCACCACACCGTGCAATAACATGTTTCACCATCACAATTACTATCTCTCTAGAGGAATCAACAATAGGTGTAGGTACAAAGCAAGTAAAAGGTTTTACAACGAGTACTTGATGAAATAATAGAACATAGAATTAACACATCTCCTCAACCAAGTAAACTGAAATACATAGTCAAAGTCTGAAATGAATAACAAAAAATCTAGAGATCTCAACATGTCTCAAAGTACATAATATCTGATACAGGAAATAAGGCACACAGCCTTTACAACTCTAGAACATAAACCTCTTAAGTCTAAATATGTCTCAAGTGGAGTACAAAATAAAATATAACTAAAAAGACAGCTAAAGCTAAAGTGCATCGCCATCAACCTGCGACTCTCCGGGCTTCTGACTCGTTACCTGAAAGGGGAGGGACAACGAGCGTCAAAGCGCTAGCGAGCAACATCACAACCAACCCCCAGGGAAAGGGCTCGTTGTATACAGAAAATACAGTTGTTACATAATAGTATAAAATCATTATTCTAATAGCAAATGGGTTTTGGTACTTAGGAAATTACAACACGAGCATAGGTACGTCGAGCGAAATAATCCAAACAAGGAAACCCTCATGTATATACCTTGTATCTCAAATTGTAAATCCCTAAATACTAAACCCGAGATCTAATACAAGAAACAATAAAGGAAACGAATACAAACCCATCTCTACCGATAGGTGAAGACATGACAAGGCTACCGCAAGTGTCACGTCAAACTCACATGAGTGTTATGACCGAAAACGAATAAGTGTTCAAAACATGGACTGAATATAACCGTTGTCCAACGCGTGGTCCGGATGTGACCGTTGTCCAACGCTTGGACCGGGTGTGACCGTTGTCCAACGCTTAGACCGGGTGTGACCGTTGTCCAACGCTTGGACCGGATGGCAAGGCATATCCATCATGAGGATATAAACAGCAATGTATGTCCAACACGAGGACTAAGCAAAACGAATGTCCAACACTAGGACTAAGCAAAACGAATGTCCAACACTAAGACTAAGTAGCTTATAGTCCAACACGAGGACTTTACATGAACCATGAAGTCATCATTAGTAATGGGGTGTCCATTCAACTCTTGTACGTGCTTTGCCGTACATATCTAAACTCGTATCATATCAAGTCATCTTACATATATATCATATGTGTTCAAACTATGTGTTCGTATACAGCAAGTGATTAAACAGAAAACAAAAGGGAACAGGAAAAACTCAGGTGAGTCGACTCATGCTCATTTATGAGTCGACTCAGCAGAAGGAAAAAGGCAACGGGGAACGACTTCGTGAGTCGACTCATGCTTAGTTATGAGTCGACTCATGACTTGTGGGTCGACTCGTATACTGACGAGTCGACTCAACAGAAGCAAAAAGGAAACACCACAACACTTCGTGAGTCGACTCATGACGGTCATGAGTCGACTCGACCTGATGAGTCGACTCATGATGAGTCGTGAGTCAACTCACGGGCTGAAATCTGCATATAACATAAGTTGAATTTGTTCGTCTCGATCCATACTTCCATTATACTGATCTATAACTCCCTGACTATCATTGTTAAACCATGAGGCAGTGAAAAGTTCATACATAGCATGAGAAACGGATACTTGCATGTTAAATCTAACACTTAACCCCTAAACATGAAAGAGGGCATTTAAACACAATAAAAACTCATATTTTTATTCCTTAAAAATATTTCCAGATCTGGGTTTTCTTCAAAAACGTTATTGGGATGATTTAAAATCTAAAATACATGATTTCTAGCAATTCACCCTAACAAGAACATCGTTTTATACTTGAAAATAAGTCTTGGGCTCAATAAAACTCATGAAAAACTATTATAAACAAATAAAAACATGGGAGAGAGGTTTGGCGAGATGTTACTCGCCTCAAATGCGAAGAATAACGATCCCCCTCGCTACAATCCACAAGAAGCTGCTGAAATCCCCCTTGAAACGCCCCAAAATCTCCAAGAGCACCTAGGGTTTGAGAGAGAGGAAGAGGGGCTAGGGTTTCTGGGGAGATCTGAGAGGAATGGGTGTTTTTCGGGTGTAAAACAATATATAGGAGCCCACTAAACCCGACCCGAAACCCACAAACCTGAAATAAAAGAAGCCAGAAAAACCCCGATGAGTCGACTCATGCCTTATCATGGGTCGACTCATGGTCATGGGTCGACTCATAATTTTTATGAGTCGACTCAGCAGAAGAAAAATGGGAACAGGACACGATATCATGAGTCGACTTATGACAGGCGTGAGTCGACTCAACCTGATCAGTCGACTCATGACATGTTATGAGTCGACTCATGAACAAAAATCTGCATACTTCGATTTCTTTTGCACACGATTTGCAAACTTGCAACTCATCCTCATACCTGAGGCATATACACATGCTTATAAGCTCAAATATCATTTTCCATGCATGACCATGCAACAAAGATATTTATAATATAGATTAAATATTTTTATTCACTCATATTCACACTTGTAAGTTGTCAAAAATAACGGGGTCTTACAGAAGGCCCCTCCTCGTATGCGTGATAACGGCTGTCGGATACTCGAGTGAATCTGACCAACCACCGAGCGCCGGCGGTACTTGCCCTCTGTTTGGACAACTGAGGTGAGTCGCATTTATGAGGGCGCAGGCTGCTTTGACACCTGTCCGCTCACTTTGTACTGTGGGGGGTTATTCGGCGGGCCTGGAGTGCCGTGTCTTCTCTCTTCAGGCCGAGAGAGGTGGGAAGGCATGTCCCCGGCACTCGAGTAGGTTTGGACAGCTCGTCGAATGCTGGAAGACTCGTCTCTTGACTCAGACAGCTGAGGTGAGCTGCATTTATGAATGTCTAGGTCGACTCGACACCTGCCCAATCCTTCGTACTGTGAGCAGCCTGCTTGACAGTCCTGGAGTACTGTGCCCTCTCCCTTCGGGTCGAGAGAGGTGGGAAAACCCATCTCAGCACGTGGGGTGGCATACATCTGGCCATATTGGCGGCCTTCGGGTTTGCTGGCGGATTCGAGTGCAGACTCGGTCTGGTGAGTTGTGACAAAGGGTGAATTCGCGTGGCTTCGGGTGACTTCCCTTTACAGGCGGATTTCTCGCGAGCTCACGGAGGTATTTTTTTTACCGTCTACACTCCTGTTCGCGTCCGAGTGTGTTGGTAGATTCCTTCAAACTCGTTAGCGGTATCTCTGATGGTCGGTGAACGACTTGTTTCAAAGTCATCAGAAGTAGGAACTGATGATCTCCCTCTGCCGATCATGTTGGAAGTAACTTCAAGGTATTCATCCTCTGAAGTTTTCTTCTTGTGTGAACGTCGTCGTTGGTTGGGCAAGGCAACGTTCGTTAATTGGTCGAACACCAACAGTTTGGCCGCGTATGAGCAGCATTGACATTTCGAGAGGACTGTATGAATCAGTCGTTCACATTGGAATGAACGAATGACTTGTTGTATCGGTCTTTCTCTCGATATGAACTCTCTCATGTCTGTTGTAAAGACTCGAGAATTACTCACTGATCGTGAGGTTTGAATTGGAACCCCTAGCCTAGGTTGGATAGGACTGGCTCCTGGTGAACATGGACCTTGAATCCACGTTGATCTTTTTGAACACGACTAATCGCATCGTGTTCTGAAGAAGAAACACGAGGATCGTGTTCTGTTTTACTAACGCTAGACCAAAGTCTGCGTTTTGTTGATGAAACGCACCTTTGCCGATTGCGTTTTTGTTGGTTAACGCAGTTCATAAGTCTGTGTTTTGGGTCTTGAACGCACTCCTGAGAGTTGCGTTTTGGTTCTGAAACGCACTTCTGAGAGTTGCGTTTAGTTTGTGGAACGCGGCCCTGAAGGCTGCGTTTTGATTCTGGGACGCACTCTTGAGAGTTGCGTTCTGCCAGATCAACGTAGTTTTGAGGTCTACGTTTTGATGTTGAAATGCACCTCTGAAGGCTACATTTTATTTGGGAAACGCACCCCTGAGGGCTGCGTTTAGCTTGGCTTATGCAAAGCTCGTGTTGAGGCTCACAAACACGGAGCTCGCGTTGATTGGAGGGTCGGCTTTTTTGGAATTGTGCCGAAGCTAAGTCTTCTCCTTTAGAGAGGGGACTGTATGAACAGTGCAACCCCCAGGGGAGATAGTCTTTAGATGAGTCGGCTACAACTGAAACTTTAGTCTTCTTAGAAACTTTATGGATCTTACGCATAGCCTTGGGGCTAAGGGATCCAGAGGAGAGGGCCTCCTCAAACGTGGCTTGATCGAACTCGATGATCAGAGTTTCAACGGTCGTTCTAATGAGCATGACGTCGGATTGCGCCACCACCTCTTCGTCAAAGAAGCTAGTCCCCAGCGGAGTCGCCATCTTTTGTTTGGTGGAAAATTTAATGTAAAAGAAATGAAAGAAAAATTGATTTGTATTCTCTCAAAATCGATTACAATTTGGATTTCCTGATTACAAAAGAGAGGAGAATGAATGTGATTCTCCCCTTTGTTTAATTCTGGGTTCTTCACGGTGGCGATGGAGTGCCTCCCTTGAATGCTCGCGTCGAGTTTGCTCTCCGTTGACGATCCGAAGGTCTTGATTCACTGGAACGATATCTTCTCCTCACGATTTGACGTTGTGGAGAACTTGTGTGGCAAGTTTGAAAATAACTCTTAACGAGTTAATAACTCAGAACGAGTTTTAGAAGAACTTGCAGAGCAAGTTTTGAACTCTAATCGAGTTAATAACTCTGAACGAGTTGATAACTCTGAACGAGTTTGAAACTCTATGGAAGAGTTGATTTAACCGAAAGTCGGTTATAAGCCAAGGATGAAGAAGCTCCTATTGCCGCTCTCCAAAATCCCAGCCGAAGGATGAAGGCTCTTCTTTGCTACCAAGCTTCAGATCCAAAAAGCCAGCCCCTCCGATCAATCAAGCCCGCTCTTGACCGAATCTCCCTCTGTTGATGAGACAAAATCTGATCCCCTAACTCAATTGAGTTTCTGGTATTTATAGGGGATTAAGGGTGGTAACTACCCCCTTAATCTGCTCCTAAGTGGGGCGAAAATCCCTTAAATCGTGGAGGAAAAACAGTTCCTGGAACTGTTTAGTTCATGTTTGAACGAGTCAAACGCCTAAATTGGCGTTCTGGACCTTAACTCTGCGTCTTAGAGTTGAGACGCAGAGTTGGGCGCTTGTTGGGAGTTGAAAACGCAAGGGCCGCTTGCGTTTCAGACCTTAACTCTGCGTCTTAGAGATGAGACGTAGAGTTAGGCGCTCGCTGGGAGTTGAAACGCACAGGTCGTGCTGTTTTAGAGATGAACTCTGCGTTTTAGGCTAAAAACACAGAGTTGGGCCTGTTTTAGGCTGAAAACGCACAAGTCGTGCTGTTTTAGAGATGAACTCTGCGTTTTAGGCTAAAAACGCACAGTTGGGCCTGTTTTAGGCTGAAAACGCACAGGTCGTGCTGTTTTAGAGATGAACTCTGCGTTTTAGGCTGAAAACGCACAGTTGAGCCTGTTTTAGGCTGAAAACACACAGGTCGTGCTGTTTTAGAGATGAACTCTGCGTTTTAGGCTGAAAACGCAGAGTTGTGCCTGTTTTAGGCTGAAAACGCACGGTTGGACCGTTTTAGAGATGAACTCTGTGTTTTAGGCTGAAAACGCAGAGTTGGGCCGTAACTCTGCGTTTTGATGTTATATCACAAGGATAACCTCTGCGTTTTGAGGTTATAACGCTGGTTCGACCTGTGCGTTTTGACTCTGTAATGTAGAGGCGAACCTTAGGCGGGCTTGGCGAGCTTCAGGCTAAGTCCAATGTTCTGACGAAGTCCGATCTTGCAGACGGACTTCAGAACATAACTTGCTACGAAGAACAGGTCATAACTTTCAAACCGTAAGTCGGAATTGGACGAATTATATATAAAAATCGGCTATCTCGACGAAACGGAGCCATCCGAACCTAGCCAAAGGCTTCGGTTCGCTTCCTTTGTTTTGCCAAATTCCTTACGGTTTGAGAGATATCTGCGTTCTAATATGAAGAGACCGTCGATTTGTAGTCTCTTTTGCTAGAGCGCCGCAAAGACCGTCACCTTGTAACCTTCGTCTTGGCTCCTTGAAAATATGAGAGTCGTCAGATTGTAACTCCCGATGTTGATTGTGAAGGCTGTTGAATTGGGGCTTTCATTAGTTGTTGTGAAGGTCGTCAGATTGTAACCTTCTACGTGAAAGTCTTCAAATTGTAGCCTTCTGGAAGTCGTCAAATTGTAACTTTCGTCATTGGTGTTTGATGGGGATTAGCTATCTATTGTGATTTTTAGACAGCCTACAATTGTTCTCAATGCAAACTCTATAATGCACAAATTAAACCAGATAAGAAATAAGGGACTTACATTTATTCAGTTAATCTAGAACAAAGAGAAAAACTACAATTACCTTTGAGGGGGATGAAGTTAAAAGTTTATTCCTCTTTTTTTTCCTACTTTTTCATCATCATTTTTCAAGAAAAATTCATATCTTTTTTTCTTTAGTTTTTTTCAAAAGAAACAAGAAACTCTCAAATGAGAGAAGGAGAAATTCTTTTTATTATTTGTATTAATATGAGACAAAAAGTAAAGATGCAGAATAACAAATTAAAAATAAAAATCTCATATTCTACATTAAATTCTACCTTATTACTAAAAATTCTATCTCAAATTTTGAAAAATCTAGAATGATAAATTTAAAAATAAGCTTAAACTCTATATACTCTGTAGTTTTTAATAATTTTTACAGGAATTAAAGGTAAGTATCAATGGTGTTATGGTTTTTGAATTGATCCACATATTTGAGTTTAGATTCCTTATTAATGAAAGTTTATCCTAACACAACTGTTCTTCTTTAAAAAATTTCTCAAACCCAAGATTCATGGTTAAAGTATGAAAATTTAGTTATTGTTTATTTTTTAGGAACCTAAGCTCATCAGCAAAAAGTTCTTCAGAACTAAGATCAAAGAAACATGTATCTAACACAGTTCCTTTATTCTGAAAGACCTGATTTGATCCTATCTCTTTTAATATCTTTAGCTTCATACCAAAGATTTTCTTAAAGCTTAGATCTGACGCATTCTCTTCTTCTATCTCTTCAATCGAATTTTCCTAGATGTAATTTATTTCTAGAGGTTGACTAGTTGGCCGATTCCCTAGATTAAAGATGTTGAGATCAGTAGTCATATTTTCAAAGGACAACTTTATTTGATCAATTCTATAATTGATTAGAGTATTAGAAGAGGCTAAGACCGGTCTTCCTAAAATGACAGGTATATAACCTTTGGGATTGAAAATGGACTGTGTTCCCAAGACTATGAAATTCACTAGAAAAAAGCTCACAACCTTAATCAAAGCATCCTCTATCAAACCTATGGAGACTTTGACAGATCTATCAGCTAACTATAAAATGCATCTGGTTTGTTTGAGTTCTCCAACACCTAGTTACTGGTAGACCGATCAAGGAAGCAAATTGACATTGGTCCCTAAGTCTAAAAGTGCCTTATCAATGAATATAGCTTCAATGACACATGAGATAGTAGGACAAATATGATCCTTATGTTTCAAAGGTAGGGGCTTTGAGAGCATGTCACTGATATTGGCAAGAAATACTTTCTTTGAAACATTTATTGTTCTCTTCTTAGTTCACAAATCTTTCACAAATTTTACATAAGAAGGGATTTATTTAATTATATCTAAGATGGGAATACTGATATTGGAAAGTTTCTAGGATTTTTTCCACATGAGGGGGGTTTTTCTAGGCCTGAGTCTATCTGAGTACAGAGTAATTGATTTAAACCTATTAAAATTGAGCTCAGGTTCAGGTTTGGGTTTATGATCATCGGATGGGCTGATTGTTGAATAGAGTTATCAGAAGGAGAGATAGTTTGTTCAGGTTCAAGAGTTTGACTTGGAGGCATTCTTACTTGATTATCGACATGTTTTCTTGACCGTAGTGAACATATTACATTCAGTTAAGCTTGGTAGGTTGAACTTGATCCCGTGTCCTTAAGGTTAGTCACAGATTGACTTAAAATTTTTTCTTTCTCTCTCTCACTCATAATACTAAGTAGTTGACCAAGTTGGGTTTCTAACCTAACTATGGCTTGGGTGTTCGAATTGAGCATCTGACCGGTTAATTGCATAAAGAAATTCAAAGCGTTGGATGTTTAAGCCAACAAGTTAGTTGTCTGTGTAGAGGCTTTAATCATGGTCTCCAAACCCTTTTCTAAAGTATTGAGACTTTTATTATGATCAGAGAGGAATATGATTTACAGATTGATGGTGAGGAGACTGATTTGGATATAATAGATTTGGTTGTTGGAAATTATTTTAAAACTGAAAGGAATTGTGTTTCCTTTTGAAAATTGTTAGGTTGAAGTAGGAGTGAGGTTTTGATGTTCGGAGTAGCTTCACTAATTCCATATAAATTTTGGGTAATTTCTTCAATCTGGATTATAGGTTGGAGAAAATAGATCATTCACGAGACACTGAATGCAGCATTTACCTGACCTAGTGGTTGATTGTTTACTAAGAGGGGACATTTTTCTTAAACATGAGTTGGAGAAAGATAGTTGTGACAATCTAAGGCAAAAACTTAATTCAATTGAGCTGGAGCTTATTCTTTGATTTCTGAAGATTCTAACTTACACATGATTGTAGTCATCTTTGCTTCAAAAGGCTATGTTTGTCTCTAAGGAAAGACCACTATATTTAGGTTGGAGAACTGATAAAACTCTATTATCACAGTGTTCCCACTTCATGATTTTCTTGGATAAACTCTCTGAAAAATTTCAAGCTTCATCTGCATTTTTCTTCATAAAATGCCCTTAACACATCGATTCTAAGAAAGTTTTTAATGAATAATCCAACCCTTCATAGATGATTTAGCATAATCGCCATTTTTCAAGACCATGCTAAGGTCACTGGATAGGGAGATTCTTAAATTTGTCAAAATACTTTCAAAATGACTCTCTGAGGACTATCTTAAAATTCCGAATGCTATTTCTAAGCTTAACCATTTTATGGATGGGGAAAATTTTCTTCAGAAAAATGATAACAAAATCATCCCAGGTTGAGATAGAATTCGTAGGTAAGCTATACAGTCATTTCTTGGTTTTGTCCTTAAGAGCAAAAGGAATAAACCTAAGCTTAATCGCATCCTCAGATAAGTCCCTAATCTTAATCATAAGATAAACTTCCTCAAACTCAGAGATAAAAATATAAGCGTCTTTAGTTTTAATTCCTAATAATTTTGGAAGCATGTTTATGAAATGCAGTCTAAGATCAAATTTAATTCCATTGATATCGGGTAGCTTAATGCAAGATGTGATTATATTCCTAGTTAGATAACACATATATTGAAAAACAGTAGATTAGGATTACCCATTTCTTCAAAAAATAGTTCAAAATGGATTAAACGATTGGTATTATTCCTAATCCAAACTTGCATACACTAAAACAAATTCTTTTATAATTTTTAAATTAACTAAAATGAAAAATTCTAAGAAAAATAGAAGTTAGGTTTTTTTAGAGGAAAAAAACTAGAAGTTCTAAAAGATATTGAGAAGAAGGAGAAGGATAAAAAAAACCTAACAAAAATAAATTAAAAGTAATCACTTTGTGTCAATCACTTTAAATTCTAAGGTTAAGTCTAGACTCAACTAGACCAAGTCCTAACAAAAAAAATTAGTGAAAAGATTGAAGTTTACTCGGTCAGTTAACCAGGTAATAATAGTACTAGAGAGAGATCAAAAACCAATTAAGTACCTTGTTACTTGCTGAGTGCTTTACGCAACCTCTAAGCCTTGCCTTAAACATCAACGGATTTAAGTAAACTTAAACGAGTTCCCTTAAAGATTTCATGTTCTTTAATGAGCTCGAGTCCTTAGAGGCTAACGTCTAATGAGTTTTAGAAGGATTAGGTTTGTGTAGTGAGGAATTAGTGATTTGTTGGCTAAGAAAAGGATGAAATCCCTCACGTTATCTTGATTAGTGGGTTTCTATCCATAAGAATATTTTTAAGTGAGTGTCAAATCAAGATGCTCAAATCACTTTGGTGAATTCCTACTACGAAAGGATGCAAAAAATAAAATCTTTTTATTTTTTTAATTAAGGTCAACAATCAAACAAATGTGAGAAAGAGACATCTTGTTTGAATTTTTTATCTTGTTAGTAAATGTCTAAGTGGATGGTGAATTTTATTAGGGTTGATAAAAGTAAATTTTTTAGATCCTAATTATCTCTAATTGTGAGAAACTAACTAAAATAAGTTGAATTACAAATATTAGAAAGAGGAGTTACCATAAACAAGAGGGTTCTACCCTCTTGAAGGTAAATCTTCAATCTTCAATCCTTGATCTTCAATCTTTAAAGTGGTTCCTTCACAATAAAACACACAAATTAAAGATTCAAAATAGAAAAATTCTAATTACAAGCACTTTCTCGGCAATAACACCAAAAACTTGATAGGAATTAAATAAAATCCAAGCTACAAGCACACAACTATCAAATTATAGTATAGAAAAATGTTGATCACATGATAAAAGTGTTGTAGGAAATAATTAAAATGGTTCTTAAGTTGTGTGTGTAAAATTTAAGAGTGATAGAAGTGGTTGTGGAGAGATAAAGAGAGTGATTATAATTATATACAAATAAAACAAAAATAGATAAAGAGGGGAGGAAAAAGGATAAAGAAATAGAGAAAAATAAAATTAAGAAACAAAATAAAAAATTTAAGAATAAAGAGAAAAATCAAGGAAGTAAAAGTTAGATGATTCAATTAGATATATGAGAAATCTAGAATTGAATCTAGTAGTCAATTTCATTTAGAAATTATGAACTATTCTCTTTTTATCACATGTTACTTAAGATTTATTAAACATAGATCATCAAACTGCTTAAGGAAAACATAACCTATTAAATTATCATCCAAGTAAAACTAATATTCATAAAACGAACAATAACTAGATATTAATTCTAGAATTCAAGCATAACCTATCAAATCACTCAAGATAAGTAAATATTATCAAATTCTTCTTCTACTAATTAGTTCTCTAGTTGATTATCCCAAATTTGACCATTTTAAGCACAAGAGAATATTTCAAAAATTATAAAAAAAATCAAAAGTTTCATATAATTCTAGAATTTCTACAACAATTAGTTCCGATATTTGAAAAAAAATAAAATAAAATAAAATAAAATCTAAACTAGAGAGACTAAAAGAAAGAGAATGGAAATAAGAACTAAATACAAAGAGAAAAATAAGAATAAAGATTAAAGATCTAAACTATGAACAAAAAAACAAACATAAAAGGAAATCTAAACTATGCAATAATATAGATACTACAAAATAATTCAAGAAAATAATACAAAAATAAAGACATGAAAGTAAATCTACTATACAAAGCATTAAAATAAATCTAAAACAAGAGGATTCTAGCCCCTTGAATATTTAATAGAATAAAAGAAAATATTATAAGAAAATAAAAGAAAAAAGGAATAATTTACATTGCAAGAGGGTTCAAGCCTTTTGAAAGCAAATATTCATCTTCATCATCAAATAGAGAGAAAAAAATATGAAGAGGTGAAATTCTTTTATTGATTGCAATAAAGTTACAATTTTGAAAACTTTTCTCATTTTGGAGTTAACTCTCCTCTCCAAATGGATTTTTTATAAAAAATTTCATACTCAAACCCATCACCATCTATCCTATTTATAACCTATAGCAATGAATGAGAATCCTTGGATGTTGCTTAGAGATCATGGATTAAGTCTCAGCTGTTTCTGTTGCGAACCAATCGGTTGGCCGATTGATTGACCAATTGGTTGGCCGACCGGTTAGCCAATCAGTTGGTTGACCGATTGGTTTGCCATATATTTGTATTCTTGTTGATTTATTGACCCAATTTCTTTATGGATCAACGAGCTTTCTTGGACCTTCTTTCGTCTTCATATTTGAGCTTCAATAAACGGTAGAAAATCAGGGTCTTTGATTTTTTGGACTTTTATTCATTAATTCTTCATTAGCCTACAAATTAAGATAAAATATATTGTTAGTGGTACATTTATCTAAACTAGTTTTTATGCACGTGAAGTGCATGTGGTAAAATATCATAATATTTTTTTATATTTATTTTATTACTATATAAATAAGTTGGATTCATCTTGAGTTCAAATATGTAAAATTGAATTATTAGATTTACTATTATTTTTATTTAAATATTATTAAAAATTAATATAATGGATTTTTATGCTAAATTGGGATGAATGTACCTAACTAGGATATCGTAATTGTCATTATGAACTATAGTTATAGGAATAAAGAAATTATATTTCTTATTGCATTGAAAATAGAATTGCACAACATTTTTGGATATTATAAGCTTAACTGGGACATCTTAATTAATTTCTTAATAAAAATATGAATTGACATAATAATATCTTCAAATAAAATAGTAAAAGAAAATAAGTTAAATTAATACTTTATGTCATATCTCATACTCTACTAATCCTAAGATATAATATGGAGTCAAGTATGAATAACAATATCATTATGAACTAATGTTCTAGTAAAAAAACGACATTTATTATTACATTAAAAATAAAATTACACAACACATTGGGACATTATAAGCTCATGTTTTATAATAAACAATCTCAACAGTAATCATAAAAAAA
>BQKN01065953.1:462622-486658 GCA_022839385.1 Asparagus kiusianus | reverse complement strand
TACAACGAGCCCTTTTCCCTTGGGGTTGGTTATGATGTTGCTCGCTAGCGCTTTAACGCTCATTGTCCCTCCCCCTTTCAGGTAACTAGCCAGGAGCCCGGAGAGTCGCAGGTTGATGGCGAGGCACTCTAGCTTCAGTCATTCTATTATAGTTGTATTTTTGTTCTTTTGAGCTCCACTGTAGACTTTTGTTTAGACATTTTGAGAGTTTACTTATAGAAGTTGTAAAGGCTGTGTGCCTTATTTCCTTTTATTCAGACATTTGTATTTCAGACTTGTTAAGATATTCCAGTTATTCATTTCAGATATTGACTTATACTTCAGTATGTTATATGATGAAATATTAATTTGATTTTCATTATTTCATCAGTTGACTCTTGTATTATTTTTTACTTGCTTTTGTAACTACACCTATTATTTGACTCTACTAGAGAGATAGTAATTATGATAGTGAAATATGTTATTGCACAGTGTGGTGCATGGCAGGTTTTATATTCTTGGTTTCACCTTGGACTGCAGCCTTGTGTGAACCCAGGGGCGTCACATCACTCCCTTAATTCTTTAGCTAGTTGTATTTTTATATTGATACATATTGTTAATATAAATTGCGATGATGTGCTTGTCTCCCCTACAAAATTGAGATAATTATAGGATGAATTTTATGTTAGTTGTCTTTAATAAGAATTTTAGTTATAAATTATGTCCCTTAATATATAGAGATTTTAAAATCTGATAATGTTATTACATACTTATCTTTGATATCTTCTTCAAGAATTGATCCTTCATTTATAACCAAATCCCCAAATAAAGTTGCGTGCATAGTCATTCCACTGTACATGAAAAAAATAAAGAACGTTAATCTTATTTTTTTCTTATGATATTGAGAATAATTATCATGAATATACATTTTATTCATTAGCGTGATTTATCTCCTATTGTCTGGTTTGTTATGTTTTGTAATATAGTTGATCACCGACTTCACGTTAGTGATTATTGCAAGAATATCTGCAAGTAATTTTATAAAAAGTTTATGATTCTATAAATTAACGTCTCGTTTTGTATTGAAGATTAAAATAAGAAATTAATAAGTACTTACTAATTTTTGTTGCATCTTTCATGGAAAATGCTTCTTCAAATGGGACAAAGTTGTTCAATACGTTCTCCAAGTAGAAATCTGTTGGTGCTTCTTTGATAGGTACTTCTTTTGTTAATACTAATTCAAGTGACTTGTGGATACTTGGAAAAGCTGGGTTTATTCCTTTCACTTCTTCATTTAAAATAAAAATAATTTGATTCTTTCAAAGTATATCTATAAACTTTTTGACAGTCTTTCCATACATAACTTATTGTATTTTGTTAACCTGCAAATATTATTAACACCAGAGATCAATGTTTGGAAAATATAATTAATTAATATTAAGTTATATATTATATTTTAATTAGTTATATGTAAATAGAAAAATAACATAAAAAGGCATTCTAAAAGTTATTGGGGTTTTAATGAAATTTACTGAATAGATAATGAGGTTTAGCAATATTTATATGATCAGTGGTAACGTTGTGCAAGCAATATAATATAAAGTACCTTAGCGTCAGCAAGGATTAGCTTTAGTAATTTCTCTGATCCTTTTGTATTATTGTAAGTGGCCTCTGCACTTCAAAGTATAATAACATGAATGGTCCATTCTTTTTGAAACTCCTTGAGCTGGCTTATTTGGATGTGTTGAGTTTGACCTTCATTACTAGTAGCCATGTTTTCTATAAATTAGATAAAAATGTACATGTTAGTTTTGACCATTATTACAGAATATACCATAGATTAGAAAATAAATTTATTAATTGTTGTTCCTCATAAGGTTTTGAATATTATTAACTCATAATATAGTCTGAGTGGAAAAAAATAAGTGCATATTGAAGCAAAAAAAAGTTATATAAAAATGAAAATTATAAATTAGAGAAATGAACATGAATGAATATACCTAATTATTCTGATAAATTAATTACCTTTAGAATAGCTATTTTGACTTTGAAATTAATTACATATTTGTTAGTTGGAGGACTTCTTTATATACCATATTTTTTTGTGTATCTTTTATTTTCTTTAAATATTTTGTCCGATATTATTAGGACTTTGGTTGTTATCATTAAAGTCCCTCATGATAAAGCAACATATAGCTGTTCATGAGAGAAAACGTGTTGAGGTAGATAGATGCCTACATTAGGTATTGTTTGTTCTTGTGATTTATTGATTGTCATTGCAAAACATAGCCGTTTTGAAAATTGCTTGTGTTTGAACTTGAATGAGAACCCCTCATCTTCTGTTGGAGATAACAGTATTCTTGGAAAAAAACTTATTTCCCAGCATGTTGGCCCATTGTGATCTTAGTATGAATTATATTACAATTAAAAATCTTAACATACCATTCTTGTTCCGTTGCATAGTCCATTAGTCAGAGAAATAGTGAGAAGATCGAAGATGTTCGTGTGGTGGAGAAATTTCTCCAATCATTTAAGTAATAACAGCCAAAATAGTGTTTCACTTGATGTCTTCCTCCTGAGTATGCATGGACAACTATCTCTCTCTCAAATGGTGCATCATTATTTCATTCAACCAGATTGTAGCCACCTGATCTGCTGCTGGTGAGTTGTAAACACGTTGATCTAGTACAGCGTTACTATTTATTAGTATCTTAAATTCTTCAAAAGATTGATAATCATTCAATTTGCGAAGGAACTTTGCATATATGGGTTTCCTTACAATATATCCATCAAGCTCTTAGTTGTGATTTCACTCATATTTGCATTATCTAATATTCCCAATCGATTTTGCAACTCATTCTCTATATCATAGAAGTAAAACTGAAAGTATGAAGACTTATTTCTTTGGAATTAGAGCAGGCAGATTATGATATATTTGGCCTTGTGCTCTAATTGTAAAAACTCCTTTTCTATTTGATGTGAGCTCTTTATCAAATCTTGTCCCAAACTATGTGAATGAGAAAATACTGTTGTACATTCAGGTGTGGCTTCGAAACTCAATTGCCTCTGGTGATTGCATTGTATAAAGGGAATATAATTCATTTAGTATATTTACATCTGCTAAGTGGATTTCACTGTTGTGACAACAGAATGTTGGAGGCTCGTGTTAGAACTTTTTGGATCCACACTAGACACAAGACTTTGGAGTGTGTAGCTTATATAGTAAAGAACATACCCAACTGTATTAGTTATTTTGTATATGTATATATTAATTTCAACTTGATTATTAATTAGGTTAGTTTGAGTATATGACATGTTTGTCATTATTACCCAACTGTATTAGTTATTTTGTATATGTATATATTAATTACAGTTAAGAAATTTGTCACTCTAATTTTAAATTCTATAGTGAAGTCATATCAAAGCCCACAAGGTCAAACTTCACACTTGTTATGAATTTGGTTATAGATGAGAATATCATATTTACGAACAAAAACGTGCACCAAGAAGAAAGGTATATGTTTTCTATTTTAGTTTAATCAAATAAACCCAAATTAAATTAATATCAAATTTGAAGATTTACCTTGATAGATGGGAGAACCTGCAACAATCAAATCCTTAATCCTCTAAATACTACATGAAAACTGAAGAAATTTAAAAAAAATATATCAATTGCCATAAAAACTAATTGCTAATTGCAACGCAAAACAAGTATCACCATTAAATCAAATGCACAATATTTCTAAATAGTAATTATGAAAATAAGAAAAAAAACATACATGTTGAAGGAGATGGAGTTACTGTGAAAATTGTGTAATTTCTAGTTTATATATACGCATGAGGTGTTGCATGTGATAGGATAATAGTTATAATTAGAGTTCTCTTTGTACAAACATTTAAAATTTGAAAAATAGAATTTAATTAGGATTGTATTTGAATGTTTATTTTGAATTTAGAGATGTTTATCATATTAATTGTTTATCATATTTAATTGTATTTCAATTGCACTTGTTAAATATCAAGGAATGCCTTTCGTTTAAATCTAGTTAGCACACATAACATGTATGCCTTTGGTTTAAATTTAGTTAGCACACAAAACAAACATAACTTCTACCATATCTTAATACAACACAAAATAACGCAAATCTTAAAGTTACATGAACTCTCTTTCCCCCTCCGGCCGACCCCAACAACATCCTTAAAAATAGAATAAAAATAAAGATAAAAGACAAACGAATATTTTAAAATAAAGATAAAACGAATATTTCATAGGATAGTTTAAACAACTAACAAGTTTAAAAATTATAAATCTGAGATACGTATAAACCTGTCATTGTAAACAAGATGAGAATATCATATTTACGAACAAAAATGTGCATCAAGAAGAAAGGTACCTGTTTTTCTATTTCGGTCAAATCAAATAAAATATATAATCAAAATAAATCCAAATTAAAATAATATCAAATATGAAGATTTACCTTGATAGATGGGAGAACCTAAAACAATCAAATCCTTAATCCTCTAAGTACCACATGAAAACTGAAGAAATATAAAAACATATCAATTGTCATGAAAACTAATTGCAGTGCAAAACAAGTATCACCATTAAATCAAATACATAAAATTTCTAAAGAATAATCATGAAAATAAAAAATAAACATACATGTTGAAGGAGATGGGGTTGCTGTGAAAATTGTGTAATTTCTTGGTTTATATATAGGCATGCGGTGTTGCATGTGATAGGATAATAGTCATGATTACAGTTTTCTTTGTACAAACATTTAAAATAAAAAATAGAATTTGATTAAGATTGTGTTACATTGTTTTTTAAATTTAGAGATTTTTATCATATTTAATTGTATTTCAAGTGCATTTGTTAAATATCAAGGTATGCCTTCCGTTTAAATTTAGCACACGGAATAGGTATGCCTTCGGTTTAAATTTAGTTAATTAGCATACGAAACAAACATAACTTCTACCATATCTTAATACAACATAAAATAATGCAACTCCTAAAGTTACATGAACTCTCCTTATCCCCCTCCGGCCGTCCCCCATGCACAAACTTAAAAAGAATAAAAATAAAGATAAAAAACAAACGAATATTTTATAGGATAGTTCAGACAACTAACAAGTTTAAAAATTATAGATCTGAGATACGTTTAAACTTGTCATTATAAACAAATTTTAGTTAGTTAATAATTTTGCTAATTTGATTATAATTAGGATAGTTATACAATTTAAAAGTTAGAATTTGAATAATATTAGGATAGTTCAAACTTTTGAAGTTATTTGATTAATTAGGATTAGAATAAATCATTAAATACAATTAAAAAATTAGAATTTGATTAGTGATAGGATATTTTAAACTTAATAGGGGTATTTTTGTCTGCCGAAAGATTTTCCCGAACTTGTGTTTTTAAAGGGAGTATGATATGATAAGATAGATAATAAGGGTATAAAATTATAATAAAAGTGTTATTATCACCGACCATAGTGTAAGTCTATGGTAATCAGAAACAACTTAGTCTCTCTTTCATTAATTCTTACTTGAGTTGTTACTATCATACATATCTATATAAAAAAGGTTGATCTATATCACTCACGGGTGATATAGAGTTAGTTTGCGAATTACAACTTCTCTACTTATTACGGGGTGGTTCTCGTAGGATCTCTAATGCTGTTGCACTCCACACCGGGGAGGGAGTAATATATTGAAAATTTGAGTTGATTATTTTAATTAAGTACATTGGAGACAAATTTGTCATACGAAAAAAATAAAAATTAACATCAAAATATGGAGGAATATATTAAGGGTATATTGGAATATATTAAGAATATATTCTCTTACGGAGAAAAATTGAGGTAAGTTAAGAGGTTTCACACTAAATTAGGGATAAATATGAAATTTCAAAGAGTGCCACTTTTACCATCCTTTTATTCCGTAGTGGGCCTGTTATCCATTCTGTGAAGTCAAAGAAAGCCCATTTCGACCTGCTTGTAGATCGACTTTGCTGAAAATTCCCAAAACAACTTCTTCATCTCCCACCCTTTAGTTTACTCCTTCCCTCCAAAAACCCTAAAAAAACCCTGCTCCCTCCAAATTCACCCCCTAATTCAAATACCAAACCCTAACTCCCAATTTCAAAATCCTGTAAATAAATACAACCATGCGCTCCTCAATTGCCACTATGAGATCTCTCCTCTTTCCTTCACTCCCATTTCATCATCGCCATCACCAACTCCTCTCCCCTCTCTTCTCTAACCCTAAAACACCCCTCTTTGAGTTCTCCATCAAGTCTAGGCCTTCTCGATTGACCGTTAGATCCCACTCCAGTATGCCAAGCAAGGGTTCGGATCGTTCGGCGGAGGCTCGGTGCTTGTCGGGTGAGATTCATGTGATCGTGGGGCCGATGTTTGCGGGGAAGACCACGGCGCTTCTCCGTCGGATTCAGTGTGAGGTCGACAAGGGAAGGTAAGATTGAATGCGCAGGGCTTCGTTTTGTTCAAGTTTGGTACTGGGTCCTGTGTGCAAAATGAATAATTTGCAGGAAAATTTAATCTTTTGCATATTTTTCAGAGAACATTTTTAAGGGTTTCCCCCCATCTTTTACCCTGATATAATTTCAAAACCCCACGCTTCCACAATTATTCATACACCCAAAACATCTGAGTTGATAAGGCGGACTTTCTTTTGTTCAAATTAAGTATTGATTCCTAAATGCTAAAGAAAAAAATTTGCTGAAAGTAATCTTTTGCAGTTTGTATATTTGTAGTAGAACATGTTTAAGGTGTTTTTTTTGTTGTAAACCCTTTCTTTTATCCTGGTATAATTTTAAGATATGACACTTCTTCAGTCATTCAGGCACCGAAAATCTCTGAATTTATTTATTCTTACACCAAAAATCTGTGTTAATTTACTTTAAAGTATGGTAAACTGCTGTATTTCGGTCTTAAGTGCTATAATATTTGTTGAACTGCTAAAGTGCTATAATAGAGGGTTAAACATCAATTTTATGTCTAAAATGACAAGATTAGGTGTTGTGGGTGTATGAAAGATCTTGAAATTGGATGAATTTAATTAACTATAAAATTTGGCACGTGCCTATGCATGCGAGATGGAAAAATATATAGGAATTAGGTGACATTATAAAAATCTATTTAAAAATTGAGTTCATATTCCTAAATCTAGATGCACTAATTAGTGGTTTGATTGTTTTATTTTATTTGAGAAAATTGGTTTAATTGTTTTTAAGGAAGAGTTTCTGTCTTAACAGAACCTTTTGTAAGAAAGTTATATTTTGAAATTATTTCTTTATAATTTCCAACATAATACATACTTTATTATGCTTTTATAAGTTTATTAAAAGTTATTTAATACTTTCAGATCCACTGTTTTTAAATTACTTTTGATAACTTTCAAATGTAATAAATATTGGTTTATAGATGATAGTCCTTCAAATATTCAATAATTACATATTAGTCCCTCATATCTTTGAATTTTCCCATAAGTCCCTCAAATCCTACAGAGTTTTGCAATTTAGTTCCTCGATGATCAAAAACACCCTCATCTTAGGGGTTTAGGATTATTTTAGTGGAAAACATAAACCGAGGGGTTGAGCCAAATTGCAAGACCTGTTAGGATTTGAGGGCTTAAGAGCAATTTTTGCATATTTATATGAGAAATTTCTTAAAGGGGTTTTTGCTTTTACCGTCATTTACTTCTAAATCCACATGCTCCCAAAATCATATATACACCCAAAACAACCAGGCTGATTTTTAAATGTTTGTTAATTATTACCAAGGTCCACTGCTATGGTTTTGATGTGCTATAGTTATTAGTTAAAAAGTGCTACAATAAAGGTGTAAAATGTTGAATCTGAGTTAAAAGTAAATAAGATTGGGTGTTTTGGGTGTATGAATAATTTTTTAAGTGGATGGTTTTGGGGATTATTCTCGGCAAGAGATTGGGTTTAACATCAAACAACCCTTCTTTTTATTTTGTAAATGAATTGCATTGTAAATTTGCTAATTTGCGAAAATATTTCAGTTGATCTGAATAATTGTATCTGCAGAAAAGTGGCGATGATAAAATCTGATAAGGACACAAGATATCTGATTGATTCAGTAGTCACACATGATGGTGTGAGAATGCAATGCTTGGCTCTGAGTGAGCTTTCAACATTTCAAACAAAGATTGGAGTTGAAGCATATGATAAAGTACAGTGAAATCTTTTTTCTTTATGCTAAATTGGTCGTCTACGTAGTGTGATCTTGAAACCTGAAGTTCTGTGGCACATGCTAAGCATATGTTTTGGATATAAGTCTTCTGTTTTATGTGTACCGTTTGTAATTATATTTGTTGGTGTATCCTGTTGTACTGCATGTTTGTGTCTCTTCTCTTGCAACATAACTTCAACTTGCTCTATTATGTAGTTTAACATTATTTTTCCTTTTTTTCCCTGTTATCTTAACATCTATCTTAACATTGCTATTTAATTTATATTTCTCACCTTCATTCTTCCTGATGTCCGGAAATGCTTTGGCCTCTTTTGTTTGAAAGAATTTGTAAATATATTAGGGTTCATGGTCACCAGCTGAAGTGGTGATTAGACTGATGTTTTTTCTTTGATTTTCCTAAACTTTAATCATCTTGATTTGTGTGTGCGCGTGCGTGCGTGCGTTGGTGTGTGTGTGCATGGTAGTCTGTGCGTGCATGTGTGAGTGAACACACGTGCACATGTGCAGTGTGCGTGTGCGTGCATGCATGCATGGGGGTGTGTTGTGTTATACTCGATGCTAATTTTTATTGAATATTTTGTTTATTATCTGATAACGGACTACTAGCAGATATTTCTTCAGTAGCTAGGTCCTAGAGTTACTATTTTACTGTTTGTACTATATGCAGAATTTCATATTTGCATCGATATTGCTGAGTACTTTGCTCAGATACTTCTATTTCTGATGCACACTTGTCTCTAATAATCATTTTACTAACACCCTGTGCTGTCAGCTTGATGTAATAGGGGTAGATGAAGCACAATTCTTTGAAGATCTCTATGACTTCTGCTGTAATGCAGCTGATCGCGATGGAAAGACTGTTATTGTGGCTGGCCTGGATGGTGATTACTTGAGGTATTCGTGAACACCACATGTGAAAATCTATAGAAGGAGACTAAGATCTTAAATTCTTAATCTACATTACTATGATGCATCTTTTATCTTTTGCTTGGTTTAATTGTATGCTCCTGACCCTAAGGATTTCATGGTAATATAAAAAGACTATGAAAGACTATGAAAGTAGTAAAAATAAAAAATGGGTATAAGCTAAAAACTGATTTAGCAAAATGAGTTTCCAAGAGATAGTGATGAGACTCGTGCGATTAGACACATTATATCAGTTGGAACTCCCATACGATCTCTTATTAGCTCGTTTTGCTGAGTGAGAGGGTAGTTCATGGTCATACTCAAATAAATATTTGTTCATTGAAGTGCCTTCCCAAAAGTTACTATGCTAAGTCACATGGGTACGTGTACAGTTACTAGTATGGTATGGGTACAAGTGCAAGATACATCAAATTTGTAAAAGGTAGGGTGCGGGGACACGGCTATAAATATGTATGTTTTGTATATTTATATGTATTAAATTAATTTACATAAGATCAATATTGTTTTTTCATTTTTATCAGATTAGTATATTAGAAATAGATGTAAAATGTAGAATCTATACGCAAGAAGTGTATGAGGATTGTTTTAAATTAAAACATGTATATAATTGCATTTACGCTTGAACAAATGTATGCGTATATTCAAGAAGTGTCCTAGAAGTTTGGGTATGGTTACGGTTACGTGTTGTCTAGGGGTATGGCTTTCAAATAGAAGTACCCAGGTAACATAGGTTCTATGTTATCAACAAATATATTGTAAAAACTAGAACTCAATTCAATCAGCCATAACGTATTTCGTATCAAAATAGAAACATAGGACGGATTTTTAGTTGAATTGTGTAAAATTATCCCTAGTTACAGCAGATGACAAACAAGTTTCATCAAATAGCAAAGCAAAAATCCCTCTTGAAATTGAGCAAAGATCTACCTGTGACGAGAATCCTACAACCTTTAACCATTTCTTTTCATGTCCGATCTCCGGACCATTTTCTGAAGCTTGCCAATCTCCACAATTCATCAACCCTTTTTTGCTTTTTTTATCTAACATATTGATCAAATCACATAGAACTCCAAATTCAAGCACAAATTCATTCCTACAACTGACACACCCTTACCTTCCATTCCCCATCTCATCACGGCAAATCCCAGTTCAGAGTATGTCAAGGTATAGGTAGGGTGCAGTCACCATCCCTTAATACTTTATTGTAGAAGGTCGAGGGGGGAAAAACAAACGTGAGAAGAACAGTGAAATAATCTTGGAAACTATATTTCGGAAATACTCTTAAACCCAGGAGAAAGAGGGAAAGACCACAAATGGTAAAGCAGGGGGGAAAAAGAACATGGAAGGATGAAATTTGGCCCTATTTTTTCCCAAATTACCCTCAAACCCTAACTGATGGTAGTATATGGTTGAGATTAAAATAACAAATCTTAACAAAGGGTAGAAAAGTAAAACAAAGAAATATCCCCTTCAACTTTTAGACGAAAGGGTTTTATTGGTTCAGTAAGCTCAGTTCATAACTCTGAATGCAATATAACTTTTAATCATTCTAAATATCTAACCTAGCACATTTGTAGCGAGTATAGTGCCCCACCATTTGGAAGCAAAAATTATTACCATAACCTTTTGGCTGCTCAAGTAGTCGCATGATATATTAAGCACACCTCTTTTCAAGAACTTGGGGTCTATCAGAATCAGCGATTTAATTTAAACAACGCACTGTTTCGCCAAAATTCATGATCTTCGGTACAAAATTAATTAAAACAGTTAATGCGATAGATGAATTTTAATAAGATTTTGCAACGATACTCATGAACAGTTCCAATCTTAAATATTTTAATCGCAATATTAATCATCATTTTTGCAAGTTCTATATTCAATATCAAAATTAATCAGTCACATGTTCAGTTCTCTCAACTCACAAAATAAATTAAGCAGTGAGTATATGATAATAGTTTAGAGATTTAATACGCATGCAATTAACTGATAATTATGAGATTAACAGAAATTACTGAGTTGAGAGATTACTATCCAAAATGTTGAGAGAAATCCAAAAGCCCATTAGCTATTACTGTGAAACCCAAGCCCATCAACTTGTAAGCTTTTCAAGAGGCTAGTGTCTGTGTTTCACCGACTCCTGTTGGCTACTGTTGCTTGTTGCACATAAAGAGGTCTGGTCTGATTTCCTTAGGAAGACGATAGCATGCCAAACAGAAGCCACTCTGTTGAAGGAAAAATTGCAATTGTTGCCATAATTTCAAGCTCTCAGAGACAGAAGGATCCCATCCCTTCAATGGAAATATCCAAGTGCGGTTGAAGGGGTGAAGGCGGCGTCGGAGGAGAGCGGCATAGGGGCGGAGGCCAGCGGGGGTTCACGAGGGCGACGGGAACGTGAGGGTCGGAGGCGTGCTGGACTGGACGGAATCAGGGGTTCGCGAGGGCGACAGTTAGGGCTTCAAGGGGCGGGGATCAGAAGAGGAGGGTCTATGGTTTGGTTGCGGTTGGGGGTTCTTTTGGGAGGAGCAAAGGTTGCAAGAGTAGGGGAGAGATGGGGTTGTCGGTGCTATGGAGGAGATGGAGGAGCAAGGAGAACGGAGGTTGTTGGTGATGAATAGGATTGGTTAATTTGGAGTAACGATTTTCTTCTGACGGCTGGACAATTCATGTGGAGAAGAATACAAAAAAAATAATCTGCTTAGGGTTTCACACCCTTTGGTTTCACACCAAATTAAGCAATGCAATTTTTCATTTCATTCATGAATGATTCAAAAATCTGATTACAGAGCTCTTTTATAGAGTAATTACAATCCCACAAATCACTCTAACCAATTATTAACTTCCAAATCTAAACCTAATTTGAAATTCAAATCTAAACCAAATTCGAAATTCAAATTAACTACTAAAAAAACTGAAATAATTAAAGTTCAAATGCAAATATAGAAATGCCATTCTTGTCCTCATCAAATATCTATCTTTAACAGGAGAAGGTTTGGTTCAGTGCTTGATATTGTTCCCCTGGCTGATTCTGTGACGAAGTTGACAGCACGGTGTGAGCTATGTGGTCGTCCTGCTCACTTTACCCTGAGGAAGACTGAACAAATGGAAACAGAACTCATCGGGGGAGCTGAGGTCTATATGCCTGTATGTAGACAGCATTATGTAAATGGGCAAGTTGTTATTGAAGCTGCAAGGCTTGTCTTGGAATCTAAGAAGGAATTACTCGAAGTTTACTCTGAGACAGTAGTTCCTTAATCAAGTTTGTAATTCCTTGCTTGAGCTTTTACAGTACTATTGGTACTCTTTTATCCTTTCATGTTGTCACTTGTACTTACTGTTCTTAAGAACTATATGGACACCTAAATATTGTATTTGCTTTAGATTAATGGTTAAGTTGTATGGACAAAAATTTCAATTCATCTCGTCATATTTGTGGATGCCAACTTTACCATCAATCTATCTTGGTTACTACTATTCAATTGTTACAAACAATTTTCATCTATTGAAAGAACAAATTTCAGATGAAATTTGATATGGTTGTAGACTTGTAACACCAAATATCAAACATTCCCAATCATGAGCTTGGTAGTTTGATTGTTGATGGCTATAACGTTGTAGTTTTATGATTTTATTTTCAGATGCACACATCCCTTACCACTAAATGTGTAGCAAAAGTAATTTGTACTTTACCAATCCTGGTGTTTTTCCTCTTTAAGAAATGTTTTCTGTATGAGGTTATTATAAAAAGATCACTTCTTGCTACCTTCTCCAACAAAAAAATTTATACCTTTGCCCCTGTTCTGCTCTTCTACACAACTCAAAACAACTGTAGAAAATTATTCCAATCTGTGATCTTGAAGCCATTAGTTGTCGTGCCCCCAATCGAATCAGACTAGCGATCTACAGAGTAAGGCATTGTTATAGCAGATCCTTTGTTCATATTTACATTGGTAGATATGGGAAATCTGGGTTGGCTGGGGCTGCACTCGGGGTTCTTGTTGAAATGACCAAAGTGTTTTGACTGTGTTCTCACCCTTTGATCTTATAATGTGGTTTCAGATATCTTGGTTCGAGAGTGTTTCTATGAAATGGCAACTAGTTTGTTCTTTAAGGATACAAAGCCATGCATGCTTTTTATATCGATGAAGGCACTGCCTGCAATGAATAAGGTAAAGTTTGCATGCTCACATATTAAGGAATGGTGAGGTACAGCTGTGTTCAGGAAGTGCTCTGCTCTCCTTAAGGAAAATAGAGTAGCAAAAACCCCAAGGTTTTTGGAGGATATATCAGGATGTTTAATGATATTATGGACTTATAAGTTTACTGAGAATACTCAATTCAGGATTTACATCTGGTGCTTTGACTTTTGGAGTTCTCCTAAAATGGTTATGTATGAAATTTATAGTGGATGAAGCAAGGACATTTTTGCAGAAATAATGTAGGAAAGGTGAACAAGCTGACATAACTTTTTTGAATGAAGTGTTAAAAAAACTAAATAGGCGGTCTTGGTTAAAAGCGTGATTAACGGATATGTAAAAGAGGGAGACTACCAGAAGTGGAAGAGCTTTGTGACAAGATGTTGTTGAGTGGGGTGTCGTAGTTCAGGTATGTATATACAAACTTCATTTGTTCGCCCTTCTTTTTGATGAGATACTGTTTTAAGTTTTATGAAGCAACTTCTGGTTTATGAGTGAACAATATCCAAACTGGTTGTTTCTACTTGGGAAGGCTGTAAGGAAGTTTTAAATATTTATGACGCTTCTCTTGCTCTATTCTGTGAACTTGATTTATATACCTGCAATATATTTCTAATTCATAACGTTTTAGACTGATTGGTGCCATCCACGTTTATTGCTTTTAAATATTACCGAAACAGCAAAATTTGCCCTTGTTCTTTTCTAAGAAAGATAATATTATTCGTTTAGATTATGAAGTGACAGGCATTTCAGCCATGAAAATGGAAAATTCTTCCAGCTAGTTTCTGAAACATTCTAAAATCACAGAACCTTTCACATGCACACACCCAAAAAAAAAGGAGATCTAGCATGTATTACAAGCATATCTACACAGTAATTTGCATATATATTTTGGGAGATCAGGAATCAAATTACTAACTGTTTTGATACAAAACATGCATTCCTTTTCTTTTTATCAGTTTTAACTGTTGTACATTTGTTGCAGGGGTTTGCCTTCACAAGCAAGCGAGGTGCTTGAAACACCAGAAGCAGCTTTCTTGATCTTAGATCTCCCATTCCCTAACATATTTATTTTCCTCAAAATCTTCAATATTCTACTTGCATATTTCCTCTGAGAAGCCCAACTCAAACTGATACAACTATTAACGTGGCGAAGTGATTTTCTTTTTTTAACGACAGTTTTCCCCTCTAATCCAATCACTCTAAAGCTCATGTTATCAGTACCCTTGGGTACATTTTTCATTAGGCTTTGCTTAATTGACACAAGCTCCTGTTCTAGAGCCTGAAGCCTAAAGCTCGTGGACTCATAATCTTCTTTACTGAAATCTGATCTTTTTGTTGAACTATCTTTTTGCAGAAAAGACCCTAGAGGTGGGCCTATATTTGTTGCCCCCTCAAATGGGCTTTCTTCAAGATTCTGGCTTCTGGGAATTTGACATCTTGAGCTTGAAAGACTTCCAGAGAATTCTCCACAGTGAATATACCTGAAAGAATCTGAGCACTCCTTGAATGCTTGGTGAGTGTGTAATTGCTGAACGAACAGTGCTTGAACTATTAGTCTCAGTGGCATTTGCTCATTTTGTACTGCTTCAATGCATATGTCTTGCGATAATTTCTGACAATTGAGGTATTTACATACAGATGTTTTTTCTTCACTTGACAATTGCGCATGTTCCTAAGAAAAATAGCAGTATCTCAGTTCAACAACATTTTGGGAAGAATTGAAAGAGGTAAGAAATTTAGAATTATGTTTAAAGTTTTACCATTAAGTAGGTGTCTAATGCTTTGTATAGATGATCATGTGTTTCTCTGTCGGCCATCGGTATAATTTCAATGAGTTCCATGAATCTTGCTGGCTCAAGCTTTGGATCCATAGCAATTTGGCAAAGATATCTATCCCATAATTCTGCTACAACATAGCCTTCTTCATTCTTAGCGGCCATGTTGATCATCACTATTTTTTTCATTGCTTCAAATTCTGGGGTGGAGGTAATAAAATCAACACTTTTTTCTGGTAAGAGAAAGTCTTCAACCTGTGCTAAGTGTAAAAGAGATGCAATTTCATTCTGTAACTTTATCTTGCTCTCATTGCTCACTTTCAGGCTCATCGATCGCGATAACAAAGAGAAATAGAATGATGCAGGGATCACTCTACTACCTTTTTCGCCCATGGGAAGAAGCTCAAGGATTCCTTGTAAAATCTCTGAAATTCTACTATTAACATCATTATATTCATCTTTTAAATCAGAATTCTCCCAAAATTTATGAGTCTTCTCTGACAGCACCCATTTATTTGCATAGAACACAACTAAGGGACTCACATATTTCTCCTTCATACCTTGCCTCCTCAACGAACTTATAATTCTCTGGAAGAATTCGAATGGTAAAGCTATTAGATCTTTAATCCACAGGTCTCGACCTGCCATCTCCTTCACCAATTCGGAGCTCCAATTGTGACCCCTTAAGGCCTGAATAGACGTTACAGGCCAATCTTTCTTATGCTCAGGGTCTAAAATCTCCATACAAGCCATAAAAGCTAGAGACTCAACACATCTACTCACAATTAAAAGCTCCTCAGCCCATGGAAGCAAAGTCTGGCATTTTTGGAGTACTATTAAAGTATCATCCCAGCTCTGAAGCACTACTTGGTTTATGTATAAGTCTGTCCTCTCACACAACGAAAAATCTCCAGTCATCTCGAGAATCTTCGATGCACATCGGAGTTCTCCGATGTTAAAAGGGTCAAAAGGGAATGAGGAATTGTAGCAGAAAAGTGCAACCATTTCGAACGTCTCCGAACCTCCTGGAAAATTCTCTGGAAGCTCGACAGAAGACAAATCGACTAGTTTTCTTTTGAAGTATCCACTCTTTGATACCAGAGGTAACTGCACAAAACAGCAGGTTAAATATCATGTAACTCAAAAATTTATCGTTGTCAGTAGTCTAAAAGCTTATTTTTATTACCTTGTGAAGGCTGAAGATTTTGCCACCAACACTGACATGGATTGATGCTGGCAAGCCGGTCTCCAGGCTCCTAAATGAACAGGGGAAAAAAGGAAAATTTTGCTTAAAGCTATGAACAAATAGAGAAGCTTATTTCTTGTTTATGTACTATAAAGGAGTTACCATGCTATTATCTTCTTCTTGAGCAAGGCTCCAGTGTTCGGGCTTGCGAAAGGGCTTATCACCTTCGTTGATGCTGAGTCCATTGCAATTCAAAGAGTTTCGATGAGGAGAGCTTTGGACATGAAGAAAAGCAATGAAACTTGTTGGAGGAGGGAAGTGAAGGTTAGCTAAGCTTTGAAGTAACTTGTTTTGTAGCCTTTGGATCACACAAAACACATTATTGATATATTATTAATAGAACTTGGAGAAGGGGACAAATGCACGAGGATACAGTAAATGAGAGCGCACGAATGGGGTTGAATCCTATTTTTGAGGCTTAGAATTCGGAGACTTCTGTAGAATTTTTCTTGAAGATAGGGAATTTTCTTCCTACGGCGAGGTTTTCTTATTGTTACCGCAGGTGATCAGAGTCGAAGAACGTGTTTTTTAATAGTTAATTTTGTTGCGTGTAACGCCCGGGACGGCACGGCTTGAGAAAATTCGCGGGGGTGTTAATAATTTTTTAATTTAGTTAACTATTTTATTTGTTTATTTTTGGAGGAAACGACTTTGTTTCCGAGCAACCAACCGTCTCAATTTTCAACATGGAGTGATCGGCTAATTCTCGTGCGGAATGATGCAAGGAATTTGAAGCCAATTTTGATTGGGAAACAGATGGTACTTTTAGTCGTTTTCCTTATTTTTTGGGAACATTTTACATACCCCCCCTGAGCTTTAAGGAAATTTGCCTAAACCACTGTGACTTTGTAAATCCTAAAACGCTCCTTGGATTTGAGAGTTTCCACGGAGCCCCATGAATAATTAATACAGAGCAGAGCATCACACATGTGAGTCGGATTGTTCTACTTCTTGTTTTCCTTTGTATAGATCAAAACAGTCAGCTCACATATAAACTGTTCCACTAGAGTTAATTTGTACTTCTACACGTTGAGGGTTTATCACTAACAGAGTTAAAACAAAATATTTAAAGTAGTCTTTCAAAAAGAGAGGGATGAGAATTAAGAGTATTGACAAAATTTTATTCGGTTTTTCTATAGAGTGCCCATGGGCACTTTATAAGAGATGAGAGAGATAGAGAGAAATGAATTATGTACAGAAATTAATACAAATCAGGAGGGCTCATGAGCTATTCATTTCTCTCTATCTATTTCCTCTCTTATAGAGTGCCCATGAGCATTCTATAGAAAAACCGAATTTTATTTGGTTAGGAGAAACTTGTTCTTGTTGGTCATGAGAGGAGCACGTGACACGTTCAAATTACTAGCGTCAGTCATGGTGGAAAAACACGATAGAAGTTTAGGAGGGTTTTGTAGGATTTATAAACTTCAAGGGGTTTCATGCAACAAACCCAGGTTTTTCGGGGATTTTTGTGAAACTTAATTACCACTTTTCTCTATTCTAATGTGGCCTAACCTATATGCCACCTAACAACTTAGAATTTGGGTTGGACATTTTTGTAGGTTTCGGGTCCATGCGTCTCTCTTTAGGGATTGAGATGGATTCAACAATTTGATAATCTAATCTGATTTTTTTTTTGTTTTTTGGACGATTAGTTTTCGATAAATTTATGAGGTTTTGTTCCAAGGACTTGTTCTAAACAATTACTTTGTGTATTAAGTGTGATCCTGATCTCATACCTAAAGGTTCTCATCTTTAATGGTGGAGTGCGCAATTAGGCTGAGAGGGATGGGGGAAGAAGTCACAATTTAATATTGTGAAAAAACGTACAATTATGAGACAGGCAGGGGGGGGGGGGGGGGGGATGCTCAAAAATGAAAATTTTAACGAAAATAATATTGAAGGATTAGTTTTATCATGATATCTATATTTCCTTTTCACTCTTTTAATTATCAAACAACTGAAATCACTAAAAGTATAAACATAACAATAATTGATGGATAATATTGATATATTAGCTTTCTTTTCTTTACTTTCAAGAACAACTTATTTGCAAACAATCAGTTTTTTTCGAACTTGCAACTTCAGATCGACTGCCAAACATCATTGACCTAGTTTCCATGTGAAAACAGTTATCTTTAGTTTTTTTTTCATAATTATCTAAAATTGTATCTATCATACCTAATTAAGAGAATAATGGACGACTCCCTAATTAATAATGGATGGTAAAACTACAAGTTTTATCTGCTTATCTTTTGGTCTAATGATTACATATAAAATAGTCTACTAGAATGGTCTTTATCCCATTGGACTAAGATAAATATACCTCTTTTATTCAAGTTTAATATACATGATAAATTTATTAATTAAATATCAATTCATTGCGTTCTTGTAAGGGATTGATAACACCTTATACCTTAGTTCCTACTCGTAGAGGAATGTTTTAGGCATAACAAATCTAAGTAAAAGACTAAACCAGAGAAATTAATGACACTAGCCACGAGATATCATCAAATTGTCGTGAGAATTTCAAATTTTCTTTTTGAGATTTGCAATAGATTAATATATTAGATAAGTAATAACCCAGTCAAGCTTAGTTCTCAAGTCTAAACCCACAGTTTTATTTAGGTTCTTTTGATTTGTTAATTTGAGGATTGATACTGACACTCCATCATCAATAGGAGATATATGTCGTAGTCTAAACTCAAGAGTTGCAGCTTGAATATATTGGACGCAGCCTTTTATTTCAGAGCAATTAATAAATGTAGTTGCAATCGTAGTCATAATACATCTTCACTAGTAGTAAGACAACTTGCACGGATTTGAACGTCATCTCAGTTGCAATCTTTTTGAACCGCAAATAAGATTTTAAGTTATAACACTAATTGCAACAGAACAGAAGGGGGAAAAACTTGATATCCATAACAAATGCATGCAATTACAATTTTCCGTTCAAATGATTAAAAAAAAACTGAATCATAAAACCATAAATAAACTTTATATGATAACAATTGTACGCAAAGAGTTTTTAAATAACAATTGTAGCTGCAATCAACCAAATGGTCTGCAAATAGTTGAAATGTGCATAAAAGTTGGTTAAGTTCAGGAAAAAAATGCCTCAACTCTGGATGATTGTCAGATAGCCCATAACAACCAAAATATCAGAAAAACCCTGTTGTAGGGGTTATAAGAAAATTCCTTTAAATGCAGGATTTTATCAGCAAACCCTTTTTAACTTTAAGATTATACCACAAAGCCCCTCCTAACAAGCGTTAATTGTAATTTTCACATAAGTGGACAAAATTATGCAGGAGAATATTTTTGCGATTGAAATCGTGGTTCATGCTTTTATAGGGGGTTTTATGAAAATAAATCTTAAACCTAAAGGAGAGTTTCTAACCCCTAAAGTTAAGTTAAGGGGGTTTTCTAATATTTTAAAAGTTAATGGGGTTATCTAGTAATTGTCCAAAGTTAAGGGTTTTTTTTTCTTTTTGAAATTTAGCGTAAAAGTAAGAATTTTTTTTTATTATCAAAATCACGTTAACTTTTATTGAAAATGATAGATACTACGTTTCTTCTTCTTTTTTTTCTTTGATAAAAACCATCTTTACATTATGGAATCTTTGCAAAGTAACACATTTTTGAATTTTTAGTTTAAAAAAACAAGCACTTTCCATTTTATCCCACCTAATGATACGGGTGTATCTCTCTTCGGAACTTAGCGATCCTCATGGGAGCTTGAGGATAGATGATTCTCATGATAGCATGGGAATAGGGATGTAAAACAATACAGTGGAACGCAGGTGGAAGCGCGGAACGAGACGACGAGCAGCAGATTCGAAGAATCCAGATTTCAGCTCGTGAGTCGACTCATACATGTACATGAGTCAACTCATCAGGTTGAGTCGACTCATGCCTGTCATGAGTCGACTCACGAAACCAAGCCCTGTTAGCAAAAGTCTCTGATCAGTCGACTCATCAGTTATGAGTCGACTCATATGAGGTCATGAGTCGACTCATCTCAGTCATGAGTCGACTCATCGACTGTTTTCTGGTTTGGTTGGGTTTCTGTTCACACGAATTCCTATTGGTTTTGGACTTGGTTATTTACCAGATTATCATCCACGTTTGTACACCTATATAAAGGATTGTTTTAGGGTTTCTAAGCAATTTTAGATAATTAGAGATCATCTTAGATCAGAGAAAAATTCTAATTATTGTATTAGGGTTTAGAGAGGATTGAGAGGGTGTTCTCGATTCTAGTGAGATTGTGAGAGAGAGATTTGTAATAATTGATTCTTTAAAATCTAGAGAAGGTATTTTCCTTCGCCATACTGAATTGTTCTTGTGTTTTAGTTGTCTTCTTCTCAACCCACTTTTTGGTAATTCCGCGACCGAAGGGTGCTCGCACGACGACTCGTATCAAGTTGGTATCAGAGCGATTAGATCCTGTGATGGGGGAACCTATGTATGGTCCTTACTCGATCGCAATACAAGAAGCTTAGCGAGATCTTTATTTCATTGGAAGGAGTCCAGATTTTAAGGAAGGAGAAGATGGCTGAAGGAGACAATTCAGCGAGGATTGATGTATTGGAGAAGCAGATCGAGACGATAAGGTCGATGCTCACAAAACTCGTCGGTCTCATCCAAGGAGGGAACGAAAAAGGGGAATCTTCTTATAAGTCTAAGAAGAAACCTATCGAGTTCGGTGGAGAGAGCGAGCTTTCAGGCTCCGACGAGGAGGACGAGACCATCAAGGCTGCACCGCATCAAGGGGGTAAGAATCCTTACCAGAATCTAAAGATTGATTTCAGAGTAGAGATTTCTGTTTATGATGAGAGTATTGACGTCGAGAGGCTTGATGACTGGATTGAGCGGATGAAGACGTATTTTACTCTTTATGGCTACTCGTTAAAAGACAAGATTGTGTTTGCGACTTTGAAGCTTTCAGGGCATGTGTTGATGTGGTGAAAATCCTACTGCAAGCAGGAGAAGAAGGCGGTGTCATGGAACAAGTTCAAAGAGTTACTGAGGAAGTAGTTCTACCCGGTGAGATTCCTTGAGGAGCGATGGTACAAGTGGTACGGCTTGCGCCAAAGAGTCAATCAAACCGTTTAAGAATACACCACGGAGTTCCAGCAGCAGACGGTTGTCCTTAACATTGCGACAAAGGAATATTCTGTGTTTATAAAGTATATGGCGGGATTGAGCGATTACATCCGAAAGGAGATGAAGTTATTCACGGTCGAGACTATTACAGAGGCGAGCGTGAAGGCTATTGCCATCGAAGGCAAGCAGAAGAAGAGCAATGAGGCAAAAGAAGATGCGAAGCAAACGGGTGGCGAGTCTAATGGTTCTCAATCTAAGGAGGAGAAGAAGGGTGATCCAGGGAAAGCATGGCTGATTTGTAGTTACTGCGAGAAGATATGTCATGAAGCTGATCGGTGCTGGGAGAAGTATCCTCATCTGAAGCCAAGAGGGTTGAAGAGGAAGGAGGAGAAAAAGGCATACGTGATAGCACAGGGTCCGAAGTAAGTTCCTGGGATGACAGAGCCCAATAACAGTCTCAACCTTATGGCGGGGAAATAGGTCATGAAAGAGGACGAAGACCCGAGGGAGCATATTTTTGTGCCCAAGATGCAAGTGAAGACAAGTTTGGTTGATGCCATTGTTGATTCGGACAACAAGAAGAATTTGATATCCGATGTATTGGTTCAGAAGCTGGGTCTGAAGACGGTCAAGCATCCGAATCCCTATCCATTAGGGTGGATTCAGAAGGAGGATAAACTGAGTGTAGTTAATCAATGCACTGTCAGATTTGCGCTCCAGGAGTCGTATATTGACGGGGTCACATGTAATGTCGTTCCATTGGATATTTTTCAGATTATACTGGGCAATCCGTACTTATGAGATAGATATGCGATCTATGAGAGGCGGGCTCAGAAGTATACATTCACAAAAGGTGGTGAAAAGTTTATATTTCGTTCGGCGTCCCTTCCGAAGGAAACAAACTTAGGGACGGTGACACGAGCAAAGAGATTAGTGAATGCAAGCAAGAAGTTTGTCTCGCTATGCATTAGTTTTTGAGAAAAGCCATCAAAATAGGATTGCGTGTTGGAGCGAAAGGTGACTACGACGAGACGCGGGACGAATGAGTTGTTTCTGATTGGACGTCGAGACCGAATTCCCAGCAAGGCCAGGTGGTGCAGAAAAGATGGAGGAGCTCGAGAGTTTCCTCAGCAAAAGTTCTAACTTGAAAGGGACTTTAAGTTCCTAAAGAGAGGACCCATGATACGGGTGTATCTCTCTTCGGAACTTAGAGATCCTCATGGGAGCTTAAGGATAGATGATTCTCATGATAGCATGAGAATAGGGGTGTAAAACAGTATAGTAGAACACAGGTGAAAGCGTGAAACGAGACGACGAGCAGCAGATTCGAAGAATCCAGATTTTAGCTCGTGAGTCGACTCATACATGTACATGAGTCGACTCATCAGGTTGAGTCGACTCATGCCTGTCATGAGTCGACTCATGAAACCAAGCCTTATTAGCAAAAGTCTCTGACCAGTCGACTCATCAGTTATGAGTCGACTCATATGAGGTCATGAGTCGACTCATCTCAGTTATGAGTCGACTCATCGATGGTTTCCTGGTTTGGTTGGGTTTCTGTTCACACGAATTCCTGTTGGTTTTGGGCTTGGTTATTTACTAGATTACCATCCACGTTTGTACACCTATATAAATGATTGTTTTAGGGTTTCTAAGCAATTTTAGATAATCAGAGATCATCTTAGATCAGAGAGAAATTCTAATTATTGTATTAGGGTTTAGAGAGGATTGAGAGGTTGTTCTCGATTCTAGTGAGATTGTGAGGGAGAGATTTATAATAATTGATTCTTCATAATCTAGAGAAGGTATTTTCCTTCGTCATACTGAATTGTTATTGTGTTTTAGTTGTCTTCTTCTTAACCCACCTTTTGATAATTCCGCTGTAGGCGTCAAAAATTGCTGATAGGTCCCCACAAACAGCTCAGTGTTAACGAGCGACGATGAACGTCACTACCCGGTTCACAAGAGTTCAAATGACGTCGGTGAGCGCCTGAAGTGAACCGACGAACTACGTGAGCTGACAGAATCTCAGAATCACGGGGATATGGATTGACCGAAAACCCCGTGATCACCTCAATTGGACCAACGCCTGCCGTGTCCCGAGCATCCCACTGATAATCTAACCATCGGGATCAACAGAGCTCTTTGCCTGAATTCCAACGCATCCGAAATCACTCAGATCTGAGTTCGGACGAAAAGTCAACGAAGAATCAACGACGGGACAACGACAGAACAACGGTAGCACCTCGGACCAGACTGAGGCACCCAGGGGCATCCCGGTGAGGTCGAAACACCCGAGGGGTGTCTTAGCAAAGCCAAGACACCCCAGGGGTGTCTCGGCCAGGCCGAGACACCCCCAAGGGGTGTCTCGGCCCCCTATGCCCCCCCTCATTCACCTATAAATAGGGTGCCTTGGCCATCATTTGGAGGGGCTCCTGATTTTGCTCTTGTCTTGGCTCCTCTTTTGAGTTTTGGCCTTGAGCAAGATCTGAATTTTGAAGCGGCGAAGCCCTGCTGGAGTAAGGAGTCGGGGTTTTCAAAAGAGAGCGGCGAAGCCCTGCCG
>BQKN01065953.1:421052-440826 GCA_022839385.1 Asparagus kiusianus | reverse complement strand
GCCGACACGCCTAGCCACCTTGAGGTGGCTAGGCTGCCTAGCCACCTCAAGGTGGCTCGGTTTCGGCCAAACCCCTCTTACGGCGTTGTTCGTTCCGGTCTTTTCCGTGATTCGGTTGTGTGGTTGATTTGTTCGGACTCGATTCGTTGACCCGATTTGGCAGTAAATCTGGTTCCTGATTTGGCAGTAAATCCATTTCTAAGTTTGAGTCCAAAACTGATCTTGATTCGATCGTGATTCGTCCGGGTCCGCTCTTGGTTGGATGACTCGTTGATTCCTCAACCTGTTGGCTTGATTCCGCACACGAGTGGATTCATTCCGTTGTTTGCGTACGGTTCGTTAGCCTCGTAGCCTCGTTAATCCGCTTCGTCGCGTATCGCTTGGCTTCGGTGTTGCAGACTAACGATCGTGTTTGGATACGTTGCCCGATGGTTCGTTTGTCGAATCGACGTCGTCGAGCTGTGTTAAGGGACCTATAGGCAGTTTTATACGCCTACACCCACATTGAGCTTTTAGTATTTACATACATAGTAGATTAGGGTTTTAAGAGATTGTAATATTGAGTTGTGCTTAATTGAGTTCTCGCATTGTATTAGAGAACTAATCATTTGTTGTTATATTGTTAGTGTTGTTAAGTTTTCGGTGAGCTAGAAAACCGAGTGTAAGGAGTGGACGTTGATCGGTGAGCGTTGAAAACCAACATTGTGAGTGATTGTGAACGTTGATCGGTGAACATTGAAAACTAATATTGTGAGGTGTAAACGTTATTTGGGTGACCGTAGAAAACCCGGTTGATAGTGGATTTCTCCCCGAGAGTGGGGAGCGGAGATGTAGGACAGAAGGTCCGAACTCCGTGATCATTTGAGTGTGTTTGAGTTTGTCATTGGCGCATTTGCTTTTGCATTTATCTTATATTGCCAATTGTGCATTGATCATTTATTTCATCCACTATCTTGTTTATGTTTATTTCACCATTGTGTTAGTTTATATATCCTTGCATATATTTTTATCATATAAGATATATCTCATTGTTCATATTACTTATCCTAACTCACATATCATGTCGTATTTCATACTTGCTAGGATAACTTGTTAATTAATTTTAATTAGCATAAAATCGGATTAGATTAGCATAAGATCCTAATCACCCCCTCTCTAGGGTCTAACAATTGGTATCAGAGCTTGGTGCTCTTTGATTTAAGGACTAATCGCCTTGAGTTAAAGATCCAAGTTATATTATTTGTACTAATCTAGTTATGATTACATTTGTCTTGCTTGCATATATTCACATATATATCATGAATATAAATATATTTCTTTTAGGCTATAATCTAAATATTGCTCCAAAATATAGAAATTTCCCTTATGCTCAATGGTGCTCTAAATTTAAAATATTTGTTGAATCTATAAATATTGACTTATGGAAAGTTATTGATTATGCTTACATTATGTCCACATTGGAGAAATCCAAGTGGAGCGATCATGATAATAAAATGTTTACAATGAACAAGCTTTTGTTAGAATTTTTACTTAATGCTTTTGACTCATGCTTTTCTAACAAATTTGTTCATTTTGATAGTGCTTACAAACTTTGAAAATTTATTGAAGCACATTAAGGGGACTTGGAGGCAATCCGACAAGCTTTGGAGGATTCTTCTTCAAGTTCATGTGGAGCATCATGCACATGGCCACAAGAGGATAATTCTTGTGTAGTAAGCGATTACGATTTCGATAATAATTTATCTATTGATGAACTCGCTTGTGCATATGAGAAACTATCTCACGCCTATACAAAATTACAAAATAATTTTATAGATCTAAAAAGTAAGCATGTAGATTTGAAATCCGATCATGTGATACTAGTTTCCAAATTTGATGTCATTGCAAAAGAAAATACTATGCTTAAAGAGAACAATGACGTGTTAATTTTGGAAAACAAAAAAATTGACCTTATCCATATCTAGCTTATCTCATGCTGAAGATAATGCCATGTTAGAAGTAAAAACTATTAGAAATGAGTTTAATTCTTTTAAAAATGATCATGTTTCATCTACTTCTATTTCCAATACATGTATACAAAATGATGAGTTGAGTCAAGTTAAACATCGCACATCTCGTTTAGATTCAACCTAAAAAACATGTATATTAAATATCAAAAAGCTTATGGACTTGTGTGCAAAGTCCCGTGTTAACACTTCTAAATCAAACACACACTATGAACACTTGTATAGCAAAGTTTATAAATGCTCAATTTGTGGTCGTAAAGACCACCTTCCTAAATTTTGCTATGATGCACATAAACATAAGAATTCTAATGCTCCTTGTGCATCTCATATAGCTTCTTCTTCTTGTACACTTACATATTCACATGCTCATTCTCACAAAGTTCATCATAAGCATGCTAGTGTATTCAAGTGTGATCATTGTGATCGTTTTGGTCACTTGGCAAAATATTGTTTTGATTTGAAAAAGAAATTTTATTTGCCAAATGTTTCTAGTAGACCACATGTTTTTAGATGTAATGTTTGTGGTAGATTTGGCCATTTGGTGAAGTTTTGTTATGATTTGAAAAAAATATTCAAAACTTGCCAAATTTCTCAAGTAAACCACCTTTGTTTAATGATGTTTCTTATTTGCGATATAATTTAAAAGAAAAACCTTTAGTTGCAAATGATTCCCGTGCACGAGCTAAAGGTCCACAAAAACAAATGGATCTCTTTTATTGCACAAATTACAATCGGAAGGATCATTTGCAAGATTATTGTTTTGACCGTGCTAGTGTACCATATGCGCCCAAGAGGGTTCATAACCGTAGGGCTTTGAGCTTAAATGATAGGGGTCATGTCCCTAAACCCTTTGGTACCAAGATTACTTAGGTACCTAGGTACCAAAACAAATTTAATTTTTAAACCAAGAATTTTAGTATTTTTCTTTTTCTTTTCTTGGTTTTGAAAAACGTGTTCTAAACTTCCTATATGAATTTTTTTAATTGATCAAATCTTTTGTTTTCATGATTATTTGTTTCAATTTTGATGAGAGGTTTGTGTTCATATAATCCTCCGGGTTTATTGGGTGGTTATTCCCAAATCATATTTACCGGATGCTAGAATGATTATATGGGTTGGAACAAGCTTAAGAGCTTGATATATTGTTGCCTCTCTTAAAATTCTTTTATCAAAGATTTTGTTTTGAATTATTGCTTTGAATTCATTACATTTCACTTATATGATGATATTTATGTGTTTGTGCTTATGGATCATCTATTCATGCCTTATAATATATTCCATATGTGGTTTGATCAAATCCCACAAAGAAAATTCTCTTAATTGATCAAACATCGTTTTTGGATTTAAACTTTGATTTATGATTTTTTGGTTGATTTGTTTTCATTTGAAAACTTTTTGCATGATTCTCATGTTCCTCTTCTTTTGTTTTTATAAATCTATTCTTTTATATGGTTTTTATATTTTTTGTGTTAATGAGACACTATTTTCATATTGACATATTTATATGTGTTCTCATTATTTTTTTATGTGAGTTGTGTTTAGCATGTTTCTTGCTTGCTCACATATGTATGCCTTAGCATTCATTGCATATATTCATTAAGGTATTTTGATAGGAGGAGCAATCCCTATATCTTTCTATGTGTTATACTCACCCATGCATATTGATAGGGGGAGCTTTCGCTCTCTTGATCCCTTTGTCCTCTTTTTGATGTTGTCAAAGGGGGAGAAGTATTGTGAGTATACATTTCCTTGTTTATATGCATGTGAATTATAATTTATATATTCATTTCTTTTCATGCATATATCCTTTTTGTAAATTATTTGTCATCATCAAAAAGGGAAAGATTGCTGGCCTTCTTGTTTTGATGATGATTTACAAATAATTTACATCTAATATTGTTTGTCTAGTGTTTGTGTTTTATATTTATTCTAGGCAAACAATATGTTAGAAGTTGGATGGATTGTGCCATAACGATCATATCAAATGGAGGTTGGCGGAATAGTAGGTAAAACTTTGTACAATTCAAGTTGAAGATCCAAGTTCAAGCTTCATCCGTAAGATTACCAAGTCAAGCTATTGAAGATCAAGATCAAGCTTGGGTAATTTAGTTTAGGAATTTATATTATGTGTGTTAGTACTTTAAGCTCAATCATATACACACATACACATTTTGGTTTTGTATATATATAGTTATATATACACATATATGTTTTGGTTTGATAATTTTCAAGTTTTAATATGAAACAATTTAATATAATTAGAAAACATATTTTTGTTTCATACTTATATGCATATATATGATTTCAAAAATATCAATTTTATTTAGTTCAATGAAATCATGTTTTAGTGCATTATATGTGTATTTTGATAAAATACTATATTCATTGTTTATAGACTTAATAACAACAGTTTACATCTTTTTTTAAGTCTATAAAATCACTTTGTAAAGTTTCAAAATATGGTTTAGGCAAAATGTCAAAATTCATATGTTTACATTTCTATATTTTGGACCTCCTTGCAAAATGATGATATTTTACATTTGGGAAGTCCTTTTTCGAAAACTAGTTTTTATAGCATGTGTATTATCATATCTACAATCATTTCCCAAAGTTTTACATTTTTTAGAATTTATTTAATATTTTTAAATAGGGTTTTAAAATCAGAAAACACTTACAAAACGCCACGGTCGACCGCGTCTTTGTTTTTAACATGCAGAGCCAATAGCAACTTTCGCGGTCGACCATCACGGTCGACCGTCAGCTCAAAAATTACCACGGTCGACCGCCACGGTCGACCGCGTAAGTCTATGGAAGTTTTCTGAGTTTCAAAGCTGGCTCGCGGTCGACCGTGAGTTTTCCACGGTCGACCGCCGTATACTCCAACGACTATTTTGTACAGAATCTGATTTTGGATTCTGTGGGTTTTTTGGTCTTTTGTTTGGGGTTTTTGGCTAAGGTCTTGGGAGGCTATAAATACCCCATTGATCTCAGTTCTCTTAAGCACCTAAGAGAATGGTTTAAAAATTTTTAACAAGGGTTTAAAGTGTTGTTTAAGCAGCTTTTAAGCATTTGAGAGTTTGGGTTTGTGAAATCAATTTCACAAGAGCTTAAGGAGATCCTATTGGTGCTTGAGCATCCAACCATCCTCCTTCCATCTCTTGATCTATTGAGAAGTTTTCTAAACTCTATTTCTAGCTTTATATCTATTTTCTTGTTTATCATTTTATTAAATCTAGTTTTTTGTATTGAGTTTAGATTTGATTTATCTCTTTGTTACACACACCCACATTGAGCTTTTAGTATTTACATACATAGTCTATTAGGGTTGTGAGAGATTGTAACATTGGGTTGTGCTTAATTGAGTTCTTGCCTTGTATTAGAGAACAAACCATTTGTTGTTATATTGTTAGTATTGTTAAGTTTTCGGTGAGCTAGAAAACCGAGTGTAAGGAGTGGACGTTGATCGGTGAGCGTTGAAAACCGACATTATTAGTGATTGTGAACGTTGATCGGTGAACGTTGAAAACCGACATTATGAGGTATAAACGTTATTCGGGTGAGCGTAGCAAACCCAGTTGTGATAGTGGATTTCTCCCAGGGAGTGGGGAGCGGAGACATAGGACGGAAGGTCCGAACTTCGTGATCATTTGAGTGTGTTTGAGTTTGTTATTGGCGCATTTGCTTTTGCATTTATCTTATATCGCCAATTGTGCATTGATCATTTATTTCATCTACTATCTTGTTTATGTTTATTTTACCCTTGTGTTAGTTTATATATCCTTGCATATATTTTTATCATATAGGATATATCTCATTGTTCATATTACTTATCCTAGCTCACATATCTTGTCATATTTTATACTTGCTAGGATAACTTGTTAATTAATTTTAATTGGCATAAAATTAGATTAGATTAGCATAAGACCCTAATCACCCCCCCTCTAGGGTTTAACACGAAGGTTCTTTAAGTCATGGTCCAAGTTGGAGTTTTAATTTCTGTCTTAGTTCCATGATGAATAGTTCGATGTAAGCATGGCTAAGCTCCTATCAAAGAAATAAAGAGGAGATGACTCGATTAGAGATTACATCGAATGATTCCATAATTTGACATTGCGATGTCATGACATATCATTGCCGATGTTACTTCCAACCCATCGGCATAATTTCCTGAGTCATATTGAAGCTCACATGGGTGATGTTAAAGTCAATTCATTGAAAGACTTCATGAAGTAGGTGGAATTTGCCGAAAAATTCACCGAACGCTTCAACAAAATTGATCCCCGATTGAATAAAAAAGGGAATAAGAACGACCAAGGGCAGTCATCCTAGTCAAAAGGGAAGGAGACATTTGTTGTCAAGGTTAAAAAATCTAATAATTGTAGGTCATAAAAGTTTTGGTTCACAATGGAGATTCGTATTGATAAGAATTGCTTATTACAAATTAAAAATCAAAAAATTATAACAAAAACGAAGAGAATGCTCTTCTTGTTTAACGTGGGTTCTTCGGTAGCCATAGGATGCCTCCCTCGAATACTTGCATTGAGTTTGCTTCCCTTGGACGATCCGATCGAAATTATGATAGAACTTCAGTGTGCAGTAGAAGCCCTTGTGTGATCGAGTTCGATTATACCCAAGCTTGATGAGTATCAAGGCCGAATGCTTAGAGAAAGCTAATGTGTAAGAGTTTGCAAAGTGTTGAGAGTCCCAAATCTGAGAGTTCAGATTGAGTCTACTTCAATAATCCAAGCAAAAAGCTAGGAAGGGTCTACCAAGCAAGCCAATGAAAGAGTCTCTACTTGAATCCCCAAATGATCCAGCCTTTGGTTGAAGAGTCTTGAATATGACAAGCTTCTCCACTAAATTATAAGCTGAACCTAGCCCGAGCCCATATCACGTTAGCAAAGGGGCCCTATAAATAGGCATGGATGAAATGGGCCATCCCTTGAGTTGTAGGATGTGACCACTACTAGAAGTAAGGAGTAGCATACTTCTCCTATAGCTATGGGATGTGACCACTATAGGGGTGATGTGGGCTATCCCTCATTACCCAGGATGTGGAAAGTAGGTAGGCCTACTCCCACAAGCAAGCAATCACTTGTACTATTCAGGCGAGGTTGACAGGTTGGTAGGCGAGCTTGAGAAGTGCTTGAATATTCAAGCAAGCCTGCAGGTGAGTTTGGCGAACAGGCGGGGTTAGTTGGTGGTCCCCTCGAGTGTATGAGCTGGCGTTCGGTGGCAAGCTAGGTATGTGCAGGCGAACATGCGAGCTTAATTCATGCTGGCGAGCAATATGTTCAAGCGAGGTCAAGCTCGTGCTGGTGAGCTTGACCCATGCTGGCGAGTCAAGCAAACAGGCGAGCTTGACTAGTGCTAGTGAGTCAAAAAATCAGGTGAGCTTGACTCGTGATGGAGAGTCAAGCAAACAGGAAAGTTTGACTCATGCTAGCGAGTCAAGAAATCAGGCGAGGTTAACTCGTGCTGGCGAGTTAAGAAATCAGGCGAGCTTAACCCGTGCTAGCGAGTCAAGCAAACAAGCGAGGTCAAGCTCATGCTGGCGAGATCGATAATCAGGTGAGCTTGACCCGTGTTGACGAGTCAAGCAATCAGGCGAGGTTGAGCCCATGCAGGCAAGCTTAATAATTAAGTAAGCTTCGTTTATGCCAACAGGCTCGATCAGGCGAGCTTTGGCAGACAAGTTTATTCTTGCCTATTTCAGCACGTAGGCGAGCTTAGTCAGGCGAGATTTGAGCTCTGGTGTAGAGGTAATTTTTATTGCCTACATGACCCCCTTCAAAGTTTTCAAACCTAAATCAGGTTGAATATGGTCTGGAACACTTTGAATGAAGATGATCGTTGTTCCTTAGTTTGAGTGTATTTGAATACCCTAGATGGGTCAACCTCTTCTAGCAACCTCAATGAAATGTAGGCAAGCTCGCGCTGTTGACAGGCGATCTAGATGGCTACAGGTGAGGTTGATCCTTTTAGGCGAGACCCAAGAATCGATAGGTTGGCTACATGCCTGTGGGTGAACCACGTGTTCATAGGCGGGCTCCTGCGCTTGCCAGCTAAGGCGACACGGGCACGTCAGATAGTAATAAATGCAATCTGACGTGGCAACCTCGTCTTCACGCACTCAATTTGAGTCATGAATTTGACAACGCTCTTGATCCCAACCGTCATTCTAATGAGAGATTGTGGTCGTCGGTTTCAGAAGCTTTGATCTTGCTCCTTGAATTAAAGGTGAGCTGCCTTATCGTTTTGATTTTGAATCCAAACCGTTCGGCTTGAGAATTACTCTTGACCATTCAATTCGAACCATCGTATATGAACCGTTACAAGCGATCCGAGCCATTACAGGTGATATGAGCTATTGGTTTCGGTTTGAGATAGTGGATCTCAGTCGTCGAAGGATCGGATATAAATAGGCTTCGTCTCCTTCCTTGGGAGATTTTTGCTTACTCAAAATTTTCTCCCTCTTAAGCTTTCCAAGGAGAAAACTCAGACCTTCTCTTTTCTCAAATTCGAGATGGTACGCAGGAAGATGCTTGCTTCAAATGGGAAGGGCAAAGCCTCCTCTTCCACCGCTCCTGACATCACCACCGCCGCCGCTACCGCTGGCGTGACCCATACTCGCTCTGGTAAGTCTAGGAGACTGTAGGATCAAAAGTGGAGGAGATGGGCAGATTCATGTTCATCTTCTAGTGAGCTTCGCCTACTCAGGCGAGGTTCAACTATTCTTGTGAGCTTAGCTTCGTTAGGTGAGCTTTTGTCTTGTCCGGAGAGCTTTGTCTATTAGGCGAGCTCAGCTTTGTTAGGCGAGCTTCTGCCTTTGTCGGGCGAGCTCTGCTTTGTCTGGCGATTCCAGGTGAGCGCAGCTTTGTCAGGCAAGCTTCTACCTTTGTCGGGCGAGCTCTGCTTTCGTCAGGCGGGCTCTGCCTTGTCTGGTGAGCTTTGTTCCAGGTGAGTCTAGTTAGCTCACCAATCTGATAGAGCTCGCCTGCTTTCAAGACTTAGAAAATTTCTAACTTCCTGAGTCAAAATTTGCTAACCCCTTTTTATTTTGTTTGGCAGTCGCTTTCTTTGTGCCATTGGTCTTGCTGGTGGTATGGGCTTCGTAGCCCCTTCCAAATTCCGGTTTCTTGACCCAGTGCCTGCTTTTGCTACTGACCAATCTGACGAGCTAATACGGAGGGTGTTTGAGGGATATTACATGACGTTGCGCGAGTTGACCATTGATGCTGTGCTGACAGACCTTCAATATTGGGAAATACGAAAGCTCGAGTTCTTATTTGGTGACTCAGTTGCTGATCCGACAGATCTGCTCCTTGGTGAGAGCATGTGGCTCCATGAAGTAGACGAAGACCGATATTTCCTTCCCAACACGATGAGGGAATTTTCCCTGATGGAATTGCACTCCCTTTCTGTCCCTTGTATGATGGGCTGGGATTTGATTCCTACTCAGGATGGGGTGACTTATGGAGTCTTCACAGGTTTTGCAACTAGATATGGGATTGACAATTCCTATAAATCTGTCACTACTCTGCACTCGGGCCTGCTACAAAGCGAGTTGTCGATGCAGGAGGCAGTAGCGGTGGTGGAGACCTTTCACCATTGCTTCTTTAGAGCTGGGGGACAATTCCCCCCTAAATATTTCAGAGTCTCGGGGGGGGGGGGGTCTACTCCTTACTCGGCAACAGCCCTTGGTGGTTCAGGATCACAGAGTTCATCTTAGAGGAGAACTTCAATATGCAAGATACAGAGTTGTATTATGCCATTAGGGCCATGTAGTTTGGCCTGAAGATCAATGCTCCCTAATTCCAAAGCCTTTTGGAGTTATACTGTCCGGGCAATGACACATTTTTTACTCCGAATGGGGAGCCGGGGTTGGCACTTCACGAATTGTATGAAGTGTCAGGATTGCCAATGAGGAGTTTTTCGTACGAAGAGTACGTCCCCGACCATCGGGAGATCGAGCATCTCGCAGACAGGTCCCCTCAGGCGATGAAGAATTTATGGGAGCTGCTCAGTCATTATCATATTTTTCTGGAAACCATTAGATCGGTAGATCACAAAGGAAAAAAGAAGAGGGTTCCAAGAATCAGCCATAAGAATTGGGCTGATTACCTTTTCTAGAATGCCGACAACAAGAATGCGCCCATCACGGCACTTAACCCTTGTGATCAGGAGACCATGGAGAAGAGAATAGTCGAAAGTGGGGGCTCTATAACTCTTGAACATAGCGAAGGAGGGTTTAAGATGGGAATGATTTTCGAATCATATCACCACCAGGCCAAGTCCCTGATATCCATCAAAGCTCTGTTAGCGGGGTATCTTATGCTTTGGCTTAAGAGATGTGTAGTTCTCACGTGCTCCTTTGAGGTGATGTCGGTGGAGGTCATCTATCCTGCGGTCCACCTGGTGTACGGACAATCATATTCATTATTGTCAGCAATGGTGGCATGCATTCAGAGAGGGCTCTACACGCTAATGACACACTTTTGCAGAGTGTCGTTCAGAGAGGACGAGAGAGGGGACGAAGTTGCAAGAACCCCTAATCCTCGCGTCATACACTTATTTGATAGCATGATTCATATAAGCATCAAGCTATCCTCCAGCTCTGCCCAACATATCGGTGATCTACAGGGTCTCCCGTACAATGCCTCATACGGAGCCATACCGATCGTCGCTTGATAACTGTTGTTATAAGCGAACTCTATCAATAGAATATGATCCTCCCAGCTACCTTAGAAGTCAATGACACAAGCTCGTAACATATCCTCTAACACCTGATTCACCCTCTCCGTCTGACCATCTGTCTGTAGGTGGAATACACTGCTATAAGATAGCCTGCTGCCAAATGAGTCCTGAAAGCTCCTCCAAAAATACGAAGTAAAAACCGATCCTCGATCCGACACGATCGTATCTGGAACTCCGTGGAGTCGAACTATCTGCCGAATGAAGATCTTCGCATAAGTCTCGGGCGTATAAGTAGTCCTTACTGGAATAAAATATGCTGACTTTGTTAACCGGTCCACTATCACCCAAACAAAATCATTCCCCTTCTTCGACTTCGGCAACCCTACAATGAAGTTCATAGAAATATCCGTCCATTTCCACTCTGGGATGGGTAAAGGCTGAAGTGTTCTTGCTGGTCTTTGATGCTCTGCCTTCACCTGCTAACAGGTAAAACACTTAGCCACATACTCTGCAATCTCTCTACGCATACCACTCCACTAGAAGTGTCTCTTCAAGTCCTTGTACATCTTAGTGGTCCCTGGATGTACTGTGTACCTAGTACGATGTGCCTCATCAAATAACTCTCTCTTCAGCTCAGCACTGGATGGCATAACCAGCCTACCCTTCATCCGTAGACCTCCATCTATTCTAATGGTCTAATCAGCCTTAGGCTCTTTGGAAATATTCTCCTTTCGGATTTGAATCCAAGAGTCATCCAGCTGAGCTCTGACTACTCTAGTACTCCAAGATGGCTGCACTAACACAGCTCCTAAAAATGCACTGGTACCACCAACCTCAGGTCTAAGATCAAACTGGCTAAGGGTGAGAAGATCTCGATGTGACGAGCACCTTAAAGCCACAACCTGATGTCGATGCTTCCTACTCAAAATGTCCACTACGACGTTCGCCTTCCCCGGATGATACTGAATCGTGAACTCGTAATCCTTGATAAACTCAATCCACCTCCGCTGTCTCTAGTTGAGTTCCTTCTGAGAGAAAAGATATTTCAGACTTTGATGACCTGTGAACAACTCAAACTGCACTCCATACAAATAGTGCCTCCATGACTTCAGTGCAAATACCGCTACTGCTAACTCCAAGTCATGAGTAGGATAGTTTTACTCATGCACTCTTAACTGCCATGAGATATAAGCTACTACTCTCTGAGTCTGCATAAGGATGCCTCCCAATCCTGCCAACGATGCATCTATGTAGATGATGAATGTCCTGTCGCTACTCGGAATAGTCAAAACCGATGCTGTAGTCAATTTAGCCTTCAATGTATTAAAGGCCTCCTGGCACTCTGTGCTCTAAACAAACTGTACACCCTTCTTCGTAAGGCGTGTAAGTGGCGTCAAAATCTTCGAGAAGTCCTGAACTTCCTATAATAACCTGCTAATCCCAAGAAGCTACGAATCTCCATCGCCGTCTTTGGCGGTTCTCAATCAAGAACTACTGTAACCTTAGCTGAGTCTACTGATATGCCCTCTCTGCTGATGACGTGATTGAGAAATCTAACCTCTGAAAACCAAAACTTACACTTGCTGAACTTGACATATAAGTGGTGCTCCCGAAGGGTCTGCAAAGCTAATCGGAGATGCTTCTCATGATCTGCCTCCGATCTCAAATAAATGAGGATGTCGTCGATGAAAACAATCACGATCTGGTCCAAGAAAGGACAGAAAACCCGGTTCATCAAGTCCATGAATACCGTGGGTGCATTGGTCAGTCCGAATGGTATAACCATGAACTCAAAAGATCCATATCGAGTAAGAAAGACGGTCTTGGGAATATCCATTCCCCGAACCCGTAACTGATGATTGTTAGGTCTCATGTGATGAGCCTACATCTTCTAATCTTGTTTTGATGATTACAAACAATTCCTAATATTGTTTGTCTAGTGTTTATGTTTTCTATTAGGTATTCTAGATAAACAATGAAATTGGAGGATGGATGGATTGAGCCATAACGATCATATCTAATGGAGGTTGGCGGAATTATGGGATGAAGCATTGCATTCAAGTTAAAGATCCAAGATCCAGCTTCATCCGCAAGTGTACCAAGATAGAGCTTCGTTGAAGATCACAAGCTTGGGTATATTTAGTTTAGGTTTTTATATTATGTGTGTTAGATACTCTAAGCTCAATATCATATACACACACGTATTTGGTTTCTATGCATATATATAGTTATATATATATATATACATACAAGTGTTTTAGATTTTGATGTTTACATATACATACACGTATTTGGTTTCTAAGCTCAAATATTGTATTCTCAGTTTATAGACTTAACAATCATCATATACATATTTTATCAAGTCTATATAATCATTGTGCAAAGTTTGAAAACTTTGTTTATGTCAAAACATCAAACTTCATGTATATCACTTTTTCATGTTTTGAACACTTTTGCAAAATAATAAGATTTCACAATTGGGAAATGCAAATTAGAAAATTCATTTTGTAACATGTTCAAAATATCATTTGCAAACATTTCTCAAAGTTTCATCAAGTTTGGAATTGATTTGTTATGTTTAAAGGAATTTACAAATTCACGTTTTCGTTCGTGCACATGTTCGTGCATGTTTTACAAAACTGATGAGTTTTCACAGATGGGAAGTGATATTTGAAAAATTCTTTCTCTGACATGTTTATCTACATGTTTAGAAACTTTCCTCCAGTTTTTACTATTTTTGGAGTTGATTTACTGTGTCAAATTTATTTTACAAAATCGTGTATGTCTGCAGTTTTTCAGAAACTGTAAATCTGTGTTAAAACATTTATTTCTCTCAACTGAGAAATGATTTTTTAGAAATTATTTCTCTGACATGTTATGATACATGTCTAGAACATTACCACAAAATTTTATAATTTTTGAAGCTCATTTACTATTTTTAATATATTTTACAAAACCAGATATGCACAATTTTCAGCATCTGCCAGAAACTGCATATGTCATGAGTCGACCCATGAACAGTGCAAGTCGACTCATAACTGTGTTTTTGACTATGAGTCGACCCATAAACATATGAGTCGACCCATCAGAGCCTTTTTGGCCTGTAACGGCTAGTTTATGAGTCGACTCATGAACAGTAACGAGTCGACTCATAACACTGTAACGGCTAGTTTTTGGCTGAGCTGTTTTTTGGTTTTTTGGACTTTTCACTTGGGGTTTCTTGGTTCTTTGGGGCTCCTATATATACCCCATACCCTCTAACTTCTGAGGGAACTAAGAGAAAAGTTTTAACAAGTTTTAATCAAGGGTTTGAGTTTGTTTAAGGTGTTTAAAGCCTTGTTTAAGAGTTTAGTTTTTGTGAAGATTGTTTTACAAGAAGAGGAGATCAATTTCAGTTTGGGCTTTCAATCTTTCATCTCCATCTCTCTTGTTATAGAGAAGTTTTCCTAACTCTATTCTCTAGCAATTCGTTTTTATTTTCATATTACTATTTATTGCTAGTTTGTTAATTGAGTTAGATTTTATTTATCTCTTTGTACACACACAACCATTGGGCTTATTGTATTTACATTCATAGTATAATTTTGGGGTTGTGGGTTTGTGACATTGAGAGTGTGCTTAATTGAGTTCTCGCCTTGTATTAGAGAACAAATCTTTTGTTGTGAGCTTTCATTGTGAGATCACTTGTATTACACTAGTACACCAATAGGAGTGTGTGGTGAGAGACGGGGTTGTCCCAAGAGTAGTGGCGTCGGTAGCCTAGAGAGAGGTGATAATTCCGAGCACTTGAGGGAAACACGGGCTAGAGACCAACACTTGAGGTTGTGGTTAGTGTAGTTACATTGTGTGGATTGTAGAGTTTTCGGTTAGCTAGAAAACCGAGTGTGTAGAGAAGTTCCGGCTTCCAAACCGGGTGTGATAGTGGAGATCTCCTCGAGGTGAGGAGCGGGGACGTAGGTCAGGCGGACCGAACCTCGTGAACATATCGTTTGTTTGTGATTGCATTGGCGCACTTAATTTTGTGTTTATCATTATATCGCCTTTGTTAATTGCTCATTGATTATATTGCCCACTATCTCATTTATCTTGTTTATATCTTGTTTCCCCTTGTGTTTGTTTCATATCCTTGCATAGTTATCTTGTTACATATCACTTGTGCTAGGATATTTGTTAATTAGTTTTTAAATCGGCATTAATATCTAATAAGATTAGCAATAACCCTATTCACCCCCCCCTCTAGGGTACTTTCAATGATAACCAGAACGAAGATCAATCTTCGAGAAGAACTGTGCTCCCTGCAACTGGTCGAACAAGTCATCAATCCTAAGTAGTGGATACCTATTCCAGATAGTGACCTTGTTCAACTCTCTATAATCTATGCACAATCTCATACTACCGTCCTTCTTCTTCACGAAAAGGACTGGCGCGCCCCACGGAGAATGACTCCGATGAATAAAACCCTGAGCTAGCAACTCGTCTAACTGGGTCTGAAGCTCCCTCATCTTAGCTGGTGTCATGCGATAGGGTGCGCGGGATATCAGGGCTGTGCCCAGCTGCAACTCAATATAAAACTCAACCTCTCTCATAGGAGGTAACCCAGGTATGTCCTAAAAGACATCCTGATAATCCAAGACAACTCTAGTCTCCAACAAATTAGAACTCTGATCCTGTTACATCACCTCATCGATTAACGCTAGAAATGACTCCGTAAAACGGTTGCCCTGAGAAGTGGCCACAATCATCTCAAACCCATCGGACGCTAGCAACTTGACTGTCTTGGCAAATCAGTTAATACTAAGATGGTAGGATGACAACCAATCCATACCAAGGATGACATCGAACTCGGACATATGCAGCACTATCAGATTGACTATAAACATAGACTCGTCTAAATTGATAATACACCTCCTACAAACACTCTCCAAAAGCGATACCTCTCTTAGAGGGGTGGAAACTAATAAAGAGGTGTCTAATGGATGAGCTACGAGCAGGAGTCTAGCCATGAAAGCATACGAAATGAAAGAATGCGAAGCTCCCGAATCAAAAAGAATACGGGCGGGAAAGGAATTCACGAGAAACGTACCCTCCACAACTGCTCCACTGGCACCATGATCATGGGGAACCACTGCATAAACTCTGTCTATGGCTGAAGACTGCTCTACTACTAGTGCTAGAGAAAATGGGATAATTTGCCCCTAGGGAGCTTCCTGGACTGCCCGAACCTGCCCCTCTATCCTCTGTGCTGCTGGCGGTGCCTCAAGCCTATTTTGCTGGCGCTGACCTCTGCCCTGCTATCGTTGTTGTTGCTGGTTACCCTTACCCTGCTGGGCTTCTGCTGGTGCACTACGACACTCTGATACCTTATGTCTGACCTTACAACAGTTAAAACACACTTCCTAGAACCTACGTTGCTGATGCGCTCTCTGATCCTGCTGGGGTCCCTTCTTATGAGGACCTTGTTGCTGCTGTTGGGATCCAGAAAAGGCCTCTTGTTCTTGCCCTTATCCCCTGTCTGCCCTGCCTTGGTCTTCCCTTCCTTATCCCTCTGAAACATGGCAGTCTCAATCTCCTGTGAGGTGGCGGCTTCTGCTACATTTCGAACTGAATAGAACTTCCTCGAGATGAGGTATCGACGAAGATTAGGGCGGAGCCCTGCTAAGAACATCTGAGCCTGGCGCTCTCCTGTCTACCACATGCCCGTGAAGTACAGCAACTCCATAAATCTGCTCTCAAACTCTGCCACTGACATGTTCCCCTGAGTCAACCGGGACAACTCAAGCTCCTTCCCAGTCCGTACTGTAGAAGAAATATACTGTCCATCGAAGAAGTAAACAAAGTCCTCCCATGCGAGGGTCATCCGGTGCTCTGGAGTGAACTGGAGTCCATACCATCTCCCGGTGTCTCCCTTCAGACTGTAGGATGACAATATCTGCTTCTGGATCGAATCCACATTAAGTATATTAAGGATGTTACTCACATCCTCTTTCCACTTTAAGTACATTAAGAGGATCTGCTGACCCCTGGAACTCTGGTGCTCTCATCTTCTGGTACCTCTCTACCAAGCGTAGCCAAGCCTCCTGCTCCGTGGTTCTGTCTGGTACCGCTAGTGGAATAGCTGCATGAACTGGGGGGATAACTACGGGTGCTACCTCTGGGTCTCTCTCTGATTAGGACGGCTAGTATTCCCTGTGGTGGAACTACTGATGGTGGTGGTGTCAGTGGCGCGATATGACTCACCACAAGCTCCTCAATTGCTGCTATCCTAGCTATGATGGGAGCCATGAGATCAATAAGATACTAGGGAGCCTGCTGCGGCTCAGGTGGTGCCTGCTCCTGCTCGGGTGGAGCCTGCTGTGGCTCAGGAGGAGCCTGCTGGGGTTCTGCCTGAGCGGCTCTTCGAGTGCGGGATTTGCCACGTCCTGCCATCTCTGATCATAAGAAAATAAAAGTTCATGAGTCAAAGTAGACATATATACATACATAATGTATCACAATACGATTTTTACAACATATAATATTCACGCATATACTTTAAACAAAAATAGTTGTCATAAAAAAAATTCTCAAAATTTTGAGATATACGCATATACCGTCCTCACTCATACTAGGAAATTCCTATCAGACTCTATACATGAATCCTAAGAAACTCTATCCTAGCTCCACGACTCGACACAGGAAGATCCTAAGGATACTAGAACTAGAGCTTTGATACCAACTGTGATGCCCCTGGGTTCACGCAAGGCTGCAGTCCAATGTGAAACTAGAAATGTCAAACCTACCATGCTCCACACCGTGCAATAACATGTTTCACCATCATAATTACTATCTCTCTAGTGGAATAACCTGCAGGTGTAGGTACAAAGAAAGTAAAAGATTATACAACAAATAAAGGATGAAATGATAGAACTCCAATTTATATATCTCGTCAACCAAACAAGCTGGAATACATAGTAAATGTCAGAAATAAATAATAACAATAGTAAATGTCAGAAATAAATAATAACAATCTAGAGATCTCAAGATGTCTCAAGTACACAATGTCTGATAAGAAGTAAATAACGCACACAACCTTTACAACTCTAGAATAAACTCTCATGTCTAAATAAAACAGTCTATAGTGGAGCTCCAATAATACAAAAATATCTCTAAAAGAAAAAAGGCGCTAATGAGTATCGTCCTCAACCTGCGACTCTCCGGGCTCCGTGCTCGTTACCTAAAAGGGGGAGGGACAACGAGCATCAAAGCGCTAGTGAGTAACATCACAACCAACCCCAAGGGAAATGACTCGTTGTATAAGAAAATACAGATTTATACATATAATAATCATATCATTACTCCTAACAAATAAAGGGTTTTAGTATTTAGGAAACTACAACACGAGCGTAGGTACGTCGAGCGAAATAATCCAAACAAGGAAACCCTCATGTATATACCTTATATCTCAAATTGCAAATCCCTAAATACCGAATCCAAAGTCTAATACAAGAACAATAAAAGAAAGAGACAACCTATTACAATACATAAAACAAATATCATGTCAGAACCACATAAATGTCATGTCGGAACCACATAAATGTCATGTCCAACCTAAGTAACTATCATGTCTCAACTTTATATAATCATGTCATGTCCTGATTCGGCTAAGTGTCATGCTCGTGGTCTAACCAATATCCAACACATGGACGGATTTGTGAATGTCCAACACGAGGACAGAAATGGATTTTAGTCCAACACGAGGACTTCAATGGATTATAGTCCAACACGAGGACTGTGTATATAAAACATGGAATGCTGGTGTTGAAGATATACATATCCTATTCTTGCACGTGTCTCGATGTACCGATCTAAGCTTGTGACATGAAATCATCAATACTGAAATTTAATACCCGATAAACGAGGTGGCTCCTCGTACTCAAAATGATAAACAATACACTCGAATATATATACACTATATATATACATAGCAGGTGGTAAAACAGGAAAAAAAAAGAAATAAATCACTCGTTAGTCGACTCACAGTGGACTGGGATCATCAGTCGACTCGTGGTTGACTGTGATCACCAGTCGACTCATGGTCGACCGAAACAAGAACAAAACTAAAACCTGACAGTCAGCTCATAGTCGACTGGGGTCATCAGTCGACTCATAGTCGATTGGGGTCATCGGTTGACTCACAGTCGACTGAACAGATGGGTTTCCCCTGTTTGTGCATGTTGTGTTATTTCTGCAAAAAAATTCATCTAAAAATCAAATTCATCAAACTCAAACAATATATTATCAATTCTAAACATATGAGACAGTGAAAAATTCGTATAAAACCTGGAAAACAAAATCTTGCAGGTTAGATCTAACGTTTAATCCCTAAACATGTATGAGAGCATTTAATCAATATAGAAACTCATTTTTAAATAAACTCCCAGATCTAGGTTTCATCAAAGATTCGTTGGTGAGGATTTAGAGATCTGCAACACATGATTTTTTTGCATCTACACTAATAAGAACATCGTTTTATACATGAAAATAATTCTTAGGCTCAATAAATCTCATGAAAAACGTTTAAAAACTCTTAAAACATGGGAGAGGGATTGGGCGAGATGCTACTCGCCTCTGGTGTGTTGAAGAACGACTCCCTTTGCTGCAAACCATGAGAAGCTGCTGAAAATCCCCGAAAATCTCCCAAAAACGCCCAAAATCCGAAGCTAGGGTTTTAAAGGGGAAAGGGGGCTAGGGTTTTTAGGGAGGACTGATGAAAGGGGGTCTTTCTCGGGTAAAAGAGATAAATACCAACAGTTAAAACCTGACCCGAAAACCCAAACAGACCCGAACTGCAAAAACCTGGAAATCAGCCATCACTCGACTCAGGGTCGACCGAACACATCAGTCGACTCGCAGTCGGCCGAACAGACTCTATTTCTGCCTATGCATGATTTGCAAATTTGCAAAAATCAACCTCAAACCTGATGCATATATACATTCACATAAACTCAAAATACTAGTTATCATGTACAAACATGACATAAAGACATTTATCATAAATAAACATTATTTTTCACTAATAATCGCATATATAT
>BQKN01065953.1:364350-420652 GCA_022839385.1 Asparagus kiusianus | reverse complement strand
ATAGTAAAGCCGAGCACTTGAGAGAGGCGATACGTGAGGACCAACACTTAAGGTTGTAATTTGTGTATGTATATTGTGAGTGACTTGTAGAGTTTTTGTTGAACTAGAAAACCGAGTGTGTAGAGAAGTTCCGGCTTCCAAACCGAGTGTGTCGATATAGTGGAGATCTCCTCGAGGTGAGGAGCTGAGACGTAGGTCAAGGGTTGACTGAACTCCATGATTATATCTTGTGTTTGAGTTTTTTTTGTGTATATTTATTTTTGTTGGCCCTACAGTTTTGATGATGATTTGTCAAATAATTTATCGCTAATATATTCTCTAGTTTTGTTTTTATGTTTCTCTTTACAGGTATCTCAACACACGACAATCAAGCGTTAAAGATTCAAGTTCATATGTGTAGAGTTACCTAGGTATAAGAGTAGTTTACTTACATATATTGTATGTTTATATTTAAGCTCAATATATGTACACTTAACACGATTTTTGACGTTTTCTATCATATAAATGATTTTTCATCAAACGTTGTTATAATATCTTTTATCTCATGTTTACAGCTCATTCATACTTTATTATATACATATAATATTTGTATGAGATATATTTACATGTTTATAAGTCATATAAAAATTTTCATGTTCTTAAAATACAGGTTTTACGAACACTTTTCAAAAACAATGTGTTTTTGCAAACGGAAATTATTTTTCTAAAAATTCCTTTTCTAACATGTTCATTTTATCATTTTGAAACTTTTCCCAAAGTTTTATTATTTTTAGAATTGTTTTGCTATTTTTAAAGTATTTTTAAATCTGCCCAAAAACCTGTCATATTGGGTGTATCAGTTTGCGGTCGATCGTCGCGGTCGACCGCCAGCAGCAAATTTTCTAAGCATGGTTCTTGTATGCTCGCGGTCGACTGTGACGGTCGACCGTGAACCATCCAGAGACTTTCGCGGTCGACCGCCAGCTTTAAAACCCTGTACTCAGTATTTTTGTGCCTCGTGGTCGACCGCGAGATTTCTACGGTCGACCGCCAATTTCATCATTGGTTTTTAACGGTTATTTTTTGCAACGGTTCTCTGGGGGCTTTTTGGTCATTTCAAGTTGGTTTTTACTAAGTTCTTGAGTGGGTGTAAATACCCCATTGCTCTTCTATTTCAGCAACCAAGAAAATCAAGTGTTTTGTTTTTAGAAGAAGTTTTAACAAAGGTTTAAGAAGCGTTTAAAGAGCTGTTAAGCTAATTTTTGATAATCTGCTTCAAGAGAAGTTTTCTATAAGGGCCTGTTCGTTTGCCTAAAAAAAAAGAGGGAAATCAAAGAAATGGAAAACTATTAAAATGAATAATTGTTTTTGGAGTGTTTGGTTGGCTAAAAAAGAAGGAAATCAAAGAAATGAAATTGAAATGATGTTAGTTGTCACCTTATTATTGGATGATGTTTGTGATTTTTTAAGAAAACTAGTTTTGGAGTGTTCGGTTGGCAAAAAAAATAAGGAAATGAATTATAAGAAACCTATTTCCTGTAGTTTCTTGTTTTCTTTTGTTCGGTTCATTCTTAAAAATAAGAAATGAGATGAGATGAGTTGTCACTGTATTATTGGGTGATGTGAAGAAAGATTAAGAAAAGTGTTTTCATAACTTTTTGGGATGAAAATGAAGAAATGAAATGTTAATGAGATAAGGTGAATTGTTATAATATTTTATTGGATGATGTGAGTGATTTGAAATGATGAAAAGAGATGAGTTGAGTGATGTTTGGATGAAAATAATATTTTATTAGATGTGATGGATGAGTTGTTAGATGAAAATAATATTTTATTAGATGTGATGGATGAGTGGTTAGATGAAAATCATATTTTATTAGATGATGTGGATGAGTTGTTGGATGGAAATAATATTTTATTGAATGTTGTGGGTGAGTTTTAGGGATGGAAATGGAGGAAATGGTGAGTTTTGAGATTTTCACCATTTCCATTTCCATTTCTTGGTTTTTAGAAAACAAACGAACAGGCCCTAACAAGAAGTGGCTTTCTAATCCTATTGGGATCATCATCCACTGTTCTTCTTGTTTGAGAAGTTTTCTAAACTGTTATATAGCTTACTATCTCATTTTCATGTCATTAGCTATACTTATTGAGTTGTATTATTTTCATTCACTGTTATCACACACACACACAGACATATTGAGCTTAATATCTTCATACTATATAGTATGGGTTGTGGGGTGTGATTTAGTGAGTGTGAGCTTCATTGTGTTCTTACTTGTTATTTGAGAACAAACTATTGTATTTAATCTTTATTTGTGAGTATCACTTGTAATACACTTGTATACCGAGAGAAGTGTGAGGAGAGAGACAGGGTCGAATCCAATAGGAGTGGCATTGGTTGACGAACCTTGGGAGAGGTTGCATCCGAGCACTTGAGGAGGAGGACACGGACTAGGTTCCTACACTTAGTGTGTAAAGTGTGATTGCATAGTGTTTGTGTAGTGTGAGAGTTTTCGGCGATCTTGTAAACCGAGTGTGTAGAAGTTCCGGCTTCCAAACTGGATTGTGATAGTGGAGATCTCCTCGAGGTGAGGAGCGGAGACGTAGGTCGTAGGGACCGAACCTCGTAAACATATCTTGTGTTTGTGTTTTCTTAGCATATATTTCTTTTGTGCTTATTCTTATCTTTCTTACTCATATCCATCTTATATCGTTCTTGCAAGAAGAAATTGATCAACTTAATTTTAATTGGTATTTAATCGGGATTAGATTAGCATAAGATCCTAATTACCCCCCTCTAGGGTCTAACAATTGGTATCAGAGCTTGGTGCTCTTTGATTTAAGGTCTAATCGCCTTGAGTTAAAGATCTAAGTTATCGTATTTGTGCTAATCTAATTTTGATTGCATTTTGCTTCTTGCATATTATCATTATGGATATGTATGATTCATCTAGTTTAGGTTATGCTATTAATATTGCTCATCGTTTGGATATTTTTTCCTATGCTCAATGGCGTGTTAGATTCAAACTTTTTGTTCAATCTAAACAATTCGATTTATGGGAGATTATTGAGGATGCCTATGTTGTTCCCATTTTGGAAAAATCCAAATGGTGTGAAAATGATAAAAGATTGTTTAATATGCACAAGCTTTTGTTAGAATATTTACTTAATGTTTTTCACTCATCTTTTTCTAACAAATTTGCTCATTTTGATAGTGCTTACGCCTTATGGAAGTTTATTGAAGCACATGAAGGAGACTCGGAGGCTATTCAACAAGCGTTGGAAAATCCTGCTTTGATCTCTAAAGAAGCCTCCTCTCCATGTATAATACCACTAGGTGATAACCCTAGTGAGGTATGCGAACTTGATAATGATGATTTCATTACTTTTGATGAACTTGCTCTTGAGTTTGAAAAATTACACAATTGCTATATTGATGTAAAGAGTAAGTATGTTTATATGAAATCCACTCATGAAACACTAGCCACTAATTTTAAATTCATTGCAAATAAAAATATAATTCTTAAAGAATGCAATAAAAATTTGAGAATTGAAAATGCTAGTTTGCTTCATGAAAAACGTGATGCCATGTTAGAAGTAGATAAGTTGAAATCTATGATAAAAAATCTTGTTTATCCTATTTCTAGTAGTAATGCTTGTACGCACAATGATGAGTAGAATCAAATGAGAAAACGTATATCTACCTTAGATTCAACACTAAACACTTGTATTGCCAATAATAAAAAGCTTATGGACTTATGTGCAAAGTTCAATGTTAATTCTTCTAAGAAACCTATTCACTATGCACATATGTATGATAAAATTCACAAATGTTCTATTTGTGATCTTAAAGGCCATTTAGCTCAATTTTGTCATAATGCACCAAAAATAGACAAGTCTATTCATGATTGTGCATCCCATCAAGCTTCTTCATCACAAACACATGTACACACACATAGCGTAAATCATAAACATGCTCAAGTGTACAAATGTGATTATTGTGGTTATTTTGGTCATTTGGCCATGTTTTGTTTCGATTTGAAAAGAAATTCTCGTTTGCAAAAGAATTACAAAGAAAAATCTATTTTTGTAAATGAACCACATGCATTTCATTTCGATCAATGCAAACCATTCAAACCTCTACATTGCACAAATTGCAATCATATGGGTCATGTTTACAATTTTTACTTTGATCGTATCGGTGCACAAAATACGCCCAAGTGGGTTCATAACACTAGGACCTTGGATTTAAATGATAGGGGCCATGTCCCAAATTTTAGTGGTACCAAAACGATTTGCGTACCAAAATGAGCTTTGAAACTATTGTAGTGATTTTTTTTTGTTTTTTCGTTGTTTTATAGTTATTTTGAATTTTAATGATGATTCAGATTTTTATTAAGCTAAAATAAAATAAAATTTCATGATTTAAATAGCTAAGAACTTTATATATTCTTATATATGTAAAATAAACATAAAACAAATTTTTATTTGGTCCAAATTTCATTTTCCTCAAAATCCAGATTTATAAACTGCCTATGCATTTATCCTTCTCGCGGTCGACCGCCACGGTCGACCGTCAAAGTTTCTGGAGTTTGTTACGGTCGACCGTCATGGTCGACCGTAAGAGAGTTTTTTGGTTTTCTGCACTTTTCGTTATCGGGTTTCGGTTTATTTGGTAAAATGTTTTAAAACCTGTTTTCTTTACCACCGTCGATCTTGATCTGATCCTGATCTGGGCCATTCCTTCTTCCTCTCTTAGATCTGATTCTCTTCAACTTCACTCTTTCGAAATTTTCCCCAAATTTCATCGTTCTCCTCTTCACGGTCGCCTGCAGGAATTCTTCGTTCGACCGCGGATTTTTCATCTCGATTGGGTAATCTCTCTCATCACATCTCTTGTTTCCATTCTCTCTTAGGGTTTCTTTGGCTAATCTAGGGTTTTTTAATTCAATTTCTATCCCATTTGCATCTATAAAACCCTAGTTATTTCTATCTATAATTATGCCTCCTAAGAAAAGATCTAAACCTAATCTGGTTCCTCATCTATCACTGCCTCTCATTATGAGGATTATCTTCTGTTTAAGCCTCTTGTTAAGAAATATAGGGAGTTGTGCAAACTAAAAATCTTGCCCACCAGATATATAAAATTCGAGCAATTGGCTATGTATGACATTCATACCATTCTGCATGATGTTGGGTTGGCTAGACTATTAGCTATGGCACATAAAGTTCCTTATTATCCATTTCTTGTTTACTTGTTTTATGCCAACTTATCTGTGTCATCTTCTGCTGATGGTCTCCAAACCATCACCACATCTGTCAAAAATATCCAGATTTATTTTTCTGCCGATGACCTTGCAGGAATCCTTAAGATTCCAACAAGTGATGTCGAACTTATGTCTATCGAGCACACTGATCAAGCCGTGAACGATATCTTGTGCAAGCCCGGTTGCACTTATCCTATGAACAACAAATCACTCAATCCCACCGCTAAAGTCATAGCTCGTATTGTTCATAATCTGATTCCCAAAACTGGTAGCTTTGATCATTTTGCCCCTGATAAGATTAATGTTGTTTATACCATTTTTGCCAAAATAAAAGTCAATTGGGCAAATGTTTTTCTTAATAATATGGTATGCAAGCATTATAAATTCCTTCCTTTTGGCAGCTTCATCACTCTTATCCTTCAACACCTCGGTGTTGCTCTCACAAATGAACCCAAAGTTGATCTGGGTAAGGAGTACTTTGATAAAGTCTCTCTCTCCCGTATGCAACTTTCTGCCTCTTTATCTGATCCTGCTAAGCCATCATCTTCTCGGTCTAGAGCTTCCACCTCCTCCACTTCTGATATCTGTGCCTGTTTGGATCGTCTCGAGACTCAGGTCTCAACTATTCAGAGGGATGTTAGGGCTCTTATATCTTATCAGCGTCAGTTTCTTGGGATTCCGGATCCCTCTTCAAGTTCTGAGTCTGGTTCTGAGGAGGGCTCCGAAGAAGGATCGGCTTCTGGATCTGCATCTGGCTCTGGCCCTGCTTCTGATGGTGATGGTGATGATTGACTGTGTTGCTTATTGGAGTTTATTGGGTTTTATGCTTATGGTGATGTTTATGTTTATTTTGAGTTGATACTTATGTTTTATTTTGAGTTGTAATAACTCTATGTTTGTGTGGAAAACTATGTGACTTTGTGAAACAATTTGTGTATGGTTTGTAGTTTTGTGGAATAATCTATGTTTGTGGAAAACTATGTAGTTTTTGGTGTTTAAGTGATGATTTGTGATTTATTGTGTTAGTTTATCTTTTCTATGAACTATGTATGGTGAAAACAATATTCATGCTTTGTTTTGTGAAAATATGTTGCTAATGATGCGTTCTTTGGATTCTAAATGTTTATGGCTGTGTATGAATGATTATTATTTAGCTTCTATATATGCTCTTTATATGTCATTTATGTAAATTGACAGGGGGAGCTTTTGGCCATACACTTGGCTTTTATCTGTGTTTATATGCAGGGGGAGCGTTTCTCCTATTTACATTTTTTCTTTTTATTCCCTTTTTGATGTTGTCAAAGGGGGAGAAAATCTACATATGGTTTATTCATGCTCATGTGGTTTATTAATATTCATGTATGGTTTATTCATGTTCTTTAATATTCATGTTGTATACATGGTTGGTTTGTATGTGGTTTATCAGTATATATTTCATATCAATAAATAAATTGTTTGCCATCATCAAAAAGGGGGAGATTGTTGGCCCTATAGTTTTGATGATGATTTGTCAAACAATTTATCGCTAATATATTCTCTAGTTTTGTTTTTATGTTTCTCTTTACAGGTATCTCAACATACGATAATTAAGCGTTAAAGATTCAAGTTCATATGTGTGAAGTTACCTAGGTATAAGAGTAGTTTACTTACATATATTGTATGTTTATATTCAAGCTCAATATATGTACACTTAACACGATTTTTAACGTTTTCTATCATATAAATGATTTTTCATCAAACGTTGTTATAATATCTTTTATCTCATATTTACAGCTCATTCATACTTTATTATATACATATAATATTTGCATGAGATATATTTACATGTTTATAAGTCATATCAAAATTTTCATGTTCTTAAAATACAGGTTTTACGAACACTTTTTAAAAACAGTGTGTTTTTGCAAAAAAAATTATTTTTCTAAAAATTCTATTTTTAACATGTTCATTTTATCATTTAGAAACTTTTCCCAAAGTTTTATTATTTTTGGAATTGTTTTGCTATTTTTAAAGTATTTTCAAATCTGCCCAAAAACCTGTCATATTGGCTGTATCAGTTTGCGGTCGACCGCCAGCAGCAAATTTTCTAAGCATGGTTCTTGTATGCCCGCGGTCGACCGTGAAGGTTGATCGTGAACCATCTAGAGACTTTCGCGGTCGACCGCCAGCTTTAAACCCTGTACTCATTATTTTTGTGCCTCGTGGTCGACCGTGAGATTTCTACTGTCGACCGCCGATTTCATCATTGGTTTTTAACGGCTATTTTCTGCAACGGTTCTCGGGGGGCTTTTTGGTCATTTCAAGTTGGTTTTTGCTGAGTTCTTGAGTGGGTATAAATACCCCATTGCTCTTCTATTTCAGCAACCAAGAAAATCAAGTGTTTTGTTTTTACAAGAAGTTTTAACAAAGGTTTAAGAAGTGTTTAAAGAGCTCTTACGCTAATTTTCGATAATCTGCTTCAAGAGAAGTTTTCTATAACAAGAAGTGGCTTTCCAATCCTATTGGAATCATCATCCACTGTTCTTCTTGTTTGAGAAGTTTTTTAAACTCTTATATAGCTTACTATCTCATTTTCATATCATTAGCTATACTTATTGAGTTGTATTATTTTCTTTCACTGTTATCACACACACACACACATATTGAGCTTAATATCTTCATACTATATAGTGTGGGTTGTGGGGTGTGATTTAGTGAGTGTGAGCTTCATTGTGTTCTCACTTGTTATTTGAGAACAAACCATTGTATTTAATCTTTATTTATGAGTATCACTTGTAATACACTTGTACACCGAGAGAAGTGTGAGGCGAGAGACGGGGTCGAATCCAATAGGAGTGGCATCGGTTAACGAACCTAGGGAGAGGTTACATCCGAGCACTTTAGAAGGAGGACACGGGCTAGGTTCCTATACTTAGTGTGTAAAGTGTGATTGCATAGTGTTTGTGTAGTGTGAGAGTTTTCAGTGATCGTGTAAACCGAGTGTGTAGAAGTTCCGGCTTCCAAACCAGATTATGATAGTGGAGATCTCCTCGAGGTGAGGAGCAGGGATGTAGGTCGTGGGGACCGAACCTCGTAAACATATCTTGTGTTTTTGTTTGCTTAGCGTATATTTCTTTTGTGCTTATTCTTATCTTTCTTGCTCATATCCATCTTATATCGTTCTTGCAAGAACAAATTGATCAACTTAATTTTAATTGGTATTTAATCGGGATTAGATTAGCATAAGACCCTAATCACCCCCGTCTAGGGTCTAACAATTTTGTGCTTGTAATTTACATTCTTGTTCATAACTCATTCATATATCTTTTGTAAGAATTAATTAATCAAGAAAAGTTTTTTAATTGGCATAAAATCAGAATTAGATTAGCATTGACCCTATTCACCCCCTCTCTAGGGTCTAACAGAACTAGCTAAAAGTTTGGTGAAGGGAGCTCCTTCTATTTCAGTGCAAGCTTTGAGTGGAATCACTGCCTCCCACACTATTAGAATAGTATGTCATTACAAAAACCAAGCAGTTAGTATTCTAATAGATTCTGGATCGACACACAACTCCATCAATGCTAAATTGGTTAAAAGACTTGGGCTGACAGTGACTGAACCAAACAATTTTGATGTCTTGGTGGCTAGTGGAGAGTTGATTAAAGGGGCAGGAGTGTGTCAAGAGGTGCCATTAGACTGCTAAGGAGTGAAAATTCAGGTTAACTTGTTAGTCATGCCTATGGGAGGTAGTCAGATTGTGCTAGGAGCTGATTGGATGAAGATCTTGGAAGACATCACATTGAACTTCAAGAAATTACAGGTTACATTTGTAAGTGATGGAATTAAAAGAGTCCTACAGGGAGTCATTCCAGGTGAGATGCAATTGGTTAATGAAAAAACTATTGTTAAAAATTTCAGAGAGCAGGAAGAAGGTTATCTAATTCAGTTGTGTAGTGTGCACTTACAAGAATCATCAACAAAGGCAAATTCAGAGGAGTTACTTAAAGACATGCACAAACTGATACACGAATTTGAGATAATATTCAAGGAACTTCCTCATTTTCCCCCTAACAGAACAATAGATCATAAGATTCTATTAGAGGAGGGTACTAAACCTATCTGCATCAGACCCTACAGACATGCACATTTTTTGAAAGAGGAGATTGAAAAAAAAATTAAAGAAATGCTTCAAAAGGGTATCATTAGACCAAGCAACAGTCCTTTTCCTTCACCAGTGGTCATGGTGAAGAAATCTGATGGCAGCTGAAGAATGTGTATAGACTACATGTCTCTAAATAAGTCCATAATCAAGGATAAGTTTCCTATTCCTATCATTGATGAGCTGCTAGATGAACTCCATGGAACTAAATTCTTTATCAAACTTGACTTGAAATCTGGTTATCACCAGATTAGAATGTATGAGTCAGACATACAAAAAAACTGCCTTCAGGACAAATCATGGGCACTTTGAATTCCTGGTAATGCCATTTGGTTTAACAAATGTTCCTTCAACTTTCCAAGCTCTTATGAATTACATATTCAAACATCTCCTCAGAAAATCTATATTGGTCTTCTTTGATGACATTTTGATATATAGTAAGCAGTGGTAGGATCACCTGGCTCATTTGAGAAAAGTATTTGAGATCATGAAGGATCACAAGTTGGTGGCAAAAATGTCAAAATGCGGCATTAGGAAAACCCAAGTGGAATATTTGGGGCATATTGTATCACAAGAAGGAGTTGGTGTGGATCCTCTTAAAATTAATGCTATTATTGAGTGGTCTGCACCTAAAACTTTGAAGGGATTAAGAGGTTTCTTAGACCTAGCAGGCTATTACAGAAAGTTTATTAAGAGGTTTGGAGCAATAGCTCAACTTTTAACAAATCTTCTAAAAAGGGAGCTTTTAATTGGACTACAATTGCTAAAGAAGCTTTCAACTCCTTAAAACATGCATCAACTAATCCACCAGTTTTAGCAATGCCTGATTTCAGTGTGACTTTTGTCATTGAAAGTGATGCCTCAGACTCTGGAATTAGGGCTGTATTGATGCCAATATAGAGACCTATAGCTTACTTTAGCTTTGCCTTAAAAGGAAGAAATGTCACTCTCTCAACCTATGAAAAGGAGCTCCTGGCAATCATCCTCTCTACAAAAAGGTGGCAGCAATATTTACTGGAAAAAAGTTTTTGTGATTAGAACTGATCATCAAAGCCTCAGATACTTACTTGAGCAAAGAATACACACAGACATTAAGAATAAATGGCTTGCCAAGTTACATGGGTATGACTATAATGTAGAATACAAACCTAGAAGATTGAATAGGGCTGTTGATGGTTTGTCCAGGGTCCATGAAGTTGAAGAAGAGGTTCCAAACAAGACCATTGAAGTCTCAGCCATCTCTACTATCCATAATGATTGGTTGAAGGACGTTAAACTCATGTGTTCCACAGATATCTTCTTCAATGAACTTTAAAACAAGTTACAACAACAACAATTAGCAGCTGAAGACTATTGCAAGAAAGGAGTATACTATTATAAAGGAAAAATTCTTATAAGTCCTACTGCTCAGCACTTAAAAACACTTCTACTTAAGAAACACCATGCTAGTCCCTTTGCAGGTCATTCTGGTATCACCAGGATATTGCATAGACTAAGGAGAGCTTTCTATTGGAAGGAAATGAAGAAGGATGTCCAAACATATGTTCAAGCCTATGATGTTTGCCAAAAAGCTAAAGGGAAAAATATTGCATCTCCTGGGTTCCTACAACCCTTACCTATTCCAAATTATATATAGGAGGATTTATCAATGGACTTTATTACTAGCTTACCTAAGAATGGAAACAAATCTGCCATTTTTGTGGTGGTTGACAGATTAACAAAATATGCTCACTTCTTTGCACTTTCACATCCATATACAACTCAATCAGTGGCTTAAGTATTTTTTTAAGGAGTATTCAAGCTTCATGGTATGCCTAAATCTATAGTAAGTGATAGAGATCCATTATTTACCAGCTCATTTTGGAGAGAATTGTTCAAGTTACAGGGGAGCTAACTTAAGTTTAGTTTTGGCTATCATCCTTAAACTGATGGGCAAACTGAGATAACAAATAAAAACTTAGAGGCCTATCTAAGATGTTTTTGTTGCCACAAGCCAAAGGAGTGGTGTCAATGGCTACCTCTTACAGAATTTTGGTACAATACTACTTGGAAGGTGTCTACACATACTATTCCATTTGAAGTAGTGTATGGAAGACCTCCTCCCTCCTTGTTCTCCTACATTCCCAAAAGTTATAAGGTGCAAGCAGTTGATGATGCTCTTTTTTTCTAGAGATATAGCACTATAATTTTTGAAAGATTAGCTTAAAGGGTGCAACTAAGAAAATGAAGAAGTTTGCTGATTTGCACAGTAGTCATCGGAGCTTCAATGTTAGAGACTGGGTATTTCTCAAACTTTAACCATACAGACAGATTAGTGTCTCCTTACACAAGCCTCATAAACTCTCTCTCCTAAGTATTATGGGCCATATCAAATTTTGGAGAAAATAGGAGAGGTTGCTTACAGGTTGGCCCTCCCAGCACAAGCTCAGATCCACCCAGTTTTCCATGTTTCCCAGCTCAAACGGATGATAGGATATGATATTATTCTTCAGGTTGATTTTCCTAACTATATGGAGGAGATCGTTGATGAACCAGAGGTGATTTTGGATAGGCGATCGATCACTAAGGGAAATCGTTTGATTTCCTAGGTTCTCATCAAATGGAAGCAACACACACACTGGGATTCCACCTGGGAATCTTACTAGGATTTGGTTAAGAGGTTTCCTACAATTGACCTTGAGACAAGGTCTAAATTAAGGGGAGGGGATTTGTCAGGGACCATAGATAGCAACCTGTCAATTGGGGACTGATACGCAAGTTTGAAGGACTGATATGCAAGCTTGGAAGCATTAGGGGTTATTTACAAATACTTGTAACTACTGGGGTCCTAAATATATGTCCAGCTCAACTAACAATAATAACTATTTTTTAGTTTTTCTATTGTGTTTGTTAGATTGTGTGCACGTGCATAAACAGTGCATGTTTTCTTGAACGTTTTCTTGAGAAGAGGATTGCATTATATAAAAGAGTGAGTTGTAAAAAGATCACTGATATGAATGAAATATAGTTCTCCTCTTCACCTTAAATCCAGTCTCTGTTCATCTTCTTTCTCAATTCTCTCTCAATTATCTCAATTTTCTCCCCCATACTCTCTTCTTGAAGTTGTTTCAGGTTCAATCATGGCTAGAAATAGCACTCTCAGGGTAAATCGAGGCTCCAGAGCCTCTCAGTCAAGGAGAGGTGAGGTCGCAGAGGGAGATCGATGAGAAAAACACTAGGACTCTTCGACATGAGGAGTCTGTTTGATTTATTGATTTTGATTGTGTGGGTGAAGATGAGGGGTATGGTTATATGAAACAAAAATGAATTATTATTTTTAGGTTAAAGTTTGGGGGTGAACATAAAGCCCATAATAAAACCGTCCCCTTAGCCCATAATAAAATCGTCCCCTTAGCCCATTATAAAATTTTAACCTAAGCCTAAGTCAAGCTCAACATTTTAGTTTAAAGCGTTGTTTTAGATTTCTTCATAACGGTTAGAATCATCATAAAACCGTTCCCTTAGGAAGCAAAGAGAACGATTTTAAATCGCGCCCCATGAACCGTTCCTATAGACCCATTATGTGGTAGTATGAAGTTGAAGAAATGCTTAAATTCTCTCACTATAGTAAACAGTCTCATCATATAATGACGAAAATATGTTATGATTTAACCCTAAAGAAAGGGTTGAACTTTAATCAAGGGCCATAATTCTACTAAACACCTTCATACTGAAAGGGAAAAGTATTGATTGCTTCCATTGAACCAGATGTGGCCTCAGATATGTTTCCCCAGAATTCGACAGATAGGCGGAACCAAGGCTTGAGGATTTACCAAGTCATTATTTGGGTACATCTGATTGGAATTCCAATGCTAGCATTGGTTCCATGTTCGAAGAGTTCACAATCGATATGGCTTCATCTCTGACTTGAGAATACATTAATGTCTTCGTTTGGAGCTACAAAGACATGCCAAGTCTGGATTCGAGTATGGCTATGCATTATCTCAATATTGACCTTGGTGTCAAGCCAGTCAAACAACAATAATGTTGCTTCTATCATGAGCTGACAGAGAAAACCGAGATAGAAATCTGCAAGCTTATTGAGTGCAGTTTCATCTGTGAAGAATAGCACCCAGACTGGTTGGCTAATATTGTCATTGAGATAAAGAAGAGTGGGAAGATTAGAATCTATGTCGATTTTAGAGAACTCAGCTTGGCTTGTCCAAAAGACGAGTTTTCTCTCCCTTTCACGGATGTCATGATTGACAATACTTGTAGGTTTGAGAGGATATAGTTCATGGATGGATTTTTTGAATAAAATTAAATCAAGGTGCATCTAAATGATGAGAAGAACACAACCTTCAGAACACCCTTGGGAGTATACTTTTATATAGTAATGCTCTTTAATCCGAAGAATGCTGGAGCCACCTACCAACGTGCAATGAATATGATCTTTCGTGTTCACTTACGCAAGACTGAGGAAAGCTACATTGATGACCTCATTATTAAAAGTCGTTGCAAAAAAGATCACCTCAGTGGTTCAATATGAACCCAATTAAGTCTTTCTTTGGGGTATCATCGAGCAAATTCCTAGGGTTTATTATTACATTCAAAGAAATACACATCGACCTAAAGAAAGTCAAAGCCATACAAGAGATGCCACCTCTTGGAAATATCAAAGAACTTAGAGATTTACAAGGGCATCTAGCATAAATCCATATATGCATAGCTAATCTATCCAGAAAGTGCCAACCATTTCAAAGATTAATAAAGAAGGGCATTTCATTCGTTTGGGACGACACTTGTTAAAAGGCCTACTATGAGATTAAAGAATATCTCATGAAGCTGCCAGTTCTAGTCGCTCTGGTATTAAGCAAGCCATTCTTAATCTATGTTAGGGCCATGGACCACTCTGTCGGAGAACTTCTTGCCTAAAAGAATGATGATGGTCACGAACAAGTCATCTTCCACTTGAGCTAAACCATGATCGGTGCATAGCATTGCAAAAACCTGGTTGAAAAAGAGTGTCTAGATCTAGTCATTGTTATCCAGAAGATGTGACACTATCTAATCGGCTAATCCATCCATGTCATTTTAAAAGTCAACCCTTTATGGGTACTCATGACAAAACCAGGGTCTCTGAACTCTAGGCTTGCTAAATGAGCCAAACTACTCTCGCACTATAATATGATATTTATATCTCAGAAAGCGGTTAAAGGGCAAACAATCACAAATTTTCTCATGAATCATCCTATCCCTGAGTCTCCTAAGCTCTGTTGGGTCCTTTTATTTTGATGATGATTAACAAACAATTTATAACTAATGTTGTTTGTCTATTGTTTGTGTTTTGTATTTATTCTAGGCAAACAATAAGTTGGAGGATGGATGGAATCGAGCATTCACGATCATATCCAATGGAGGTTGGCGGCAATAGCAGAATGAAGCATTGTAATTCAAGTTGAAGATCCAAGTTCAAGCTTCATCCGCAAGTGTACCAAGATAGAGCTTCGTTGAAGATCGTAGCTTGGGTAATTTAGTTTACGTTTTTTATATTATGTGTGTTTAGTACTTTAAGCTCAATATCACATATGCACACATACATTTTGTTTTCTATGTATATATATAATTACATATATACATACATGTCTTGGTTTTCATGTTTATATAAATATGAAATTACATATTTCATATTTATTGTTTTATTTTGGTTTAGCTTTGTAGATATGAAACAATATTTATATTCATATACACTTTCATGTTTCATATTCTATTGTTTTTGGAAAAACAAATGTGTTTTGTATTATATATACATTTTTGTGAAAATAATGTATTATTGTTTATAGACTTAACATTCACTGTATACATATTTTATTAAGTCTATTAAATCATTCTGTAAGTTTCAAAATATGGTTTAGTCAAAATGACAAAACAAGTATTGTTGTATTTTCATGTTTTAGACTAGTTTTGAAAAATAATGAGTTTTCACAAATATGAAGTGTAATTCCAAACATTCTTTTTGTAACATGTTCATTAACATGTTTATAAACATTTCCCAAACTTTTATATTTTTTGGAATTTATTTCCCAAATATGAAGGTACTTCAAAAATCAGTTTTACTATTCAAATCAGGCTGATACAGTGTTATCAGTTGATCGATGAATGTGTTTAGTCGACTAAAGAAATTGTCTGGAATAACAAAAAGTTTTCATTTCATTTTGGTTGACTGACCAGTCGTCTGATGATCCATCAATCGACTGATAAATGTCGTCAGTCGACTGATGAGCTGAAAATACCTTTGTCAATTGCTTGTTGTTTATATTGCCCTATCACTTTAGTAGTTTGTTTACCATTGTGTTACTTGTATATCCTTACACATATATTATTCATATCTCATTTGCTTGGGTATATTTGTTAATTAGTTTTAATTTGGCATAAAATCGGATTAGATTAGCATAAACCCTATTCACCCCCCTCTAGGGTTCTTTCCTAGTGGTATTAGGGTACTTTTAATTTGTATCAGAGTTTGGTGCTCTTTGATTTAAGGTCTAATCACCTTGAGTTAAAGATCCAAGTTATCTTTTGTGCTAATGTAATTTTGAGATTTTTTGTTATCTTGCTTGCATAATTTTTTATATTATGGACATGCATTGTGCACCTTGTTTAGGCTATGACCCTAATGTTGCTCCTAGAATATGTAATTTCTCCTATGACCAATGGTGTTCTTGATTTAATATATTTGTTAGATCTAGACATTTTAATTTATGGGATATTATAGATGAAACTTATATTGTACCCACTTCGGAGAAATCCAAGTGGAGTAAAAATGATAAAATAATGTTTACAATGAATAAGATTTTATTAGAATATTTGCTAAATGCTTTTGATTTATCTATTTCTAACAAGTTTGTTTGTTTTGATAGTGTTTACAATTTATGAAAATTTATAGAAGCACATCAAGACAACTTGGAGGAAATCCGACATGGTTTGGTGGATTCTTCTTCAAGTGAGTATGGAGCATCATCATGCACACGGGCACTAGGCGATAGCCCTAGTGAGGTTTGCAAGTTCGAACCCATTAATGATTTTTCTAGTGATGAACTTGCTTGTGCTTCTAAAAAATTATTGCATGCCTACAACAAATTACATCATATCTTTTTAGATATAAAAAGCAACCATGTTGCATTAAAATCCGATCATGAGTTATTAGCTTCTAAGTTTGATACTATTTCAAATGAAAATATGATCATCAAAGAAAATAATGAGAAATTAAAATTGGATCATGTTTCCTTAATTTCAAATGTTGCTAAGATAACTCATGAAAGAGATAATGCCATATTAGAAGTAGAGAATATAAAAAATGATACTGATTCTTTCAAAAATGACTATATATGTTCTACTTCTAATAACAATGCTTGTATGCCTAACAATAAGTTGGATCATGTTAAAAATAGAATATCATCTTTAGATTCAACCCTTAAAAAATGCATTATTAATAATAAGAAACTTATGGACTTATGTGAAAAGTCACGTCTTAATTCTTCCAAATCCAACACTCACTATGCACATATGTATAGTAAAATTTACAAATGTTCCATTTGCGGCCGAAAAGGCCATCACAAAAATCTAAAATGCTAATATCAATGCTTCTTGTGCATCTCATAAGATTTCTTCATCACATACACATGCACATACTCATCATGTACATCATAAGCATGCCCATGTGTTTAAATATGATTTATGTGGTAGATTTAGTCATTTGGTCAAATTTTGTTTTGATTTGAAAAGAGTTTCATATTTGCAAAATAATTTTGAAAGACCATCTATGTTTGCAAATTTTTCCCGTGTTATTGGTCCATAAAAACAAATGGATCTCTTTTATTGCACATATTACAATTGGAAGGGTCATTTGTAAGATTATTATTATGACCAAATTAGTGCACTAAATGCGCCCAAATGAGTTCATAACCCTAGGGTCTTGAGCTTAAATGATAGGGGTCATGTCCCTAACACTTTTGGTACCAAGAATACTTGGGTACCAAAACATATTTGATTTTTAAACCAATAATTTTTAGTGTTTTTATGTTTCTTTTTATTGGTTTTGAAAATTATGCTTTAAAATTTTTTGAATATGAAAACAATTCTTGTTTTGTATATTCTTTTGTTTTCATGATTTTTGGTTTTGATTGTCATGAGAGGTTTGTGTTTTTATCAACTCCTAGATTTATTGGGTGTTTATTCCTAAATCTTATTTATTGGGTGCTAAAAATGTTTATATGGGTTGTTACTAGCTCAAGAGCTAGAAATGGTTGCCTCTCTTGATTTTTATAAAGGAGGAGATTGTTAGGTCCTTTTGTTTTGATGATGATTAACAATCAATTAACAACTAATATTATTTGTCTAATGTTTGTGTTTTTTATTTATTCTAAGAAAACAATAAGTTGGAGGATGGATAGAATCGAGCATTCACGATCATATCCAATGGAGGTTGGTGGAAATAGTGAAATGAAGCCTTGTAATTCAAGTTGAAGATCCAAGTTCAAGCTTCATCCGCAAGTGTACCAAGATAGAGCTTCGTTGAAGATCGTAGCTTGGGTAATTTAGTTTACGTTTTTTATATTATGTGTGTTTAGTACTTTAAGCTCAATATCACATATGCACACATACATTTTGTTTTCTATGTATATATATAATTACATATATACATACATGTCTTGGTTTTCATGTTTATATAAATATGAAATTACATATTTCATATTTATTGCTTTTTGGTTTAGCTTTTTAGATATGAAACAATAGTTATATTAATTTACACTTTCATGTTTCATATTCTATTGTTTTTGGAAAAACAAATGTGTTTTGTATTATATATACATATTTGTGAAAATAATGTATTATTGTTTATAGACTTAACATTCATTGTATACATCTTTTATTAAGTCTATAAAATCATTCTATAAAGTTTCAAAACATGGTTTAGTCAAAATGACAAAACAAGTGTTGTTGTATTTTTATGTTTTGGACTAGTTTTGAAAAATGACGAGTTTTCACAAATGTGAAGTGCAATTACATCTTTTTGTAACATGTTCATTAACATGTTTATAAACATTTTCCAAAGTTTTATATTTTTTGGAATTTATTTGCTATTTTTAAAGGCACGTCAAAAATCAGTTTTACTATTCAAATCAGGCTGATACAGTGTTATCAGTCGACTGATGAATGTGTTCAGTCAACTGAAGAAATCACCTGGAATAATAAAAAGTTTCTATTTTATTTTGGTTGACTGACCAGTCGACTGATGATCCATCAGTTGACTGATAAATTTCGTCAGTCGACTAATGAGTTGGAAAATGCCTCCAACGGTTAGCTCATCAGTCGACTGATGAAAGCCGTCAGTCGACTGATACTGTAACGGCTAGTTTTTTCCAACCTTATCCTGTTTTAGGTTTTTAGTCTTTTTGCTTTGTTTTTCTTATGTTTTGGGGTCTCTATAAATACCCCTCATACCTTAGACCAAAAACCATCCAAGAAGTGTTTAAAACAAGTTTTACAAGGGTTTTAAGTTGGTTTTAGTGTTTGTTTCAAGTTTAGTTTGTGAAGTAATTTTCACAAGAGCAAAGTGGAGATCATCCTTTGGTGTTTGAGCATTCACTCTTCTCACTCTCTCTTGTTATCATTAGAGATGTTTTTCTAAACTCATATCTAGCTAATTTATATTTAATTTTTATTTCCATAAGCTAGAATTTATTTGAGTTTAGTTTGATTTAATTTATCTCTTTGTTTACACACAACCTATTGAGGTTATTGTATTTACATTCGTAGTATAATTTGGGGTTGTGGGTTTGTGACTTAGAGTGTGAGCTTTCATTGTGTTCTTATCCATAATAGAGAACAACCATTATTGTATTTGTGCTATTATTGTAAGGTTCACTTTGTATTACACTAGTACACCAAGAGGAGTGTGTGGTGAGAGACGGGATCGTCCCAAGAGGAGTGGGGTAGGTGGTAATGCTTAGAGAGAGGTTGTAATTCCAAACACTTGAGGGAGACACAGGCTAGAGACCAACACTTGAGGTGGTAGTTAGTGTAGTTACATTGTGAGAGATTATTAAGTTTTTGGTTAATTAGAAAACCGAGTGTGAGGTGTAAACATTATTTGTGTGAGCGTAGTGTAAGGACTGTAAATTTTTGATATTGGTTTAAATAATTTTTCTGGTATTTTAAATATTAAATTAGTATTTAAAAAGAGTATTTATATTTTTCGATTTTCTAGAATATACTATGATTTAAAAATCTACTTTATATTTATGGTTTTGTTAATTATAAATTTAATAGTTGCGGTGAATATTTTTAGGTTGTTTTGGTCATTGATATTATTAATTATCTGTTATTATCAATGTAAACCCGATCTTAGTACATTAGCATATATATAAACAAATACATATTTGGTTGTTAATATTTTGTTAATATATCTTCATAACCATTTTCTGTCTCTCTAATACCCACAATCACGTCCCTCTCCCTTTCTCTCTCAATTATTCCCTCTTAATCTCTCCCTAAGCCTTCCTTTTTCTCTCCCATAATTCTTTCCCATAACCGACCCTAATCATCCCTCAATCACTCCCCTTAATTCACTCCTCAAAACCCGCACCCCTCACTTCCCTGTCCCTTGCATCATCTCTCTCCCCCTTCTTCATCCTCACCTCCTCTCGTTATTTCTCTCTTCTCCCCTTAAGAGAAAATGTCAGCCCTACTCTCTCCACCTCGTGCTCCTCCGCCTTCACCTCCCAACCCCAAGCTTCATCTCCTCCTCCACGAGCTCCGCCTTCCCCTGTTCGCCGCCCCATCTCCTCAGCGAACTTCAGCCACGAGCCCCACTCCGCCTTCCATCACCAACGCCGCCACCTCCGTTCTCCACCTCCTCTCCCCTTGATCGCACCTCCATGCTCTCTGCTCCGCATCAACCAGCCATACCGCCAGCAATCACCACCTGTACCACCCCACAGCCACCCCCTTGCTCGACGCCCCTGACCCGACGTCAGTCGCCTCTCGCTGCTCCTGCTCAACCACAGCCCCACCCAAGCTCCTCCACCATCTCTTCTTTCCTCTTTAGACCATCACCACCATACCCATCATCTCCTCTTCCTCCCCGCTCGTTCCTCCACCCTGGTCGCCGTCGACGATCCTCAGCCGCTCCAGTTTCCTCCTCTTCTACCAGCACCCGCCATCACCTCTTCCATCACCATCGTCGTCTCCCCAGTCCAGAACTGTCACCACCATCTTCTCCTTCCACCCACAGCCACTACCGCCGACCTCACCTCCAGCGCCACCTCTCCCTGTTCGAAGCCGCCGCCGACCCCTTAGCCGCACGAGCTCCTCCGCTGACCACCGAGATCCCCTGACCCGCGTCGCCTAAGACCTTTGAGCACCGCCATCAGCCACCACATCCGACCGCCTAACCCACTGCAGCCTCTGCACCGCCCTGAGCAGCCGCTCGCTGTCTCTGCTACACCAACCTCCGACGACCCCCAGCCATCAATCGTCGACCTGAGCACAACGACGCCGGCCTCCACCAGCCCACCACCAGATCCGTCATCACCACTCACGTGACCACCCTCTTCACCATCGTTCGTAGCCCCTCGACAGCCCCAAACCCAAGAACCCTACTTCCTCTTCCTTCAACCGTCGCCGCTGCCCGCCCACGGATCCGTAGTCTCGCACGTCGATGTCGATTCATTCGACGAACCGAGTCAAGATCCTGATCCTTGTTTAGTTTCGTTCCAATTCTTATATTTGTCATAGATTATTAATGTGCAAGATCCCTCTTACTCGTTGTCTCGTTAATTTAATTTTTATCTATTATGAATTTATTACATATGTGCATAAATTAGTTTGTGCTGATATGATATTAATTATGTGGTTGTTGGAAATTTTACGGTGAATATATTCGGCGAAACGATGAATAAGTATGACAAAAATATAGTTTATGGTTAATTTCGTGTTGTTTGAAAGGAAGAATATATTTATAGAGTATTTTTAGAATTATTTATAACGAGGAAAATATTTTAAAAGGAATTATTTTGAGAAAATAATTTATTTTGAATAAGGAGTATTTTTGAATAATTGTTATGATTAACAGAATTTTATTTTGAGAAAAAGAGTATTTTAGATCATTTTATAAAATATCATAGAAATCATTTATAAATTAAAAAGTATTACTGTTTATAAATAATAATAGAATATATTTTAAGAAGATAATTTTAGAATTTTTACAATAAGAGATAATTTTAAAGGAAATTATTGTTAGAATTAATAACTGAGATTTTGATTTTTCATGTGTAAAACATCTGTTAATGGTAGTTTCATCTTGCATTATTAATAGTAGCTTTATTCTCGGAAGTTTCTTGCATGTGATCACGACCCCTGTTCACACTTTATGACATTGACACTTAGCGTAATTTACATTTATTATTCCATGTTTAGAATCATGAGAAGTACATGACTATAGTAAATTGTATGACACAGTTAGGATCTAGAACCTCGTGTGTAGTTGACCTGGAATTACGAGAATTAGGGTGAGAAGTCTTGGTCCATGTGAGCGGTTGGGATTGTTGATGTATATTCTAGGCTCGCGCCGGTGAAGTTTGTGTAGTCACCGGGGTGGGTCTGAGGAGTTGTGATATTTATGATTGTGGTTGTATTCTGGGCTCGCGCCGGTGAAGTTTGTGTAGTCACTAGGGTAGGTCTGAGGAGCTGAGATATTTATGATTGTGGTTGTATTCCGGGCTCACGCCGGTGAAGTTTGTGTAGTCACTTGGGTGGGTCTGAGGAGTTAAGATATTTGTGATTGTAGTTGTATTCCGGGCTCGCGCTGGTAAAGTTTGTGTAGTCACCGGGTGGGTCTGAGGAGTTGGAATATTTGTGATTTGCGATTAGTCAGTTATCCGATGATATGAGCGTTGACTCTATGTGAGAGATGGAATAATGACATGTTATAGGATGACTAGTTACATGACTTTATTACATGAATGATTTATGGGTTCTTGTGAGATATAGGCCAGTTATATTTTCATACCTAGATCGGGATTAAGGTTTAATTATCTACAATGTGAGACATATGGTATATACATGAGTGTTTCCTTGTTTGGATTATTTCGCTCGACGTACTACGTCTCATGTTGTAGATTTTTAGGTATTAATTCCATCTATTATATGCCCCTGTTAGTTGGATGATTAGACTGATCGCTAGCTGCATGATCTCGTTACCTGATCGATTTTGGATGCTTTATGTTTATCATGTTTTAGTAGTGTTTTCGCATGTTGATTTTGTCAAATTTCCAGTTGCACGTTCTTTTGTCATTTCTGTTATCGTATCGTTTTCTGCTTGGGTTTTTGTTTGCTCTATTTGTTTTGTGGGGTCTTGTCGTGTGCCATACACGCTGACGTACACCTGTTTTCTCTGGTGTACGTCAGACTTAGAGGAAGAACAGGTTCAGTAGGAGCCAGAGGATTCTCAGCAGGAATGCCTTGTAGACGGAGTAGAAGAAGGAGTCGAAGCTTATTCTTTTCATTTATTAGTTGATGGTTCCAGTTACTTTTGTAGTTCTTTCCATTCCTGCTTGAACGATGTATTTTGTATCTCTTCAGTATTCATTTATTCATTTTGTATAAGGGTATGTTGGACCCATATTTTCATGTCTGGGATGATTTACTGTTGATGATATGTCTATTTCTTATTCTGGGTTGTCCTTATATTCTTGCTATTGTGATCGGGGACCTGTGCCTTTGCATTATATTTATTTTCAGACGCTTAGCATATTGGATTGAGAAGAAAAGAAAAGAGAAAAAATAATAGTGTATATTTCTTCTCAATCTAATACACGTCGCGGGCTTGTTCACGTTCCGATTCCCTGGTATTTTGGGAAGCGGGGCGTGACATGTGGAAAACCTGGTTGTGATAGTGAAGATCTCCTCGAGGTGAGGAGAGGAGACGTAGATCGTGGGGACTGAACTCCATGATCATATCATTTGTTTGCATTTGTCATTGGCGTTCCTTTATATTCGTGCTTATCTTTTATATCGCCTTTGTCAATTGCTTGTTGTTTATATTGCCCTATCACTTTAGTAGTTTGTTTACCCTTGTGTTACTTGTATATCCTTGCACATATATTATTCATATCTTATTTGCTAGGATATATTTGTTAATTAGTTTTAATTTAGTATAAAATCGGATTAGATTAGTATAAACCCTATTCACCCCCTTTAGGGTTCTTTTCTAGTGGCTTTAGGTTGCTTTCAAGCTCTACAAGGACATTCCAAATGAGGCGTTTGATTCAAATTTTACCTTAGACCACAAAGTTTGGCAACTTTACTTCCATAGTGCATCGTGATAGAGTTAGAAGGAACTATCATCGTAGGTGTGGGGGTAGTACTCATCACTCCCCATCGTCATGTCCTTCCTCGAGCTTATTCATTGACCAAGTTATGTTCTAATAACACGGCCGAGTATAGTGCCCTCTTGATCAGCCTACAACTCATTCAAGATTTGGATGTGAAGTATCTTGAAGCTTATGGTAGTTCTAAACTAATCGTCAACCAGATTAAGGGGGAATATGAGGTCCGACACAATGATCTCCTACCTTGTCATGAAGCGGCACTAAAGGTTGCTCATTCTTTTGAGTGCTTCTACATTATTTTTGCAGCTCACCAAAAAGTACTTACAATGATGCTTTGGCATCACTCATGGCTGCAATAGCCTTGACATCTTGATCTACCAAGCATATTACAGTAGCTGGACACTGGCTATGTTGTCCTAAGAAGTTCCTAGAAGCCAATGGGATCCATATTACATCTAAGAGTTTCAAATCCAATGACTGGTGTTACCCGATCTTTTCTTACGACTTACACGGCATACTGCCCGATGATCTGAAATAAGAATTCTTCGTTGAAAGGAGGGCACCTTGCTTCTTTTACAATTCTGACATGTAGACATTATATCCCCAATCATTTGACAGTGTACTACTTAGATGCTTGTCATCAAGTGTAGCTTAAGAAGTACTCAAAGAGACCCACAATAGCAAATGTAGGTCTCACCAACCTAGACCTATAGTCTAGGATTAACTCCATCGTCTAGGTTATTATTAGCTAACAATGATTGCAGGCACAATGGCTTACACTAATCAATGCCATGCATGTCAATTTCATACAGACGTCTTACACCAATCCCAGAAGAACTGCATCCAACTATTGTCTCATAGTAGTTTGAGATGTGGGGATGGACATCATTAGGCTGATTAGCCCACCATCCACCAAAGGCTATCGATTCACCCTGACCATCACTGATTATTTCTCCATGTGAGTTGAAGCTATCCGCTCTCAAGGAAGTTAAAACATCTAATGTGATTAAATTCTTGAAACACCACATTATCTATCCATCTGGCATCCCCTAAAGGATCGTCTAGATGATGGTCCTCACTTCATCAGTCGATAGTTCTTTAAAATTTGTAATAAGTTTAGAATTTAGAAAGCTTGTATGCTATACAACCCAGCTGCTAATGGTCTGGCTGAAGCATACAACAAGACTATTCATCAAACTTTTTAAAAAGTTCATCTCTTCTAATAAACGAGATTAGGATTAGAAACTCGGAGAGTGTCTTTGGCCCTATCAAACGATAGTATGCACTACCACGAGCACTATGCCTTTCTCCTTGATATTAAGGATGTGAAACTATGATATCACTGGAAATCCAAATTCTATCATTGAGAACTGCTTTCATGGAGAAGATGATGACTGAAGGACATTATCAAAGGCATCTTAAGGATTTAGAGGCGCTGCATGAGTTAAGATTCAATGTACATCAATGAATCGAGATTTACCGGTCTCGTATATCAAGAGCCTTCAATATGAGAGTTAAAAAACACTCCTTTAATGAAGGAGACCTAGTCTTGGCTGTTCATTAACCTATGGTCATGATGCACAAGACTAAAGGTAAATTTTAACCAAAATGGATAGATCCATTTGTAATGGAGACAGTCATCTCAAATGGGGGATACTAGCTGATTGACCCAAATAGTAACAGGCTTTTGAAACTAATCAACGAGAAATTTCTCAGGATATACTACTCTTGAATTGAGCATTTTCATCTTCCCATGGAGTTATCAATTATGTTTAAAACTTTTTCCAGCGAGTTATCAAGGTAACACTATACCTCTGCTTGACTTCAAGTATCTTTTGCCACATTCATGTTTATGTTAGACCTCTGAATGGTTTACACTTCTTTAGACTTGATTGGTTAACACTACACTTCTGTTAGTCCCTCCCTTTAAAATAGATCGATTAACATTATACCTGTTGTAGGCGTCAAAAATTGCCTACTCCGCACGTAGCTCGAGATAAAGAGAAGATGATGAACATCATTATCTGAGTCAAAGAGTATTATCCAATACTATAGTGAAGCTAACAAGTGCATGAAGTGAGTCAGCGAAGCGTAGAGTCAACGTAACATGCGAAATTACAAAACAACGAAGAAACAACTCAGCTAGGAGCTGTGTTTCGCCCACAAGGGGTGAAACACCATGTGTGTCTCACCCACAATATGTGTGTCTTGACCATGTAAAGTTGTATGTCTCTTCTCCATCATTCCAACGCATCTTGAATCACCTTATTCTGAGATCGGACGAGAGAGTTAGAGCAAAAATACCCGAGATAGTCCAGATTGTTTCGCACCTGCGAGACACCAATGGTGTCTCAAACATTTTGGCCATGATGCGATTCGATTCTAAAGAAGTTCAAAAGATAAAAGTTTTAGGTCTCTTCATCATATTTCCAACGTATCTTGAATCACCTCATTTCAAGATTGGACGAGAGAATTAAAGCTAAAATACCCGAGACTATTTAAGCTATTTTGCCCAAATGGGCAAAACACACATCGTGTTTCGCCCCATGGGCCAAACACACGTTGTGTTTCACCCCAAGAGCAAAATACACATTGTGTTTCATCCCATGGGTGAAACACACATGGTGTTTCGCCCGTGGTAAGGGTGTTTCGCCCGTTCAGCCTCCCGACGACGCGTTTCTTGATAGATTTGCGGATTTTGTTTATTCTAGAGCCTCTCCAACTGACTTGAGGCTATCCTCAAATGTGAGAGAGTGGTTATTAATTAAAGATACACTCTTATCCATTAACACATTATCTGAAGTCTTATAAATACCCCCCTTCGTCATTTGTGAAGGGGGCTGATAGGCGAATGATCAGGGGATCTGGAATTTGGAGCTTTAAGGCGAGGTGCTGACCCTGGCCGAGCTAAGCCACAAATTTCATAGAGTAGGAGAAGATCTTGGTGAATTCTTTAGTATAAAGAAGAGGAGTTCGGCAGCCTTTTGGTACCCCTGTATCAGTTCCTTAAGATCAGACTTCGTTTTGATCTTAAGAAGAGTATTTATCTCACCTTGTTGAGATATTTACTTCACTTCTTGTTTCCTTTGTGAAGTGAGATCAACCAGATTTGATACTCAGTGGTCCATGGATCAAAGAGTCCCTGGTACAGGTAAAGATCCTACGCAAGCAGTGATCAATAAACGATCCTACGTGTGTTTCTAGGAGATCTCCCTATTTGTTTTTATTGTGTAAGAAAGTATTAGACTAACTTTATTTTTTAAACTATAAAATGATAAACGTGTAATAGATTCAGCAATGAAAAATATTTTTGACGTAAACACGCTTGCGACCATAGTAGGAGCCAACAGTCTCGTCAGCAAGGTTGTCGTATCGCAACCGAAGATCAAGATCCTGGTTAATTCATCGGTCGAGTACGAGTTCGACGAAGCCAAGTTCGAGGAATATTTCTCCTCATCTTCATCAAAATCATCTTCTCCCTACAAGTGTGGAAAGATCTCACCTTTGAAGGAGGCGTATTCACCGATGAAGGCTATAAGTGACTCCGCTCGCGACAACTCCTCTCTAGTCAAGGAGTTATTCAACCAAAGTATGCCAACTCTGACGAAGAGGGCTTGTCAGAGGTGACGCCAATGCCAAGCTCGTCAAATCACCAAAGCATTAGAACAAGTCAATGGAGTTCGTTACTACGCTGACTTAGAGTCTAGGAAGAGTCAAGTGATCCAGCCGCCTCAACGGTAAGTTGCTGTCAATTCCTCCAATCCATCGACAGAAAAATAGATCCTTATCAAAAGGACTCGTTCAACCCAGAAGGAGTGCATCCAAAGGCGTCATGTGCATCCAGCACATGCTCACGCACTTGTGCGAAAAGCATAATGCATAAAGAAGAAAGAGGTGGCCAAAGAACCACCAAAATCGCGCCAAGTTTGGGTGTTGAAGGCCAAAATAGAGCCAAAATCGACTCAAAAAACCTCCGAACTGTCTCCGCCTGGTGCAAAACACCAAGAGTGTTTCGCACCTCATGTGAAACACAAAGGGTGTTTCGCACCTGATTCCCGCCCCAAGACTATTTCCCAGCCTCCGTCGGCCATTGTTCCTACTCTGTCTGCTCTCGTACCTCCGGTGAAGCCTTATGACAGCATTGATCTGTCAAAGTTCAAGATTACGATGGCAGCTCGCTTTGGACTTCTACACGAAGATCGAGGCAAAGCTCCTGTTAAAGAACGCTTGGGTCCGGTGAACAAATCCCGAGTGACTCTTAAGACTGGGTGTCATACAAACACTCCCGTCAAGCTAAATACCGCTAAAAGGTGTCCCGCCGCTTTCAAACAAATTGGGACACCTCAATGTAGTTGTTCGTGCAACATGTACAAAAGAGGCAAGGAAACCTCCCCTTCCGGGAGAATTCCTATCACTTCTTGTCTGGGAGTGCGTGTCAAAGTCTAGGAGCCCGTTAAGGCTCCACACCTAGGGTGTCCAAAAAGCCCGCCGGCCCGGGCCCGGCCCGAAATAGTATTTTTTATTTTTTTATATTTTTTATATGTATTATATATGTATAATATATGTATATATAATATATTTTTATATATGTATAATATATGTATATATAATATATTTCTATGTATGGATAATATGTGTGTGTATATATACTCTCTCTCTTAGTATATATGTATATATAAGTATACTCTCTCTTATATATGTATACTCTCTCTTTTATAAGTATATATAGGTATACACTCTCTTATATATGTATAATATGTATACTCCCTCTTATAAAGGTATACTCTCTCTTATATATGTATACTCCCTCTTATATAAGTATACTCTCTTTTATATATGTATAATATGTGTGTGTATACTCTCTCTCTTAGTATATAAGTATAGTATATTACAACGGCTACTTCTTCCCCATTTGCCCAACGAACAATGGCTACTTATGCAATTTTCTCTTACTCAAGTTATAACTTATAAATATATACAATATATTTACATATAATATATGTATATATAATATATATAATATATGTATATATAATATATAGTTACATAATAATTTGTAAGTATACTAATACATAATTATATAAAATATAATAAATTTAAACTAATTTTTAGCATTTTTTTATCAAAAAAAAAGAAAAGGAAAAAAATTGAAAAAAATCCGGGCCGACCCGGAGCCCGGCCCGATTGGGCCCGGGCCCGGGCTCGGACCAGGCCCGGGGTACCCGGGTCCGGGCTCCGGTCTTGCCCGGCCCCGGCCTGGATTTCTGGGCCGGGCCGGGCCGGGTCGGCCCGGATGGACAGGCCTATCCACACTCGCAAGGGGGTGGTATCAAATGTGCGACTCCTGAGAGTGCTAATAAGGTTGTACATTCCTAGAAGAAGACATATCCGTCGAAAGACGATGTTGTACTTAGGAAATCACACCAACAAGTGATGAAGTTCTCCGGTCATCATGCCGACGACTCATGCTATCAGAGTGGGGGTATGAACAAATCTCGGAAGAAAATTTCCTAAGAAATGAGTTCTCATTGTCCATGCGAGAGACTCATTAAGGTAGCATTATCAAAATGTAGTTGCCCTAGGACCATTTCACAAAAGGTCTCGGTATTCGAGAAACTTGCAACTGAAGTGTCAAAGCTCAAAGCAAGATGTTTCCACAAGAGAAGGCCCACCGTCCAAAATAATGAATTCCCAAAAGTCACCATCAACCTGGCTGACAAAGGAAAGTCAACACGACACTCAAATGATCCTAATCTTGACTTTAGCCCGGGAGGAAAAGTCAGTCCAGGAATTGCCCAGCGAATGTCTCAACTTTAATTGGGAGCCACCATAATTCATGAATGACTATCTTCAGATGACGAAGTTTTGAATACTTGCTCCGCAATCACCTCTGATGATACCATGTCTAGCACGGGGAAACAAGGGAGGCATTCATGATCACTCCTGATCTTATAGCTCAGACCCTTCAAGAAGCTCTAGCCAAACAACGAGAAGAGCTTAGAGCCGAAATGAAAACGGAGATGGAGTTGACCATGCAACAAATGAGAGAATGGCAGGCTCAAAGACTTTGACCACCACAGTCCAGTTAGTGGGCTGAGTCTAGTCATCACACTACACCTGTCATGCCTATTCAAAACGGTGCAGACAACAGTGATCCAGAAGTAAATGAAGTCATCAAGGATGATGCACCCCTCAATAACACTAGGGGTAGTTCAATTTCACCCCTCAATAAAACTGAGGGTGGCGCAATTGCTTCTTCTTAATATCGTTCGAATAGAGATGAAGGCGATGACAAGAAGATGAGAGAACTCGAGAGAAAGGTTAATGCCTTAATGTTTGCTTAAGAAGTGAAGAAGACGGGCATTCTGTGCCCGTATCCAAGGGAGTAGGACGTGATTCCATACCCGTCGAAGTTCAATTTGATTAACTTCACGCCATTTGACGGGAGAGGCTCGCCAACCCAACACTTGATCCACTTAAAAATCTTATTTGGGAAAGATCTCTGGGAGTGAACTCCTGATGACTTGGTCATTCGTGGGTACCCTTCACGAGGCCGCCTTCAATTAGTACCGACGTCTCAACCCAGGAAGTATCAACCACTGGGATGACATGGAGAACCTGTTCCTTAGCAATTTCTTTGATGTAACACCAAAATTTTGATCGGAGCTATTTTGGATGAGAAGCAGAAGGACGGGGAGTTAGGTGATAGTTTTATCAAACACTTCTGCAACAAGACAATGAATTACCGGGATCCTGTCACAGAGGAGTTCATCTTGCAGACCTGGCACAATAATCTCTCCATCGATGTCCTGGAAGCTCGGGGGTCGTGCCATCCAAAATATGGAAAGAGTTAAAATTGCACGGTTTACAGGCCGAACGCTTTCTTAAAAGGAAGAAGTCTGAGAGAGGCTAACTGACGGCTAAGGCAACTGTAACTGCTGTTGATCTTCATCAAATATCACAACAGCAACCTTAGAGGCAACAAAAGACTCATGATCCGAGGTTCCAAGAGGAGTATTCTTTCAAAGATGATGAAGTTCTAACCATCTTTAAGTACCTTCTCACTAACAATAAAATCAAGCTGCCACCGATTATAAATCAGGAGGAAGCAAACAAGACCTCAGATCCAAAGTATTGTGCATATCACATGAGGGTTCATCATCCAACCAAGACTTATTTTACTCTAAAGAAAACATTCAAGCCTTGATTGACGCTGACATCATAATGGTGAAACAAGCCAAATGAGAACGGAAAAAACTCTAATGAGTATACGTGTATAAACAGCTTCGCCCAAACTCCAATGAGTATACGAGTATAAATTATTTCTCCCAAACTCCTATTAGTATACGAGTATAAACTACTTCTCCCAAACTCCAAAGAGTATATGAGTATAAACTACTTCTCCCAAACTCTAATGAGTATACGAGTATAAACTGCATCTCCATGTTCCTCCGACGGGTATACGACATTAAACCGCTTTCCTTATTTTCAACAACGAGAAGTTCCTGGAGAATATTATATATAATATTCTTAAGGATAACCCAATAATGTGATCGAATATAATTGGATTCAGGTTCACCAAAGAGCTGTGGGTGGAATACCTTAATGCATTCCAATGGGAAGTTCCTGGAGAATACTACACATGGTATTCTTAAGGATAACCCAAAACCGATTGATTATTCAAGGTGAAAACCAATCATCGGAATAATTCATTCTTAGTGATTAAGAACCACCTACTGTGACTATTTAATCATTTCTACGTTGATTAAAACCTTCCCACTATGACTTTCCGAACACTCTTTCGTTGAGATGAGATTCAATAACCTCATTCTGTCAATCTTCCCTCACAAAACTCTCATGATGTAATTGTGGAGTGCTTGATAATTCACGGTCCTGCACTACAAAATCCCTCACCAATCAAATTAATTCGCTGTGGGTCCACCAAAATTCTTTCGGCTGAGTCCATCCAAACTCCCCCTGTGTTTGTGTACTTGCTATTGAAGTCCTGAAACGACACTCAAAATTTCAATTTGCTTATCCTTGGCAATTATCAAACCTTTTTTTCGTGTTAAGTCCTAATCACTTGATATCAAAAACCCCTACCGAGTGATTTGTACAAGTCAACATTCCCACTATTATTTGTACTCCACTCCCACTGCTTGATTGGTCAAACTTTCCTACAGTTAGGACCAAAGCCAAAATCCCCTCTTGATTCCTTCCATGAATGAGAGGTCCACTTTCAAATTGAGCTATCAAATCTATAAAAGTTAGGATCATCTCAAACCCCCTCTTTAGTCAAACCTTTTTATAGTTAGGGCCAAAGTTAAAATTTTATCTCGATAAATAAGAAATTCATCTTCAGATTGGGTAACCAATCCTATAAAAGTTAGGGTTATCTGGATCTTTTCCATTCTCGGAGTGAAGATCCTACTCCTAGTTTCACCTTCCAGGACTCTCGAAGTGGAGATTCCACTTTGAATTTCTTTTTTAGCAGGAGATAGAATATAAAATTCTTCCTCTTTGGCATCAAGTTCGTCTTCGCCTCAAGAGAAGACAAGTAGGAGATAGAATATAAAATTCTTCCTCTCTGACACCGGGTTTGTCTTTGCCCCAAGAGAAGACACAATATTATAATATCCAAAATCCATACCTCACAAGCATAGGGTACTTTATCTCGATTTCTAATTAGAGATAAGTTTACATCTAATACATGCTGCCGGGTAGCGTATTCCCATGAAAATGGCAAAGCCCACGTATTCGACATCGTGGTAGGTTATTATTAATAACGCCAGAATCTATATCTGGGGGGAATTTATCTCAATACTCGAATAGAGATAAGTCTATGCCTAACACGCATTGCCAGTTAGTCTTTCACCACGAAAAGGACACCATAATCTATGTATGGGAAAATTTATCTCAATCCCTGAATAGAGATAAGTCTACGCCTAACACACGTTGTCGGTTAGTCATTCGTCGTGAAAAGAACACCAAAATCCATGTCTGGTGTAGGATCTAATCTAATACACACTAAAACACTTGGGGGGTGTGAATAGTGTTCTTTTCAATAATTATTCAAAGTAGATTATAAATTGCAAGAAAGTTAGTAACAATTACAGAATTTTGCAATCACAAACACAAGCTCTTATTCTGGTTCCACCTCCCCGGTGTACATCCAGTCCCCAAGCAAATCCTGCTTTAGAGTTCCACTATAATTTTGAAAACTATTACAAAATCAAAAAGCAAACCTAACCAATTTGCAAGACCATGCAAATTACACACAATCTCTTCACCAAGAGATCACAACTCTTACACCCGAGAGAACTTTCCTTGAATCAACAACACAATTCCTATAAGCCTTGAATGTGTAGTGATGTGCACCAGTGGCTTAGGAACATTTTTAATCTCTTGAAAAATGCCTTAATATTTTGTATATGAGATGAAGATCAAAGGTTATTTCAGAATTCACTTTTCTCAACATTTAGGCAAAAATCTGAATTTTAGAACTCTTGAGAATGCACAAATATTAAAGCTTATTGATAGGAATGAATCGTGCAAATTTCTAAACTTATAACCTATTTATAGCCCTTGAAAAGATAAGTTTTTAAAGCCAATTAACGGATCAAAAATAGCTATAAACAATCACAAATTCAAACTTGAAATATCGAAAAAAACTGTCTCTATAGTCGACTATAACTCCTAGTAGTCGACTACACTGAGTTCAAACAGACTCTGTAAAGTCAGGATTTTTCTTAGTAGTCGACTACTCCGGTCATCAGTCGACTACTCTATAAACACAGAAAGTCTGGAATTCAGATTCAACTCTTAGTAGTTGACTATACTGTCTAGTAGTCGACTTCACTGTAATTTGACATAAACTTAAAAATTTGAATTTAACCTTAGTAGTCGACTTTATATAGTCATTAGTCAAATACACTATATTTTTACAGAAACATGAAAATCTGTTTAAGTATTAAGTAGTCGACTACACTGTATATTAGTCAACTACACTATTATTTGATAGAAACTTGAAATTATGTCTAAGGCATGAGTAGTCGACTATTATTGTCAATAGTCGACTACACTATCAAATGACGGAAACTTAATATTTTGATCAGTGTGCATGTAGTCGACTACAAATCTTATTGGTCGACTACTAAGGGGTAAAAACTATATGAATGAAGTATTTTGAGACTCATTCTTTAACTATAAACTCTAATGGTTAACATATGAGATTTTTATTATTAACCAACACACTAAGCATGTGTTAGTGTGTTCTAAACACTATGCGTGTGTATGTGTTGTGAGTGATCAAAGCTTGTACAATAATTCTAAGTAAAGAAAATATAAAATTTACATTGTATATGTTTAAGCACTTCATCTTCTTTACTTCATATTGCCTTGAGCTCATCTTACACTTTTGTTCACATATCTTGAGCTTATTTGAAGTTGATATCTGCATTGATATGTTAGTGCACAATATTATACATAGTGAATAAATTGTTATTATCAAAACTATATCTTGGGGACATGATATCCAATATCTGGAGGACTTTATCTCGATTCCTAATTAGAGATAAGTTTACACCTAATATGCATTGCCGGTTAGTCTTTCACCACAAAAAGGATACCAAAATTCATGTCTGGGGACTTTATCTTGATGCTTAATTAGAGATAGGTCTATGCCTAACACGGATTATCGGTTAGTCTTTTACCACGAAAAGGATACAAGGATTCATGCTTGGGGCGTCTTATCTTGTCCCTAATTAGAGATAAGTCTACGTCTAACACACATTACCAGTTAGTCTATTCCCATAAGAAAGATGAAGTTTACGTATTGTTCGCGGGAAAAATTGTAGCTTTCATCATTGATTCCATTGTACACTCTTGTAATAGTTTATCGATTACAAAGATCCAGTCTTTTTATAAGATCCGGTTACAACGAAAAATCAAATAAAAGAAATGAAAATTACAACTTTGTTTCCTTATTTGCCGAACAAATCGCGAGCTCCTGTTTTGCGGTCGCTCGCTTGCGTGGGTTGTTTGCCTGCGCCGGGGTTTATCCGTAGACCACCGCGAGATCTAGATCCGGTCGGATCTACGCAGTGCGACGGGTATTATTTCACCAAGGAAATAATAGCCGGGGGGATTAATTCACCAAGGAAATAATCGCCCTAATCTCGGGATCAAAGACCAAGCTTTGATCCAGAGTACGCACGCGTAGATCTGAGATCCGGTCCTCTCGAACACCTGCCTTATTTGGCGTTGATGATCGTCGAGTACCAGATCTGAATGAATGAGTCATCGAAGTCCCAAAGTTGAGATCTTTTTTAGATCTGAGTCTTCAATCCAGCAGGGCTCCGCCTCTCTCCAAAAATTCCAACCCTTTAAAATGAACAACCCCCTCTCCTATTTATAGCCAAGCGTCACTGTGCCCGTGCGCACGTGTGGACAACACACAAGAGGGGGGGGGGAGAGCTGGCCACCTCAAGGTGGCTCGGCTCATGCCGAGCCACCCTAGGGTGGCTCGGCCTTGGCCGAGTCCCCCCCGGGTGTTTTGGGTTCCGTCGTTCGGTTGTTGCTTTGTCCGAGATTTGGGTTTGTGGTTGACTTGGTCTGGAATCGATTTGTTGACTTGATTCCCGATTTGGCAGTAAATCCACTTCTGAGTTCGAGTCCAAAGCTGATCTTGATTCGATCGCGATTCATCCGAGTCCGTTCTTGGTTGGACGACTCATTGACTCCCCGAACCGTTGGATTGATTCCGCATACGAATGCATTCTGTTGATCGCGTGCAATTTGTTGACCTCGTCGCCTCGTTACTCGATGGTTCATTGATTCGTCCATTCCTCGTGTCGAGCTGTGCGAAGGGACCTATAGGCAATTTTATACGCCTACACGTATTCATTATTGTAACACTAAGAGAGTTAACTCTTTTAGCATAACGTTACATATGGAACGGACTTAGATAATTCACATTCTCGCCCAACTAAAATGGTAGTCGGTAAAAGCTCACCAAAACTGTTGATGGATGAGGGTTTGCTAAAAATTCTATAAGTATTATGGTTATTTATTCTAAACATAATGAATAATCATAATAAGGTATAAAAGACACTAACGCACAGCTTCCTACAATTAAAAATCCCCTGTGGTTAAGAAAAAGCTGACAAATGAATAACAGGACGTCAGAATAAGATCCATACCTGCAGATGAACCAGCCTCAGCAATAACTGCAGCCTCTACACTTAGGCCTGCCACACCCCAATGCCGGACAACGAGTTATAAATGAAAGTCAACACCGGTCAACGCATTACAAATGAAAGTCAACGCGTTGCAAATGAAAATCAATGCATTACTAATGAAAGTCAACGTGTTGCAAATGAAAGTCAACGCCAACAACGCGTTGCAACAAAGGTCGATGCCTAGCAACGCATCGATAATTTCGCCGAAATAAGGCTCATGATTACCCTCGAAAGTTCAATCGCGATTCAGATATGAATTCCTGACAAAGATGATTAAGTTCAACATCGATTCAATAACACAAAATAAATTTAGAAACCAATACACTAGCTTTAGTTTAAGGTTTCGACAATGGTTAGATGATAAATGCAGTATCGATAATTTTTAGCTATTCGATAAAATACAGAATACACTGGAAGCTAAAGAAGTCAAGAATCGAAGCCATTTACAGGTCCTTCTATGCAATCTCTTTGAAAAAATACTAAAGAGGTTAAAGGCTGGGCCAATCATATCCAAAGTATTCTAGGCACTTCTATAAAAGAACGAGACTGAAATACTTTGGAGGGGGTATTTGTAGGTGTCAAAAATTATCTATAGGTCCACGCACGCAGCTCGAGACGAAGAGATGATGATGAACATCATTATCTGAGTCAAAAAGGATTATCCAATGCTGTAAAGAAGCTAACAAGTGCATGAAGTGAGTCGGCGAACTGTACGAGTCAACGTAACACGTGAAACGAGAAAATAGCGAAGAAACAACTCATCCAAGAGCTGTGTTTCGTCCACAAAGGGCGAAACACCATGTCTGTCTTGCCCACACCATGTGTGTCTCACCTATGGGAAGTTGTAGATATCTTGTCCAGATTTTCAACGCATCTTGAATCACATCATTCCGAGATCGGACGAGAGAGTTAGAGCTAAAATACTCGAGACAGTCCAGACTGTTTTGCACCTGCGAGATACCAATGGTGTCTTGCACATTTAGGCCATGATGTGGTTCAATTTTGAATAAGTTTAAAAGACAAAAGTTATAGGTATCTTCACTAGTTTTTCAACACACCTTGAATCACCTTATTCTGAGATTAAACGATAGAATTAAAGCCAAAATATCGAAGACTATCCAACTATTTTGCCCAAATGAGCGAAACACACATCGTGTGTCACCCTAGGAGCGAAACACACATCGTGTGTCACCCTAGGAGAGAAACTCACATTGTGTTTCATCCCCAAGAGTGAAACACACATTGTGTTTCTCCCCATGGGTGAAAAACACATGGTATTTCGCCCCTGGTAAGGTTGTTTCGCCCGTTCAGCCTCCCGACAACGCGTTTCTCAATAGATTTGTAGATTTCGTTTGTTCTGGAGCCTCTCCAACTGATTTGAGGCTATCCTTAAATGTGGAAGAGTGGTTATTAACTAAAGATACACTCTTATCTATGAACATGGCGTCCAAAGCCCTATAAGTACCCCCTTTGTCATTTGTGAAGGGGGCTGATGGGTGACTGATCAGGGGATTTGGAACTTGGAGCTTTGAGGTGAGGTGCTGACCCTGAGAAAGCTAAGCCATGAATTTTATAGAGGAGAAGGAGATCTTAGTGAATTCTTTAGCATAAAGAGGAGGACTTCAGCAGATTTGCAGCCTTTTGGCACCCCTGCATTAGTTCCTTAAGATCAGACTTCGTTTTGATATTAAGAAGAGTACTTATCTCACCTTGTTGAGATATTTACTTTAGTTTTTATTTTCTTTATGAAGCAAGATCAATCAGATCTAATACACGATGGTCCATGGATCAAAGAGTCTACGGCACAGGTAAAGATCTCACGCAAGCAGCAATCGATAAACGATCTTATGTGTGTTTCTAGGAGATCCCCCTGTTTGTTTTCATTGTGTAAGAAAGTCTTAGACTAACTTTCTTTTTTTGAATCTGTAAAATGATAAATGTGTAATGGACTTAGCAATGAAAAATATTTCTGACACAAACACATATGTCGAAGTAATCGATAAAGGATCTTATGTGTGTTTCTAGGAGATCCCCCTGTTTGTTTTCATTGTGTAAGAAAGTCTTAGACTAACTTTCTTTTTTTGAATCTGTAAAATGATAAACATGTAATGGACTTAGCAATGAAAAATATTTCTGACACAAACACCTGTGTCGATCCTTGATACCGTTAAGTTAACACACTTTCAAATGGTAGTTGTCCCTTAGACTTTCTTGAATTCAATTGGCTAGCACTACACCTCTCTCGGTCATTTTATTTGACACGCTAACACTACACCTCCGTCAAACTCCTTAGTATTGTTGTTAATACTATTCTTCTAAATAGTACCCACTCTACAAAGTTGATATATTAACATCACTTATCTATCAGTTTATTCCGTTGATTGGTTAACATTACACCTATGTCAACTCTTTTTTTTATTGAAAAAGGTTAATTTGAAAACTCAATCACTCTCCCTTCAGAGTTGTTAACAATCCTCGACTTTGTAGGATAAGTTAACATTACACCTTTATCATCTGACTTTAAAAACAAAAGAAAATTATTTGTTGCTATTAAAAGGAATCAAATTATTATAAATAGTTTGGTTCAAAATAAATAAGATGCAACATGATGGAAGGCTGGTGGAGCAAAGACCTAATGTTCTTGATACATTTGGCCATTCCAACTTCGTGTGTATCGATGACCCCTTTCATAGAGTATCCTCTCATAGCCTCCAGATTAGTTGGAACCACTTAAGCTTCAACTACAACCAATTGCGCTTGCTCCATCCTCAAGTACTATATCTTTTGGCTCGTTCATCAGCTAATTGTACAGACTTGGCCTTAAGCTCCTCCTTTTGTTTTCGAGCTACCTATAAACTAGCATATGCCTTAGCTATGGTGGTCTTAGCCTCATTAATGGTGGCCTGCTTGTTAGAAATAGCATAGTGATTTCCACACTCTTGCCATTGATAGCAATAAGTTGGATAGTCAACTCCTTCAAATTCTGATTGACCTCTTCTAACTCCTTTTGAGTCGCCTCCTCAAGCTTATGGTAAGATGTTAGAACTCAATATCTACAACAACAGTGATATTGGCCTCTTGGAGAGTTTGCAACTCTAGAAAGTAGAGTCCTACTTGGTGAATCATCCTTTGTAAGGCTTGGTGTGTTCAGTTCTGGGCAGCTGACACAAGAACGCCGAGCTAACCTTGTAAGAAGAACTTGGTATGGGTGGATAAACCCTTACTATCAGGCAGTGCCCTCTCAACACTCTAACTAAATAGCCTCATCTCTAACTCAGCTGAATCATCAGAGTTTGAAGATGAAGGAATCTCGATCGCCACTTGCCTTGATGAGCTCGCCTCAGTTGCAATGCGCAAGGCCTCAATTATGGCAAGAGAAGTCGCTGAAGCCGTCAAATGTTAGAGCCCCCATTGGCATAAGGAACAAAACAAGGGAACCTAACTGCTTGAAACATCAACAAGAGTGGGTGAAGCATGAGTTGGCACAACTAATGTCTCAGAAGGCCGTATGACCATCATTGTCATTGTAGTTATGATCGTAGGCAAATCATAGCTGAAAGTACCATTGGGATGAATAGGGTATTACTAATCTAATTTGATTTTGATGCTAAATTAAACAAATAATGAATTATCCTAGCAATGATTATATATACAAAAATATAAGCAATGATATACATGTTGTCAATCCCACAAGCCATATTCCTCTAAGTGTTGGACTACCCGTGTTACCTTCCTCAAGTATTTGGATTTACAACCTCTTCCTAGGCTTTACTACCAACCCACTCCTCTTGAAATTAACCCTGGTCTCTCTCCAACCACTCCGCTATGTGTTTTTATATATTATAACGTGTTTCAACAATAAGTGCCAATAAATGATTTGTTCTTTAAGACAAATGAGAATGAATTGTAAGCTTACTCTCAATGAAACACTCTCACAACCTAAATATACTAAATGTGAAATACTAAAGCCCAAATGGGTGCGTGTGTAAACAATGAGTAAAAACAAATCAAACTCAAATTAATCTAGCACATATATATGAGAATCAAATAAAAATAAGCTAGATAATGAGTTTAGTAAAACTTCTCTAAACAAAGAGAGATGAAGATTTGAGGTTAAACTCCTCAAAGATGAAATTGAAATCCTTCTCTTTGTGAAACTCTCTTCACATAAACAAGTAAAACGAAATCAAACTCAAATTAATCTAGCACATATATATGAGAATCAAAATAAAAATAAGCTAGATAATGAGTTTAGTAAAAATTCTCTAAACAAAGAGAGATGAAGATTTTAGGTTAAACTCCTCAAAGATGAAATTGAAATCCTTCTCTTTGTGAAACACTCTTCACATAAACAAACACTAGATTTTTCTCAAAAAACTTGCAACAAAACACCCTAATAAACTTCTTATCAAACTATATGCCAAAAACCAAGTCTTGAGGGCTATTTATAGCCTCTCAAATAAAAATAGTCCAAACTAGTCGTTACAGAAAACTAGCTGTTGATCGGTCGACTAATGAATTTTATCGGTCTACTGAAAACACTGTTCGGTTGACTGATATTTGTAGTCGGTCGACTGATGAGACTGTAAAAGAGTGGCTAAAAAACTGATACTGGTTGGTCGACCTTGGTTGACTTAAAACACTATTCACAGAAACCTGAAATTTAAAAAACTAATTTTCTAAATTCAAATTAAAATAGCAAATCAACTCCAAAAATATTAAAACATGGGGAAATATTTACATATATGAAAATAAACATGTTAGAGAAGGAATTTCTAAATCAAGCATTTCCCATTTGTGAAAACTCATTATTTTGCAAAAACGTACCAATATGATTTCATATATTACCAGAATCAACAAAGATACAAAATCATTAAACACATGATTCTGATAAAATTATTTCAAACACGTCATCTTCCTAAATAGATGACTTTTGAAAACTAATTTATATTTATAGGGCTAAACGTATTTTTGACCGTTTTGCAAAATAACGTGTGTGTATGATTTGAGATTTTAAGTATAACACATAAAGTAAACACCTAAGCTATAAACACTATACCAAGCATAATGATCTTCATGAAGCTCAATCTTGGTAGTGGGATAAATCACGATAGTGAGTCTTTCCTTGAATGTGAAAAGCTTCAATCCGATTTCCACCAATCTCCAAGATATCGATGTTAAGGCGCAAATCCTTCCAACCTCCGACCTGGACGCATATTAGAGGAAAACATGAATACTAGAAAAACATCATTAGAAATTGTTTGTTAATCATCAAAATTAGATTAGACAATAGGCTCATAAACATGAGACCTAACAATCTCCCCTTTTTTAATGATGACAAACAATCTGCACAAAAAATATAAAAATATGGAATACACATACTTTAACCAATAGTAAACAAAAAGAAAACAAGATACTCATAATTCACTTGTTTTCCTCCCTTTGTCAACATCAAAATGGGGAAAACAATAAGAATAAAGAGAGCAATATGCTCCCCCTTCATATAAGCACGAGTGAGTATAAACAAATAGGGAAGACTCCCCCTATCAAAAAGCCACAAAGCATATGTCAAATGAAAGAATTAAGACAATCATACACAAATATATATATTACCATATGAAGCACAATGTGAGCAAAACACATAGATATGATACAAAAAATTATTAATTTGCAACTCACGTTTAAAGTGACCCAAGATAACACATATATATATCATCATGAAAGGTGTTATAAAAATGTCAAACATATCAATAAGATATATATAAAAACAGTCAAAAAATAAACTTGAAAAACAATAGTACAAATAAAACTCCAATAAAATGAGGATCCAAAAGCGTCATCCGGAAATATTTATGAAAGAAGAACATGAAAATATTTATGAAAGTATCTATAAAAATCCATGAAGGGAAAATCATGAAAATTCATGAATCCATGACTGCCAAATGAAAGTCAAATGAAGGTCAACAATCAAATGAAATCATAAATCGACTGATGTGCATGTTCAGTCAATTGATCATGTCCAGATTAGACAAAAAATTCAAGATAAGAAATTTTGAACAACAAAATACAAAGATGAATCAAAGAATTGTAAAAACATCATTGTTAGAAGAGAAATAAATGACCAATCAAACATGAATCAAAGGATAAATAAATCATGAAATATCATTTTCGAAAATAAAAAAGAAATGATCAAGTAAACATGATTCAAGTGATAAACATGCCCAATTCACCTCTTATATGACAAAACAATTTCTTTGCAAAGTGGTTTGAAAAGATGTCCGCTAATAGAGATTTTGTGTTAATTATAAATAAGGGACACATCTTTCCTATACACTTAAATATACAAAAGGTAATGTTGAACATTTATATGTTTCATCCATAAAGATAAAAAAGACGTATGCTTTGGATAAAACAAACAAAGATTAATGTACTATATTTGACAAGAAAATTTTGAGCATACCAAGCTCTTGGAGCTTGTTTCAACTCACATAAAGCTTTTTGCATCCAATAAACATGAAAAGATCAATAAATCCGGGGAGTTGCTTGACATAAAACTTTCATCAAAATTAAAACCAATAAGATTCCTATTTTGTAATGAAAAAAAAAGATTTTCAAAAATATGTTTGGTCAATATATGTAAAAAGAAACCAACCGTTTGGGTAAATTTCCATAAATTTCTGAAAAATGTTTTGTAAAAACGTTTTTCAAAAAGAAACGAAAAAGAAAAACACTAAAAAACTTGTTTTAAAATCAAACGTGTTTTGGCACCAAAACGCTCTTGGTGCTGGAGAGTTTAGGGACATGACCCCTATCAAGGAAATCTAATGCCCTTGGATTATGACCTCATTTGGGCGTATTTAGTGCACGAGTCCGGTCATAACAATAATTATGCGAATAGCCCATTCTATTGCAATAAATACAATGGAATCGATGCACTTATTTATGATGACTATTTATTTGTGCACAAGAAACATTTCTAAACAAATGTGGCCTTTATGAAACATTTTGTGAAATTGAAGCTTTTTGCAAGTCAAAATAATATTTCGCCAAATGGCCAAATCTACCACAAAAATCACACTTATACACATTTACATGCTTATGATGAATATTGTGTGCATGTGTTTGTGTGTGTGGTGATGAAACTTTATGAGATGTACAAGGAGCAATAATATTAGCATTAGTGGGTTTTTGTGCATCATAGTAAAATTTAGCAAGATGACCTTTATGACCACAAATAAAGCATTTGTAAACTTTGCTATACATATGTGCATAGTGAGTGGGTGTTTTGGAAGTAGTATCACGTGACTTTGCACACAAGTCCATAAGTTTCTTATTCTTTTTAATGCATTTGTTTAAGATTGAATCTAAATAAGATATACGGTTTTTAATATGATTCAACTCATTATTAGGCACATATGCATTAGCAATAGAAGTAGAGCAAACATGATCATTCTTAAAAGAATTAAATTCATCTCTAATAGCTTTTACTTCTAATATGACATCATTTTTATCATGAGATAAGCTAGCTATTTTGAGATCAAATTATCATTTTCAAAATTTAATTTATCATTATTTTCTTTAATAATTATATTTTCTTTAGCAATGGTATCAAATTTGGATGCTAGCGTCTCATGATCGGATTTCAAAACAACATGCTTGCTTTATAAATCTACAAAGTTATGATGCAATTTATTATAAGCATACTTTAATCTTTCATATGCACAAGCGAGTTCATCTATAGAAAGTTCACTTTCGGTTTGGACTCGTATACCTCAATTGGGCAATCACCTAGTGGCCGTGTGCACGATGATGCTCCAATCTTACTTGAAGTAGGATTTACCGGAACGCGTTGGATTTCCTCCATGTTGCCTTGATGTGCCTCTATATGTTTCCACAATGTATAGGCACTATTAAAAGAAGCAAGCTTGTTAGATATAGATGGATCAAAAGCATTAAGGAAAAATTCTATCAAGAGCTTATTCAAAATAAACATTCTCTTATCGTCATTGCTCCACTTGGATTTCTCCAACATGGGCACAACATAAGCATAATCAATTATTTTTTAATAAATCGATATATTTAGATCTAACAAATAATTTAAATCTAAACATTCATTGGGTATAAGGCAAATCATTAAATTTAGGCGCAACATCAATAGCATAGCCTAAACTAGGTGTACCGTGTATATCCATGAAGACTATGCAAGCAATGAAAATAAAAAAACTAGATTAGCAAAATATAGAGTGAGGATTTTTGACTCTGTGTGATTAAGCCACAAATTAAGAGCACCAAGCTCTGATACCAAATGAAAGTACCCTAGAGGGTGGGGGGGGGGAGGAGGTGAATAGGGTAATTGCTATCTAATCCGATTTTGATACCAAATTAAACTAATAATGAATTATCCTAGAAATGATGATATATACAAAAATATAAGTAAGGATCTATAATAAAACAATATGACAATAGGCGACATAAACAATAAGTGCAAGATGAAAAATATGCCAAAGCCAAACACAAATACAAGAAATTGATCACGGAGTTCGATCAACACACGACCTATGTCTTCGCTCCTCACCTCGAGGAGATCTCCACTATCTCTCAAAGATAACTACACAATAATGGTTTTCAAATATCACTGATACTTTTATAATACACATGTTGTCAATCCCACAAGCCACACTCCTCTAAGTGTTGGACTACCCGTGTTACATTTCATAAGTGTTTGGATTACAACGTCTCCCTAGACTTTGCTACCAATCCACTCCTCTTGGAATTAACCCCGATCTCTCTCCAACCACTCCTCTAAGAGTTCTTGTGTATTACAACGTGTTTCAACAATAAGTGCCAATAAATAATTGTTTCTCTACTACAAATGAGAATGTTTCCATAGCTGAACATAATTTCCTCTACAACGTGTTTCAATAGTCGAATTACTAGCCATACCTGTTTCCAAAGCTGAACTTGGAGACATCCCACTTTCAATAGGATCACCAGGAGCCAGTATACCCTCAATACCCGCATTAGTAGGGGCAATGGTGTCAGTGGAAACAACTAAACACAACGAGCAGAGTTGTTAATACCTTAAAAATCTAGAAAGGTGAATGACTATATGTTTATCTTACCAGGATCAATAGAAATGTCTTCAACATTAGTGCTTGGCACCGGACGCAATCCAGTATGGAGTCGGGCTAAAGGAACTTCATCCTCAAATTCTGAGTTCGTTTCAACTCTGGGTGACTCTATCAAAGGGGTTTTGGGCGGAGAAATATTTCGCCTTGATCTCTTGGTGAGGCGTTTAGACTTTCGTATTTGCTCGAATTCTTTAGACTTTTCCCCCACCTGTCTTGGGGCCTCAACTTCTGCAGTTCGTCCTCAATAAGAAGTATCAGAGGAAAATAAGTTGAAACTAAGACAAGTCAATGTAGGCATACCAGTGATCCTTGTGTCGAGATGTGGTTCTTCAAGAGCCTGGGATTGCTGATGAGAGCCTTTTGTAGTGGACTCAATGGGCGGAGAAAAGTTCTTAGAAGCATCATGTTGAGGAATATCATAAGGTTCGTAAGCAGGGGCGTAATCCTCAAATCTGCCAAAATCTGCTCCATCTCTAAGAGCATCTCCCATACCGGAAGCAGCAGGCATGTGGCTCCTGTATTCGTCAACATGAGGAGATCTATGAAGCATATCCTCATTTAGAGCTACGTCTATCTCCTCATGTGTTTCATGAGGACCGGAAGGGCGAGATTCTTCATCCTCAGCACATTCCTTGGAATACAAGAACTCCTTAAGTCCTGGTATACGACTTTGCTTAGAAACATTTCCAGATCTGTATCGATGTCGAATGAATCGCAATCCTGAAGAATTGACATTGAAGTTTGGGATCACTACATTCGCCATAAAATGCCACTTGCAATAAGCAAGCGTGTTTCTAGGCTGTGGATTCTATTGCGAAAGTAAGAAACGAGCACTTGTACCTCCGGCAATGGTCCAATACCAAGCTTTGGCTCAAATAATCAAGCTACAACCCTCAGATTTCAGTTGAGTGTTGGGGTTACCGACGTACAACTGAGCATAGCCAAATTGGCAAGCAAAACGACAGGGCAAGTAAGGCTCTAACACACACACCGAGCCAAAACAAAAAAATATGATAACCAGGACGAATGGTCATAAGCCATATGAAGCAATCGAGTGATAGGGTAATGTAACCCTGACTGTTCGATGCATCCACTACAGCTTGCCCATAGCTGGTCTCGGGAAAATAAGGAAAACATCTGTTGAATTCATGCCTTACTAAGGCCATATAATATTTCTCCCAATCTGAGTTCTCCAACCGCTAAATGAAAGGAGTAACTTGACCCACTTTACGAGCGGAAGGCGTACTCATAAAGGTTGGACAGTGCAGGACGACCCATGCTATGAAATAGGTGTAGGGTAACCCTACCTATGGATTCTCATTACCATGACAAAATTGATAATATAAACTCCACAATCCACAATGAATGCGGGCAATCATGGCAGGAAGAAGGGCATAGGAACGGTTGTGTGCTAAACATACGGCTAGGAACACCACCTAAATTAGCAGCATGTCAAAGCTCCCAGAAACAACAACGACTTGTTGAAGCCATAACATAAGATATCCCGCCAGCAAAGCCTTGGAAGAGATTGGCTCTCCAAATTGAGAGAAATAACTCTCAAATGTGGTACCGGCAGGGTAACCTTGTTCATCCGATTCTAATACGTGATGCATGGATGGATGAGCAAGTAGTCGTCGAGACAATTCACTTGCATCACAAGGACCCAATGGCACTACTGGATCATTTTTGTGCTCCAGATTCTTGAAGAGATAACACGCCCAGATGTTATGACTGAGGAGCTTTTCACCCCTCTTATTTAGCCATCCTTCCACATTCATACAAATGTGGTAATGGTATATTACCTCCCAAAAGGTCTCCACCACTAGGGGGTGTCTTTTTCTAGATTAGTTAACTCCCATTGACCTGTGATGTCCTCATATGGATAATTCCCATACGGTAACCTGGAGACCCGGAGACTTCTTCCATCTCATGAAGAACAATTCATATTTCTCCGTTAGGAGTAAAGAAAGTACGGGTTGTAGGGTTATACAACTCCAAAATACCAAAGAATTGGTGGGAGTTATTGATTAACCCAAATTGTGTTTCCCTGATGGGTGCATAAAGACCAAATCTTTGCAGGTCTTACTGATTCTCCTGCAAGATGTATTCGATGACATGATACCACCATTGCGTAGGGCTCCAATGAGACCAACCAGGTGTTCTAAAGTCTTTAGCAGGGAATTGACCCGTTCATCTAAAGAATTCACGGCCAAAAGTGTTAGCCTCCTCAACAGTTTCTCCAACAGGAAGCTCTTTTTGAAAAAGCCCCGGGTGCAATCTGGTAATGTAACGACTACCGCTATCTATCTTGGCACCGCCCTAGGAAAAGTAGCCGCATGTAACCTCATCTTGTGTTGGGGGTTAAATCCCAGTCCATTCTCCTTGAAGCCGAAACAATCTTTAAGGCAGTAAGAGAAACATCACGCTCCATTTGAGGCAAGAACAAGTTTCACCCATTCATAGTTCTAAGCCATTCATAAGTCCTAATATCTAATAAGTCGGGATCCTATGAGGAGTATCCAAACAAGAGAACAGGCTTCACAATGTGTTCATGATTAATGGACTCTAGAGGAGCATCGGTGATCATACACCTAAATGTGGAATTCGAAGGTTCAGAAAAAAGATCCACTTCTTCTTACTCCCATTCTCCAAACAAAGGAATACTCTCAAGGGTAGAGTAATGAGAATGAATTGCAGCCACCTGAGTACCATCCGCTCCAAGATCACCACGTCGGGGAATTGGAACAGAGGGATATACAACTACACAAAGGATAAACAATGTTAGTCCCAAGAAGCAGTCATGGCCAAATAACACGAAGGTCATTTCAGCAACGAACTTCGAACTTCGTTCAAGCGATGAACCTCGTGTTACAACAAATGTCAAACTTCATTGGCTAAGCTAACTTCATTCACTTGACAAACCTCAACAGTGAAGATGAGGTTCATCAGTCCAGCAAAGCTCGTTGGTGAAAACGAGGTTCGCAGTTTATCATTTAAAAATGAAGTTCAGTATGTAAATGAATTTCTTTTAACAAATCTCGAGGAAGACCCTCGTCAAGATAGCCAATGCAGTTGGACATGTGAGATTCAACTAGCAGATAAGACTCATCAAAAGACAAGACAGGTCATAGAGATGAGCCTCATCAAATCAAAAATGACGTCATCTTTATGATGAGTCTGGAAGAGACCGTTCATCTCCCTTAAGAAACCCAAGTCTAAAATAGACAGGGTTGATATCTTTTCGAATGAAAATTGTGTGTTTAGATCTATTACCTAAGAAAGCAGGTAGAACAGTGGGTTCGTGTGAAGAACCGACAACCTTCTTGCCCTTGTCCTTGCTTCGGTCTATAGCGGTCTTGTGGCCATTGATTTCATTTAAAGAGCTTGCGAAGAAGAAAAGATTGAAACTTTAGAAGAGGAGGAGTTCAAATAGTCCAAACGACAAAGAGAAGAAAGGACTTCTCATGTGACGATGCTCTATATATAGGGGCGGGAAAAGGTCGAATCAAAGGGTCACAATCTTCAGTTGAGATCGTTTGATGAGATCCCTTCCTAACATGATCCGCGGACGAGATCCACGGAGATCTCTAAGCACTAGCTGGTGACCATTTATTGGGTCTGGAAAGGGGCGTAACAGCATTGCTGATGAAGCCACAAGGTGTCAGATGACTATTATTCTGACAAAGCTCGTATAGAGGGTTGAACTCCAGAATGAACCTCAGGATAATATCCATGTTGAACCTCATAGTGAAGACGAAGTTCATGACGAAGCTAAGTTCATCAGATAAACTCCACAAGTTCAAGACGCGTGTAGGTATTCAAAGTGTTTCACACTCCACAGTCCAATTCGAGTCTGAATACTTTGAAGGGGGTTTTGTAGGCATTCAAAAATGCCCAAGCTTCAAAATATGAAGAGGATTGTCAGGAAAACGAACCTCATCCTAATCCAAGACGAGGCTCATTATGTAGTGAAGATCCACTTTAGGAACAAGGATCGCCACATAGCGAAAATCAACAAAAGACGAGGTTCGCTACGTCACGAAGCTCGACATCAAAGTTCATAACTGAACAAAGCTACTCTTGAAGATGAAATCCATCATTGAAGATAAGGTTCGACGCTCATCATTGAAGATAAGGTTTCAAACTCGTCATTGGATACGAGGTTCAGAACTCACCATCAGATGTAAAGCTCATTAGTGAAGATGAGGCTCATCAAAAGGAAATTTACAAGACTTGCTACGTAGTTGGACTTAGCTGTTTAAGAGAAAGTTCGTTAGTGAAAACAAAGTTCGTCAGACGAAGTCAATGAAGAAAAAATCCGTTAGAAGAAGCTGGTTTACTACAAAGCTTGCTTTGCAAGACGAACCTCGCTACTTATTAAGGCTCGTCTTACTTGACGAATCCCGAGGCTCGTCATCCACGTGAGATCTAGCTGTAACGGCTCTGAAGACTTAGTCAGCCATGTGGGCTAATCTTCAGGAGCATGTTATAGAGTGCACTGATTTGGAGGAGGTAGTTACGCCTCTCTACTCGTGATCTTAGCACGCCGGCTACATGCTTAAACCCTATAAATAGCCATGGATGGCTATAGAGAAAAGGGTTGATTCATCTAGACTTCTAAAGATTTTGGCAATCATCAGAAATTAGAGCTCCTGCTTTTGGAGCTGGAATTTGAACCTCGGTTCTAGCAGTCTAACGAATGTCAGAAGTTTTAACAATCTTATTCTGATCGTAGACGGGAGGTAATCTCGACTCAAGCATCAAGGGAAGCATCCTTTCGCCACGAAGAATCTACGTTAAACAAGGAGGAGCTGAATTAATCTTCTCTTCATCTGTAATCGAGAGAGAGTGTGAATTATTGTAAGGGATTCATACTAAGTGATCGAACCCAGTTTTCTTAAAACAAGAGAATCAACCCCAGTCAATTTTTTGACCCTACAGAGTCGAATTTCCTTCTCTCTTGGCGAAGTTCATTTGGCTTACAGCGAAGCTCAAACTGCCTTGGGCGAAGGTAGCCTTTCTACACGTGGGGTCATTTTAGACCCGAGATTCACACTGTGGCAAATTCTACAACAACTGTGTATAGTTGTCATTGAAGAGATTTGGATCGTGGAAAGAGACTCCTCAAACTTTGCTTGGTCAAATTGAATGACCATCATTATAGCAAAAGATACGAGGGTCTTAGTGTCAGTATGTGACACAACTTTCTTGTCGGAGGAGAAGGTAATTCCCAGTAGAATTGCCACCCTATTTTAGGTCTTTTTAATATTGTAATTAACTTAGATTATAAGAAAAAGAATAAAAATAAAACAAAGAAAAAAATTTATATTTTCTGGGGAGGGTCCTTTTCAGTGTAATCCTTTTTCCCTCAATAGTATATTTGAGGAAGAATATACATTTTCAAGATTTGTATCTAAGGGTCAATTTAAAATTGAATAGAAAAATGGAATTATGGAGTTACGAAGCATAATTTTTTTGATTTGAATTGGATCAAATCTTCCAATTGAATGAGTACGAGTAAAGAATCTATGGATGAAGATACAAAAGTTTATTTCCAATCGTAAGTAGAGCTTCAATTTTTGTGTTGGAAAGGGAAGCTTGAAGCCAAATAGCGAGAAAACGATAGTTTTAGTTTACTACAACCATCAGCATATTGTTTTAGCTCGGTGGAAACCAAATTCTTTTATTCAGGATCTCTTGGGTGGAAATAGGGAACAAAGTAACTAGATTAGACAGATTCTGCAAGAAATACCCCACTTGTTTCTCGAGAAGAGATAGAAAACATGCTCAATATCATTTGATTGAATAGTTTTCTAAGGTCCTGGTTGTTTGAAGAAACCCTCCCTTTTAATTGGTCATTTTTCATGAAAAGCAGACATGAGATAACAAATTAAGTCTTTCCTAAAGATTTTGAATAGCTGTCCCGAATTCAAGTTGATTCTGTTTCGCTTCTTCCTAAGAGAAAGACAACCAAACAAATCCTAATCATGGTCCTTATGGATCAGATCATCCGTATTTGTAGCATGTTCTATTAGATACTGGTAGGAGAAGAACCGACTCAATATTGTTAAAAGAAGAGGGAAAGCAGAACAAGTCAAGATGATTGAATTACCCATTCTTCTTGTGCCAAATATCTTACCATTTTTGAAGGAACTAGCGTTACACTTCTTTTTAATTTCTATTCCAGAGTTCCTATGTATTTCCATGCTATTTCATTTTTCTAGGTCTAAAAAAAATGGACAAATCGACGAATTTCATTTTGCTAGATGGATTATTTAGAAAGATTCTCTGGATAAATTCTAATATTTAGAATCTAAATAAGGGCACATACATGGGTAGGAAGGGGCCCCACTACTTTTTATTTAGGGGGGACTAGCCTCATGACTTCCCACTGGGCGAGGGGTGCACCTAATCCACCTACCCACTCATCAATCACGGTGTTCAGTTGCCTTGCACATAAAGATCCATATTGTTTGTATAGTAATTAGCCACCCCATCTTTTGACTGTTGTTAACTAATCTTTTCCATATTCAATTCTACTCTATATTAGCCAATGGAGCGTTGATATTGTACTCTGTTGACGTACTGATTAATACGACTGGTCTTTTGCTATTTGTAAGAGGTGAGTTGCTTGAAAGATAACTCAATTTTCTCTCAGCAGCTTCTCTTAAACATAAACAAGTATGATTATAATCTCTTTATGCACGTGTATTCATGGCTAAGGCTTCAAAACTTGTAAAATGGATGATCCCCTCTCCTTTTATATGCTAAAAGAGAGAGCTAATAGCCTTTAATTGTGGATTAAGTGGATATTAAAGTACGAGAAAATGGAAAGCGGTTAATCCCCTAATAATAGCTCTTAAAATGATTATTTGGCAAACTTCTATGCTTAGTGAAATTCCCTGAAGAAGTGGGCAAAGGTCGCTGTGGGGTGGGCGAGGGTCGTTGCGGACGTGGGTGAGTCTTCTTTGAAAGTGAATGACTTGTTCCACTTGAGTTAACATGGGCAAAATTTATTGGTTAGCAAACTTCACCAATGAGTTCAAATTTAACATAGAATTCGACTCTAGGTTTAGCCGGCTGATGATGCCTTTTGACTCAGCCTGGTGAGAAGGGACGATTTGATCTAGTAAGAAGGGACGACTTGGCCTGGTGAGAAGGGATAACTCCTTACAAGAAGGGTGAGAAGTACCACCTATTTAGTCGGTCTTGAAAGTTCTCGACTCGACCTAGAGAGAAGGGATGACTCCTTCCAAGAAGTGTTTTGAAAGTCAACTCACTTTTGATTTGGTCAAGTCAAGTCCATATGGGCTGTTTGTGAGGTTCATTGCGCCTTTGCCATGGCTTGGGCGAGCTCCGTTGATAAGTTCAGATATGACTCTGAATCTGACTTGAACTCGTTTATTGACTTGGTCGACTTGAGAACACCTTTTGACTTGGCCCTGAGTCCATCTTGTGGATTGACTTGAACTCAGGTCTTCTTTGGCTCGAATGCAGTCATGCTCGCATGTGATTTAAATGAACTTTGCTGTAGCCTATCATATACTGATGCTTGAGCCCATCTGAAGTGTTTAGTCCATAAGTGTTTAATTCTTAGACTCAGACTCAGCATTGGTCGTATAGAGTATATTTTAACCGTCTATACCAAACAGACAAGAACAACGAATCTCATTCAAACAAAGTTCTATCAAAAACCAAACATGATAAAACTACGGACCTTGTTCAAACAATGTTTGTCCAAATCCCAAATAGGATATAATAGTGACCTCGCCTAAGCAAAGCTCGTTCAGAAGCCAAATAGGCTAAAACATAGAGCCTCATTCAAGCGAAGCTCACTCAGAAACCAAATAGGCTAAAATAGCAAATCTTGCTCAAGCATAACTCACCATTAGAAGTGCTATTTATGATGATTGTTAAAGCTCTCCCATCACCGACGAAGCAGAGATTCACGACCACAGGAGGTCAATCAAGCGTCGCCATTAACGATGAAGCTAACCCAAACTATTTGAAGCATTCAAGCTTGATTGTACTACGTTAGAGACCAATAGCCTTGCCATTGATGGTAGGGCTTAGAATAATGAATTTTTAAAGCTTACATGATGTCATCTCTAGCTGTGATGGTACAGTGGTAATGCTCAGCTAATGAGATCTACTAGAGACTTGCTTTCCCTTGACAAGTTGACGATTAGGGGATATTAGAGTCTTGAAATAGAATTTGGAAAACTTGGAAGGTTTTAAGGGTTTAGTATTTTGAAGGCAAATTGGAGAAGAAGATGATGAATAGCCTATTTAAGGCTTTTAGCGAACTTTAGCCAAAGATCCTGCCCCGAACTTTGCCCAAGAGCGATCTTCACCATAAATCAAAGCACAAAATGGGGGAAATTGAAAGTCAAAATCATCTGAGCAAACTTCGCTGACCAACTCAACAAGCTTCACCCACATGCCGAATGAACTTTGCTAACAGATCAGAGAACTTCATCCAATACCCAAAATTGAGTGAACTTCATCCAATTTTTATGGAATGATATACTTAGCCAACCTTATTCAATGATCCTTGCCTACATACTAAGCTTAAGCTCCGCCCTAAATTCAAGAGGTAAACCATGTAGAAATCAAGCACACAAGTAGGAATAGTTTGATAAAAATGTCATTCTTTAATTGATTATAAGTCCTTCTGCCAAGCAATTTCTAGTCCCTCAAGTTACAAGATGGTTGGGGAATAGAAGGAATATAAGCAGGCAAACAAAAAAAAGAAAGGAAAGAGGGAAACACATGATAATTACTCATTGAGTCCTCACTTGCAACGTCTAATCACTTTTTGGATCCTCACTTGTTGAACTCAAGGAATCCTTTCTTAGGTGCCATCAAAGCCTTCGGATGGTCCTACGCAAAGTCTAACATTTGAAGCTTCATACTTATCACAATTCACTTCGCACCACCCATTTGACTAGTTCTTAATGATTTGCTCGAGATAAGCATTCTCAGGCAACAACAAGTCCATCAATTGATGAAGGATCTTGATCTCATTCATAGAACTATTATCAACTTGAGCAACTCTTACCTGAGCCACTTGATTTAAGCTTCTCTATCAAAGAGAAACTCCGTTTAGGTAGGAATAGACCGAGGCATGGGAAGATGAAGTTGAAGAAAATGGATAATGTAAGAGCTATTTATAAGTTTTTCAACAAACTTATCCGAAAAGTCACTCCCTACGAGAAGTGATTAGACCACTCAAAAGCTAAAAGATACCCTGATAATAGGTCGTTCGGTAAATCTCGCCCAAAAATTTGACTTCGTAGATCAAGGCACGGATCTAGGAGGAACAACCTTCGTGACCCTCATTAATAAGCGGACTTCACTCAAACACTTATAATTCAGAGAATCCCGCAAAAATTTTTAGGATCCATGCTATAAGTTAAATGTAGGATCTCAAAAATTTTAGGGGAGAATGTCTCATAGGCGGTCAAAATATACAAGCTCTCTCCTTAAAAAAATACTTAGTTTAGATAATATGAATTTAATACTTGAGCTCGATATGAGTCCAATAAGTGAATGTACCTGGGCTAAACACTTTAGATGGGCCCAAACGGGAGTCAAGGAAAGCTTGCCCAAGTCATAGCGAAGCTCAACCAAATTACAATGAAGCTCACTCTTAAGACCAAGTCATAACAAAGCTCTAATCGAAGTTTGCCCAAATAGCCCACGTGGGCTACACTACACACAATTTAGGCGACGTTCGCTGAAATAAGTTTCACCCATGACAGTTATCTGTGAACATCGCCTAGAGCCATTTTAGGAGCTATTTTTATGGAAACAGTCCATTTCTATTATCTTCTAAGTTAATACTACTAATCCATATTTAAGGGTCACTAACTCTCTCTTATCCTATAAGAGGAGGGAAGATTGCTCAATTTTGGGATCAATAAAAAAAAGATTGATCATCTTTAGAGATATCAGATCTTGGCTAAACTTCGGCAAACTTAGAGTTTCAGAAATTCTATGAAATCAGTGAGAAGACTCGTCGTCTTGATCGGACCATCAACATAGCACAAGAATGGCACTCCATTGACACATGGAAAAGAACCCAGTTTTCACAATTTCTTCTTTGTTTATAAAGTTTGGAGATTATAATATATTATTTGTGTTATCAATTTCAAAGATCCAAAATACCACCCTCCTATCCAATAAGGAGCTCCTTGAAACCCTAACCAAGAAACAAAAGATCGACGATCTCGACCTCTTAAAGCTTGAAGTCATTCGTCCCTCTTTAGCAAGGGCGACGCTGCCGGTCCCAATCGAATTAATTTCAAACTAAGAAGAGTTGGGAGGACTGATATCAAAATATGAAAGATTTGGGGGATCATATTGAAAAATGCCTTATTTTTTTATAATTAATTAGGAAACACGTGATTTTTTTATAATAAATAATGCAGAAATTAATACAATTATTCTATATATATATATATATATATATATATATATATATATATATATATCAAAGATAATATAGGCATTTGAGGTAAGGGTATTTTTAGAAATTCAAGTCTTTTTTTGAACAGAAAATTTAAAAATGTGCGATATCACAAAAATACCATCACTTAAAGGTGGTTTTGATTTTAATTTTTTTTTAGAAAAGTGGTATCTATTAATTTTAAAAAAAGTTAAATGATTTTCATGTAAAAACACAAAAAGTATAAATAAAAGAGGTGTGCTTATAGAAAAGACATGAATGCAACATGGATTTGATTATTGATGTTTTCTTTATACGTACGAATTTGAATTTCTACATTGAAATTTTCAACATTCTAGTATTGTGATGCACGATTGGAATTAATAAGCAAACCACGTGCACTAATATGTGGAAATAAAGATCAATACATTATTTTTATATGATTTTTTGGTTACTCCTTTCGAAATTTGACCCACTTGGCCTTCTATTCTTGCGTTTGTTGACCGCGCAGTCGTGCATCAAGCTGTCACTTCGTTGGAGCTTTAGCACTCTTAACCCCTGGTACCATGGATTATTATTTGATTCTTAGTAGTGAGGCGGTTCGTATATCCATTCAAAGGTGAACTATTAGCATCTGGATTGAGGAGTACTATTTTTAAGTGGGGACTACTAAGATAAAGCAGTTAAGCTTTGAATATATATATATATATATATATATATATA
>BQKN01065953.1:324957-349350 GCA_022839385.1 Asparagus kiusianus | reverse complement strand
AATTTAAAATGAATTAATTTAGAAAAAGATTATTTTCTGATTATGTAACTGCTGTTTATGATTTATAATTCTTATTTTGATTATTTGATATGCTATGATATTATTGCACACGATTAGTTGCATTGATTGTTCAATGTGGTGATTGAGAAGCTTTAGGAGTTTATGACTATAGTGACCTCTGTGACAAGAATTAGATCTAGGGGCTTGTGTGCTGTTGATTTAGAAAAACGAGAGGAGTTGAGATATCTGTGATTGTGGTTGTATTCCGGGCTCGCGCTGGTGAAGTTTGTGTAGTCACCGGGGTGGGTCCGAGGAGTTGTGATATCGAGGTTATTGATTATTTTTCAGGCTCGCGCCAGTGTCTTGTTTCGGCCTGGGGTGGGTCTGAGGTATCGTGATATATGATTGTTGATTATTTTCCAGGCTCGCGCCAGCGTCTTGTTTCGGCCTGGGGTGGGTCTGAGGAGCAGTAATATTGTGGTTGTTGATTATTTCCAGGCTCGCGCCTGTGTCTTGTTTCGGCCTGGGGTGGGTCTGAGGTGAGGTGATATCGAGATTATTATTTGTTTTCCAGGCTCGCGCCAGTGTCTTGTTTCGGCCTGGGGTGGGTCTGAGGAGCAGGGGTATTGAGATTGTTGATTATTTGAGATGAGTGATGTGATGGTTAGTTACATGACCTTGATTCTTGGCTAAGTATGAGTCTTGTGAGATGTAGGCCGGTTGTACTTCTTTTCATACATAGATCAGGATTAATATTTAATTATCTACAATTTGAGACATATGGTATATACATGAGGGTTTCATTGTTTGGATTATTTCGCTCGACGTACTACGTCTCGAGTTGTAGATTTTTAAATATTAATTCCATCTAGTTGTATGACCTTGTTATGTGGATGATTATAGTATGGCTAGCTGTATGATCTTGTTACTCAGATGTTTATGTTTTCTCCTGATTGTTATACTCTAGTGATGGTTTATATCTAGCTTGTTAGTATTTCAGCTGCATGTTTCTATTTGTTATTACTGTCATTGCATTGGTCATTCGACTGTATTATTATTTTCCCGAGTGGGATCTTGCCGTGCGTCATGCACCTGACGTACACCTGTTTTCTCTGGTGTACGTCAGACTTAGGAGAAGAACAGGTTCAGCAGGAGCCAGAAGATTCTCAGCAGGAGTGCCTTGTAGATAGAGCAGAAGAAGAAGTCGAGGTCTAGTCGTCTCTTTTATTATATGCTGGTCCTTGTTTACTTTTGTAGTTCTTTCTATTTTCGTTGATCGATGTATCTTTGTACTTCTTCAGTATTCATTTGTTCAGATATGTATAAGGGCATGTTTGACCCGTATTTTATGTCTTGGATGATATTCATTTGTGATATGTACTATCTTATTCTGAGTTGTCTTTATATTCTTGCTATCTGTGATCGGGGAGCTGTGACTTCGCTTTGTTTTATTTCCAGACGCTTAGCGTATTAGATTGAGAAGAAGAGGTCTAGCACTTATCTCTCCTCAGTCTAATACGTCACGGGCTTGTTTACGTTCCGATTCCCCTGTATTTTGGGAAGCGGGGCGTGACAGGCTTCCTCATCAAAACCTCATCCAAAGTGACACAATCAGACCTATCTTCCAATAGAGTTTTACCTCCAATCACAACAGTTGACAACTCTTTAATAGGATGACTCAAATATGTCGAAGCCTCAGTCCAGAACCTCTTCTGCAAACCATTGCTCGACCACAAACACCGATCCTCCTCCAACAAGACACTGTTCTTCAAATTTACCACCCTATCTGGTTGCTCCAAGATTTTCTTTCCAACGAAGTGTCTAGAAATACCGTGAGCTCTGCTCCAATACAGAAATAGGTCCGTCTTGTACCTCCCATCAAAATTAGAATGAAGTACCTTTACCTTTCCGTCCATCTTATACTTCTTCAAACTGTTAGAGACTACTAGGACTTTTATCCGTAGGGGATTTGGTTGCAACCCAAGCACACCTAGAACAGCTACCAATAAAGGAAACCAAACTTATATTATCTTCTAATGATGCCCCCTTGGAAGGTCCCCAAACATCCACGTGAACTCCTCTTGAACGACCCTTAGCACGGTGAATAGAGGTGCCAAACTTCATCTTTGTTTTCTTGCTCACATCAACATGTTTACTGGACTTCAAACTGCAGGTCTTCGCACCCTCTTTCAATCTATACGAGGAATCAATACTAGAATGGCCAAGCCCCAAATGTCACAGTCTAGTCGAATCAATAGAAGTCGCTAGTTCTCCACCTGCCACTATACCTCCAGTCAAGTAATACAGGTTATTCCTCCTGACGCCCTTTATCACAATCCGAGAGTCTTCCATAATCTTGAGAACCATGTCCTTAATTCGAACATTCAGACCCTCTCCAACCAAAGCTCCAATCGAGATCAAGTTCTTCCTTAAAGAAGGAAAATATCTCACATCATTTAACTCCCTAACAGTCCCGTCAAATATTTTGATACGAATTCTTCCTATCCTAAGGATCTGGCATGCACGGTTATCAGCCATGTACACCACACCACTATCTATCTTCTCAAAACTGGAGAACCATTCCCTTCTAGGGTACACATGATAGGTCGCACCACTATCCAACATCCACTCGGATTCCTCTGAATAGCTACTTGTAGGACTGATAGAAAGTGAATAAATAGAAGAGTCAGAAATATTACCATCTGATACGATGTTTGCTTCTGATGATGGTTGCTTCCTTTTCCCTTCTGCTTATTCTTCATCCATTCATCGAGCTTTGGGCAATCTTTATTCCAATAACCAGTCTCCTTGCACCAAGCACACTAATCTTTTCCAATTGTAGGATGTCCTACTCTAGACTATGACTTCCAATTCTTACGGTTTGGACCCTTCCCTCTTGCGGCCAACGCCTCTACTACCCACTCAGTTGAAGTCTACTTATCCTTCTTCCGAAGCTGATAATTCACCAGTGCAGCAGTGACCTCACTATACAAAAGAGATGCCTTCCCATTAATCAGAGTAAGGACGAAGGTCTCATATTCCTCGCCGGGCAAGGAACTCAATAACAGCAACACCTTGTCCTCATCTTCAATCATGATATCCACATTCGCTAAATCCGCAAGAAGCTTTGTGTAGGTGTTCATGTGATCTCTAATTGAGCTTCTCTTCTTCAACTGAAAACGATAAAGTCTCATCTTCAAATGCAAGCGGTTCACTCTTTGTCAGATACTTGCTTTTGAGAATCTCCCAAATCTTCTTCGCAGAAGTCTCATTTATCACATCATATTTTAGATCTTGAGTCAAACAAGATCTAATCACACCACACGCCGTTCGATTTATCTTCTTTCAAATCTTCTCTTCAATGTCATCTGGATTGCCATCTAACTCCAAGGTATCCTCCAAATTCTGCGTGTTCAGCGCATCCAAAACCTCGCATCTCTATAATCCAAAGTTGTTTGTGCCATTAAACTTCTCTACATCTATCTTCATAGAGTGGATATTCAAACTCTAAATGGTCTTCGCGCCAGAAGCACCACCCTCAATACCCGTAGCACATCTTTTCCCCGATATCTTTCTCAACGCACCAACGAATGAAGAATAGATCCAAAACTAAAAAGATAGTCTTTACCCAAAGATCATACCTTTATCACCAAACAAAGCCCTAGACGAGCTTCCAAAGCGATCTACTCCTCCAAATAGCCCAAGCGTAGCCCGAGCTCTGATACCACTTGTTGAGCGCGGCGAAAATTTCGGCAGAGTTTCTCGTGCACAATAAGAGAGAAAGATCGATAAGAATTCATATCTCACCAAGAAAACAAGAATCTAAAGTGAATATCTCAACAAAGTGAGATATCGGCTCTTCCTCTCATCAGTTCTAGGACTGACTTGTCGAGGGATCCTAAAACTATTACAATGGCCACAAACACAAACAAACCAATTTTACGTGGTTCAGCAAATTGCCTACATCCACGGAGCAAGGAGGGGGGAGATCTACTATTAGACATAGAATACAATAGGTTTACAATCTCACAAACTAAACCCTCAAACTAACTCTCTAATCTCTCACAAAAGGACAGCCGCCAAATAGGATTTTTTTCACCTCTGCACACCTTTGCACAGCCGCAAAAAGTCCTCTCCTTGCACTTGCACGTGTTTCTGTACGCCGCCTTTGATTGCACAGCCGCCCAAGCTTTTTTCTCTCTGCCTCAACTTCGCACTTGCACACAGCCGCTTCTTTTGCTCTCTGCCTTTTTTCGCCTACACTTTTCTCCTGTACTTGCTCACCCATGAAGAAAAAACCTAGCAAAAATTTATATTCATTGGACAATCGGGTAGGCCTAAAAACACATTTGTAAATGCGTGAGGTGTTGAAAACGTGGCTTTGGATGTGATCTTCATGCGGTTTTGTTGGCTGTGCTCTTCACGTGGAGCAGCACATGGGTTGGCCCCACAATCAAATCTTAAAAAAAGCTATAAACTAATTAAACCTGATCATAGAAGATCTCCGAGGAAAAAAAATTCTTCATATGTCTAATAAAATCATATCCTTGCATTCACAAGCTAGTCCAATGCTATTAGCATCTCGATTGTACGTTCACCAAAGACTCCGACAAGGCTAGCACCTTGATTCTATGTTCACAAGCAACTTGGATACCGCTAGCGTCTCTTCTCCAACGACTGCTAGAGACGTACTTAATTTGTGTATTTGAGATTATAATGTATATGTTAGCGCATATGGTTAAATCTGGAGTAAAACAGATAAATCTGTTAGATAGCTGAAGTGCTATATTTTTAAAACTTTTTTAAGTTTAGCTGCTGTGTGTTTATGAAACGTTATGCTTAAAATAATATTTTGCCTACTCCGGTGCAATGATCCCAAGTCCAAACTGCTTCAAGGAACAACAGTATAGAACACTGGTGTGCACCGACCAAGTACTGTCAAGATCTCCTCGATCTATAAGACCTTTCGGTCAAGGCAAAGATCTCCTCAATCTGTTAAACCTTATGGTTCAAAACCTTTCGGTTCAGGCAAAGATCTCATTGATCTGTTAAACCTTTCGATTAAGACAAAGATCTTTCAATCTGTAATAACCTTTTGGTTCAGGGCTCTGTTCTTTCGGACACAGACTAAACATTGCACGCTTTCAAACTCTGCAGCAGCAGCACGACAACTTAAACACTTCAATGTGTTTCGTATAACCAAGAGCTACTCCATGGGGCACTATTTGTAGGCCTCTAAGGCCAGCTCAAGTGTCACAAACAGTCATAAATATGACTGTTACAAATCATAATGACAATTATGATTGTAACACCAAATGAATTGATTGCTGTAATTACTGCATGCAGGCTTAATTGCTACATTTAGTAATGCCTGAACGCGAGGTTCGCGTTTCAACGCAACGCGAGGGTCGCGTCGAGCCTCGCAAACATGAGGGTCGCTTCCTCATGTGAACGCGAGAGTCGTGTTCCCTTGCTGCGAAGCAGCCTACGATTAGCCCCGATCCCCGACCATTGGCCCACGAGCCATGACCCATGGCCCTCGGTCCACAGCCCACGACCCACTAGAACTTATGAGGGATTAATTGAATTAAAATAATTCTCGGTTTGCCGATGGCAAGCCTCGAACACTAGACCTTTTGAAATACCAAAACTTTAACTTACCGTTACGCTACTAAGGATTTCTAAAAAATACCAGTAATTAATAAATACATAGTTTGAAAACTCATTATTGGAAAACGGGTTTGACCAAAAAATCCAACAGTATAGTCTATTTTTGATTAGATAACTCCGTTCGTGCTATGTTTAAATTTAAATTGTAGTGCTTCAGCGTTTTCCTTGTTCTAGTGAGTGGATATCTTTTACTCATATCTCACATTTGAAGTGTAGGTATCCTTACAATTTATTGTTTGATATATTATATTTTGTTTGACCTTTATGATGCGTCTGTCATCCTACCAAATAGTTGATCAATAAATCATTGTGAAAATTAAAGGATCTATTTTTTAACAGTAAATGGCTACATGAGGCGAGAATTATTTTATTGGTATTGGTTTTCAATGTTTCCTTCATTTGCTAATTATTTGATCAAATCCCATCCTAGTTGCCTATTGACTTCTTCAAGTGTATATTGATGTTTGAGAAACAATCATTTTTGCTTCACTGACTTAGCTTCTCTTAAAATTTTTACAAGTGCTTGTATACAGGTTTTAAAAAGTTTCAGTTGCTTTGAACAAAATCCATAAATATTTTTTTTTTGTCAACGAAAAACAGATTTCATTAAACCAATAGAGAATTATAAAGCACATACTCAGTTATACCCGAGCAATTACAAGTCTCTCATATAGTACAAAAAACAACCAAAACTAAGCAAACAATGCCTACATCAAGAAAGAAAACAGAACTCCCATCATGGACAAATATTACATACTCACCTTGGATGAAAAAGGTTTACAAGCATTACAACCAGAATTGAAATCTGCAAGGAATTTTACAATGATATAGAGAGATAAGATCAAAACCTTGATATCTTTCACAACCTGCACATAATTCCTCTTGATATTGTTATAAACTCTATAGGGGTGTCCAACAGGGCCAAACCAGAAAACCCAGTGCGGGTCGGGCAAAAAGGCGCACCGGACTCGGGCACGGTTCGGCCGGGCCCGGTCTGGGTCCGGGCCCAAGTCCGAGCGGGCCGAGCACCGGGCCGACCCTTATTTTTATTTTTTGCTTAAAAATAAGTTTTTTTTAATAAATGAAATTTCAAGAGTAATTAAAAATAAAAGATGCAAAATTTTGATAAAAAAGTAATCATATTATTAATCACTTTTAATTATATAATTTACAAATATAAATATCATAGAAATTAAAATGATAAAAAATAAAATATTTATTATTAAATCACTAACGATTACAATTTTTTTAAGTTTATTGCATCACAATAGATGAATACATCCTAACTAGGTTGACACCTACTCATCTATATCACTATTATTTGCAACTCTTTCCAAAATAAATTATCAAAAATTTATAGCTAAGAAATAAAAATTTTAAATTAATCAGTATTTGACTAATTTCTATTCTTTATCTCTAACTCGTATTGTCAATTCATCAAGTCTATCTTTATTACTAGTCATCTGATCGATGCCTTGAGTTCTCTTCTCGGACTTGTACCATTAATCTTGTAGGCGCATTACCACCTGTATGGTAGACGTATATAGCAATTTCTGATGTGCTGAAGGCCAATTTTGAAGCTACTGTAGAAACATACACTGTTTGTAAGTAACGAGCGATGATGGAAAGTATAAGATATTAAACAGTTCCATATAATCTCCATCATTGCAAAATATCAAAATTATTATTTTGTGCATTAATTAAAGGTGCGAATAAATATTGTTAAATTTCATAAACTTTCCTTGATGATGATCTAGATCTAGATCCACGGCTACCAGTAAGCCTTGATATCATTAATTGCCTATCAAAACTCTTACCTTTCCCCTGGCTTGAATTCGTAGAAGCAGAAACTGTAGGTTAATGTGTACTTACACTATATCTACCTGCATACTCCTCATATAATCTTTAAAAATAATATTAATAGTATTATGATGAGTAAGATCAGTAATAGTCTGACCATCATCAGTGTCTATTATTATGTTTTCATACAAAGAATTTAACAAATTTTGAAGGCTTACATCCTTCAAACATGGATTGATAAGAACACCAAACCAAAAATAATATGAATAGATTTAAAATACTTATTAAATTTACTTTCCATTTGAGAAACCATATCTCTAAAAAAATTATCCATATGATAAGTAGCAATTTTTTTTTGAGTATTTAAAACTTGTAAAGCAGCTTGAATAATAGTCGGATAATAACAACGATATAATAACATACTAGCATCATAAAAAACTTATAACATCTCTTTTACACTATATATAACTGTCTATTCTTCATCAGTTATTCCATACATACTACCAGAGCTAGAACTAGAAGCATAGAAAGTAATAAAATTATTTATATTTTTTATATTCTATTGCGACATTTAACATTGCATAAGTGGAATTCCACCTATGATTAACATATTTTGGAATTAACCTGGGTTTTAAATATTTTTTTATAGAATTGTTTTCATCTTTTAACTCTTTGTATAGTAGCATTATGAGCATAAGCTATAATCCTAACCTTTTCTATCATTAGTTTAATTTTATTAAATGCACTTTGAACAATTAAATTTAAAATATGACACATGTATCTAATATGAAAAATATCACCATGACATGACAATAGTAAAGATGATTTGATATGATCTAGAGCTACATTATTTTTACTTGCATTATCTAGTGAAAGAAAAAATATTTTTTCAAAAATTTTTAATTTTAAAAGTTTTTCTATTATTAAAATTGTAATATTAACACCAGTGTGCGAATCTTCAAATACAATAAAAGAAATAACGCTTTTAAACATTTGTCAATTATCATCAATCCGGTATATTATGATACATGAATAGCCACTTTGTGTTTTGGATTTCCAAATATTAGAAGTTAGAGAAAATTTATAGTTTAAAATTTGAAAATAAGAAATTATTTTTGTTTGTTCCTCGTGATAATAGTTTAAAATATCACGTTGACAAGATTGACAAGAATTTTTTTAAATGAAGGATAAAAATTATATCTAATTATATCTTCAAATTCATCATCTTCTACTAATTTAAAAAGTATGTTTTAAGAACAATAAACTTGATGACGCATTTCTTGGCTTTAATTACATCGTAGTTCCAAGAATTGAGGCTACCGAAGGTTGATGATTGGGATAGTAGAGACTGACGGATGTCTCGTTGAGACGTTGCCGCTTGAGCTCTATTATGCTTTTCTAAATGGCGTTTGTGATGGTCGGTGGCTTTTATGATGACCTTGGAATATATGACCACACAATGCACATTTAGCCTTCTGGGTGAGAAGTTTACCGTGTTGATCCTTGATGACTTTTATATTCTTGAAAAAATTCCACACATTAGATCTTGGTCTTTTAGGAGCTCTAGGTGTGGGATTATCGCCACCAGATTGGGGATCAACATCGGTAGGAGGAGTAGCTGTAGGTGTTGTAAGAGTATGACTCATTTCAATATCAAGAGTTGGAACTTGCCCTTCATAATCGGAGGAGGAAGCCATTTGATTAGAGAATTAGAGAGTGAAAGAGAGAATAAAAGAGTATTAGAGAGAAGTAGATGGGTTTTGAATGAGAAAAGTAAATGAAATCTCACTCTATTTTTAGAGGCAGTCCCCTACCAAATGTGATGCCCCTGGGTTCACACAAGGCTATAGTCCAAGGTAAAACCAAGAATGTCAAACCAGCCATGCACCACACCGTGCAATAACATGTTTCACCATCATAATTACTATCTCTCTAGTAGAGTCAAATGACAGGTGTAGGTACAAAAGCAAGTAAAAGATAATACAAGAGTCAACTGATGAAATAATAGAGATCAAATAAATATTTAATCATCTAACATACTAAAGTACAAGTCAACGTCTAAAATGAATAAACTGGAACTTATCAACAAGTCTCAAATACAAGTGTCTGAATTCAAGGAAATAAGGCACACAACATTTACAACTTCTAGAATAACCTCTCAAATGTCTAACAAAAGTCTAAATTGGAGTTCAAAAGAAAAATATAACTAGAATAAACGGCTGAAGCTAAAGTGTGTCGCCATCAACCTATGACCCTTCGGGCTCCTAACTCGTTACCTGAAATGGGGAGGGACAACGAGCGTTAAAGCGCTAGCGAGCAACATCACAACCAACCCCAAGGGAAATGGCTCGTTATATATAGAAAATACAGTTATAATATATATACATAAAATCACTGTTCTTATTTAGGTAATTACAACATGAGCATAAGTACGTCGAGCGAAATAATCCAAACAAGGAAACCCTCATGTATATACCATGTAGCACAAATTGTAAATACCTATGTATAAGAGGATTTTAGTATTTAGGAAATTACAACACGAGCATAGGTACGTTGAGCGAAATAATCCAAATAAGGAAACCCTCATGTATATACATTGTATCTCAAATTGTAAATCCCTAAATACCAAACCCAAAATCTAATACATGAATAATAATAAAAGAAGACAAACTCATCTCAGAACTTAAATACAAGGTCATGTCACACCCCATATAAGTGTCATGTCCAGCCTATGCAAGTATAGGTGTCAATTTCAAGGTCTAAACTGATGTCCAACACATGGACTAAAACTAGATGTAATGAATGCCTAACATATGGACTGCATATGAAAGTTGTCCAATACATGGACTGAAAGTGACAAATGTCTAACACATGGACTACACATAATTATAGCCCAACACATGGATTAGATGAAATATATGAAAGATGCATATACCCTAATTTCTCACGTGTCTCAGTGTACAAACCTAAACTCGTGTCCGCCAGTCATCTCACATGTAGAGATACAAAATAAACATAAATTCTAATATCATATATTCGAGGCAACTCCTCGCTCATATAGAAGAACGCAATAACAGCAAACATGCCAAAACAGTTTCGGTTAAAACGAAACATGCCAAACAGATCCAAAACGAGGTAAAACTAGAAATTTCCTTGTTAGTCGACTCATGAGTCGACTGGGATCATCGGTCGACTCATTAGTCGACCTGACAGACATAACAGAAGAAAGCAAAAAATATCCCGTCAGTTGACTCATTGGTCGATCCATCAGTCGACTCATGAGTCGACATATAAGTCGACTGACAGGTCGACTGAGCAGATCAAAACCAGTTTCTCATAAAAGTGATTATTTGCAAAAATTTTAAACTAACATGATTCTTTTCATCTTTTTCTGCAGCATACAGTCAATTCTATAATAAGTGTACAAACTGAATCGCAAGATTTACATGTGATTTCTTACTCAAAACCCTAAACATATTTATACATGTTTAAAACAGATTTAAAATCAATAAATTGCAAGGAAACCAAAATTTAAAACTAATTCCAGATCTGGATCTACATTACAAAAACGTTGGTGAGCTTTTTATAAACTGAAAATATAGATCTAATATGAAGCATCTATTTTTATGCACAAAATACATTTTATGCTCAAAAATCCGAAATAAAATGCAAAGAAATTATACAAATAGTGGGTGAGGGTTGGGCGAGATGTTACTCACCTCTGATATGCAAGAAAAACTCTAGAAATTCAAGAGAGAAAGATCCCCTTCGTTGCACCTCGCCAAAACCCGTTAAAATTCTTCCAAAAATCCCCAAAAGTCCCTAACAACGAAGGTAGGGTTTTAGGGGAGAGGGGGGGGGGCTAGGGTTTCTCTGATATCTGATGGGTTTTGGGGTTAGTTTCGGGTAGGAGAGATTTTATATAAGCAGTCAAACCCGAAACAAAACCAAACTAACCCGAAAATAAAAAGATAAACCAGAAAACAGCCCGTCAGTCGACTCATAGGTCGATTCATCAGTCGACTCATAAGTCGACTGAGCAGATATTTTCCAGATCCGTGCATGATTTGCTAATTTGCCAAAACCAATGCACAAAACTATATAAAAATACATTCATACATATCTGATAACTTGTTATCCAGTATATCAATGACCTCAAGTTATTTACCATAATAGAATTATCTATCGCCAATAATTCACATATACTTCTAACAAAAATTACGGGGTTTTACATTCTTCTCCCCTTAAAAGAATTTTGTCCTCGAAATTCAGAAATCATACTCAAACAAATAATATTACCCTTGACAAGCATATATCGATATTTATATTTAACAATCCAGAATGACTATATTCCCACTCAGCCTTTAATCAAATAGAACTAGTACGTTGGGCGAAAAATCCAAACAAGTAACCCCCATATATATACCATGTGTTCCAAAAGATTAAGAATTGAGCGAAAATATCCTCATTCTAGAGTTAAATCTAAATATAATCACACAAATAATCATACCCATAAATCAATCCACTTCCTCAATATGTGCAGGAAGTAGCGCTACATAGCATCTTCGTGCTTCCGAAAATCATCTTCGATGTCTACACCTAACCATCTAAAATGTAAATACCCCCACTTAACCCCTAACTAAATGGAACAAGTACATCGAACGAAAAATCCAAATAAGGAACCCCTCATATATATACCATATGTTCCGAGTACTTAGGAGATAAGTGGTAATACCCTCATTTTAGTGTTAAGTATAAACATCACCATACTTGAATCTATAAGCTATATATAAGCCATACAAAAAGATTTAATTTACCTGCTCAAACATGTGTGGATAGTCGCGACGCATGTCCTCTTTGCACTCCTAAGAAATCTCCTCACCTCCTCTTCGGTTCCACTAAACTTTCACCAAAGGAATTACCTTGCTTCTAAGCTTCTTATCCTCTCTGGCAAGTATACAAACCAAAATCTCAAAAGTAGTTAAATCATCCTGAAGCTCAATCTCTGATGCATCCAACACTCTCTGTTGCTCCTCATCATGCAAGTGCTTCATGAGCATAGAAACATGAAATACATTGTGTATACTAGACATCGATGCAGGAAGATCTAGTCTGTATGACACAGTTCCAATGCGCTCCAAAATCCGAAAGGGTCCAATATACCTCGGTGCAAGCTTTCCCGGTCTCCCGAATTGCTAAACGTCTTTCATAGGCGATACCTTCAGCATAACTGAATCTCCAAACTGAAACTTCAAGGGTCTTCGTCTCTTATCTGCATAGCTCTTTTATCGACTCTGAGCGGCTAAAATCCTCTCTCTAATCAATACTACATTCTCAGTAGTCTACCTCACAAGCTCTGGCCTAAGCATTAAGCTATCCTCCGGTTCTGCCTAGCATATCGGTGATTTATAAGGTCTCCCGTATAATGCCTCATATGGGGCCATACCGATCGTCGCTTGATAACTATTGTTATAAACAAACTCTATCAGTGTAATATGCTCCTCCCAGCTACCTTGAAAGTCTATGACACAAGCTCGTAACATATCTTCCAACACCTGATTCACCCTCTCTGTCTGACCATATGTCTGTGGGTGGAATACACTACTGTACGATAATCTGCTGCCGAACGAATCCTAAAAACTCCTCCAAAAATGTGAAGTAAATACTGAACCTCGATCTGACACAATCGTATCAGGAATTCCATGAAGTCGGACTATCTCCCGAATAAATATCCTCGCATACGCCTCAGCTGTATATGTAGTCTTCATTGGAGTAAAATGCACTGACTTTGAACCGATCCATAATCACCCAAACTGAACCATTCCCCTTCTTCGACTTCGGCAACCCTACAATGAAGTCCATAGAAATATCCGCCCATTTTTTCTCTGGGATGGGTAAAGGCTGAAGTGTTCCTACTGGTCTCTTATGCTCTGCCTTTACCTGCTGACAGGTAAAATACTTAGCCACATACTTTGCAATCTCTCTACGTATACCACTTTACCAGAAGTGTCTCTTCAAGTCCTTGTACATCTTAGTGGTTCCTGGATTCACTGTATACCGAGTACGATGAGCTTCATCAAATAGCTCCCTCTTCATCTCGGCACTGGATGGCATAACCAATCTACCCTTCATCCGTAGACCTCCATCTGCTCTAATAGTCCAATCATCTTTAGGCTCTTTAGAAATCCCCTCTTTTCAGATTTGAATCCAAGAGTCTTCTAACTGAGCTCTGACAACTCTGATACTCCAAGATGGCTACACTGACACAGCTTCCAAAAATGCACTGGTTCCACTAATCTCGGGTCTGAAATCAAATAGGCTAAGAGGCTAAGAGTAAAAAGATCTCTATACAATGAACACCTCAAAGCCGAAACCCGATGTCGACGCTTCCTGTTTAAAGCATCTGCTACGACGTTCGCCTTCCCCGAATGATACTGAATTGCAAACTCGTAGTCCTTGATAAACTCAATCCATCTCCTCTATCTCTGGTTGAGTTCCTTCTGAGAGAAAAGATACTTCAAACTTTGGTGGTCTGTGAACAACTCAAACTGCACTCCATACAAGTAGTGCCTCCATGACTTTAGTACAAATACCACTGCTACTAGCTCCAAGTCATGAGTGGGATAGTTTAGCTCATGCACCCTCAACTGCCGTGAGATATATGCTACTACCCTCTGAGTCTGCATCAATACACCTCCTAGGCCTGCTAACGATGTATCTATATAAACGACAAATGTCCTGTCGCTGCTCGAAATAGTCAAAACTGACGCTGCAGTCACCTCAACTTCAAGATATCAAAGGCCTTCTGGCACTCCATACTCCAAATGAACCGTACACCTTCTTCGTAAGGCGTGTAAGTGGTGTTAAAATCTTCGAGAAGTTCTGGATGAACTTCCTGTAATAGCCGGCTAAGCCCAAGAAGCTACGAATCTCTGTCACTGTCTTCGGCGGTTCCCAAACTGCTATAACCTTATCCGGATCCACAGCTATGCCCTCTCTACTGATGATGTGGCCAAGAAATCTGACTTTTGAAAGCCAAAATTTACACTTGCTGAACTTGGCATATAACTGATGCTCCTGCAGAGTCCTAAAAGCTAACCATAGGTGCTGCTCGTATTCTACCTCCGATCTCGCATAAATGAGGATGTCGTCGATAAAAACAATCACGAACTAATCCAAGAAGGGACGAAAAACCCGGTTCATCAAATCCATGAATACAGCGGGTGCATTAGTCAACCCAAATGACATGACCTTGAACTCGAATGATCCATATCGAGTAAGAAAAGCAGTCCTAGGAATATCTATCTCCCGAACCGCAACTGATAATAACCAGAACGAAGATCAATCTTTGAGAAATACTATGCTCCCTGTAACTAGTCGAACAAGTCATCAGTCCTAGGTAATGGGTACCTATTCCGGATAGTGACCTTGTTCAACTCTCTATAATCAATACACAAACGCATATTGTCATCCTTCTTCTTCACGAAGAGGACTGGCGCTCCCCATGGAGAATGACTCCGATAAATAAAACCCTAAGCTAATAATTCGTCTAACTGGGTTTGAAGCACCCTTATCTCAGCTGGTGCCATACGATAGGGTGCGCAGAATATCGAGGCTATGCCTGGCTGCAACTCAATACTGAACTCAACCTCTCTTATAGGAGGTAGTCCAGGTATGTCCTGAAAGACATCCTGATACTCTGAGACAACTCTAGTCTCTAATAAATCAATAATCTAAACCCGTTGCATCACCCCCTCGATGTACGTCAGAAATGACTCCGCAAAATGGTTGCCCTGAGAGGTTGCCACAATCATCTCGGACCCATCGGATGCTCGCAAATTGACTATCTTCACAAAGCAGTCAATACTAACATGGTAGAAAGACAACCAATCCATACCAAGGATAACATCAAACTCAGACATATGCAACACTATCAAATCATCAATGAACTCCGACTCATCTAAACTGATAGTACACCTCCTACAAACGCTCTCCAGAAGCGATATCTCACCTAAAGGGGTGGAAACTGATAAAGGGGTGTCTAAAGGATGAGCTACAAGCTGGAGTCTAGTCATAAAAACATATGAAATGAAGGAATACGAAGCTCCCGAATCAAAGAGAATACAGGTGGGAAAAGAATTCACAAGAAACGTACCCTCCACTACTGCTCCGCTAGCTCCATGATCACGCGGTACTATTGCATATACTCTGCCTGTGGCTGAAGTCTGCTCTACTGCTAGTGCTGGAGAATACGAAACTATCTGCCCTTAAGGAACCTCCTGAACTGTACGAATCTTTCCCTCAATCTTCTGGGCTGCTGGCGGTGCCTCAAGCCTCATCTTCTAGCCCTGACCTCTGCCTTGAAGTCGCTGCTGCTGCTGATTCAGGCCCTTGCCCTGCTAAGCTCCTGCTGGTGCGTTGCGGCACTCTGATACCTTATGCCTGACCTTACGACAGTTATAGCAAACTCCCTGGAACTTGCGCTGCTGATGCACTCTCTGATCATGTTAGGGTCTCTTCTTATAAGGACCTTGTTGCTGCTGCTGGGATCCAAAAAAAGGTCTCTTGTTCTTCCCCTTATCCCCGGTCTGTCCTGCCTTAGTCTTCCCTTTCTTATCTTTTTGGAACATGACAGTCTCAATCTCTTGTGAGGTGGCGATCTCTACTACCTCTCAAACTGAATAGAACTTTCTCGAGACGAGGTATCAACGAAGATTAGGATGGAGCCTGCTAGGAACATCTGAGCCTGTCGCTCTCCTGTCTGCCATATGCCCATGAAGTGCAGCAACTTCATAAATCTGCTCTCAAAGTCTGCCAGTAACATGTCCTCTTGAGTCAACCGGGACAAGTCAAGCTCCTTCCCCATCCATGTTGCAGAAGAAATATACTATCCATCAAAGAAATAAAGAAAGTCCTCCCATGTGAGGGTCATCCAGTACTCTGGAGTGAACTGGAGTCGATACCATCTCCCGGCGTCTCCCTTCAGACTTTAGGATGCAATTCTCTGCTTCTGTACTGAATCCACATTAAGTATGTCATGGGTGTTACTCACATCCTCCTTCTACTTATGGGCTACAAGAGGGTCTGATAACCCCTAAAATTCCGGTGCCCTCATCTTCTGGTACCTCTCTACCATACAGAGCCAAGTCTCCTGCTCTGTAGCTCTATCTAGAATGGCTGGTGGAATAACTATAGATGTGGTCTCTCGAGGTCTCTCGCTGATAGGAACGGTTAGTATAACCTGTGGCTGATCTGCTGGTGGTGGTGGTGGCGTTGGTGGCGCAACATGATTCCCCACAAGCTCCTCAATTGCTACCATCTTAGCTATGATGGGAGACATAAGATCTATCAGGTACTAGGGAGTCTGCTGCGACTCAGGTGGTGCCTGCTGTGATTCGGGTTGAGCATGTTGTAGCTCAGATAGAGCCTGCTGCGACTCTGCCTGTCCAGCACTCCGAGTACGAGGTCTACCACGTCCTGCCATTTCTCTGATCATAAGAAAATAAGAGTTTATGAGTCAAAATTGACATATACACATACATAGCATATCACAATATGATTTTCACAACAATTTAGTATTCACACAAATACTTTAAATTTACAAAAAATAGTTGTCATAAAAAAATATCCTCAAATTTTGAGATATACGCATATATCATCCTCACTCATACTAGGGTATCCTTACGGACTCTATACATGAATCCTAAGAAACTCTATCCTAGCTCTATGACTCGACACAGGAGGATCCTAAGGACACTTAAACTAGAGCTCTGATACCAACTGTGACGCCCCTGGATTCACACAAGGCTGCAGTCTAAGGTGAAACCAAGAACGTCAAACCTACCTTGCACTACACCATGCAATAACATGTTTTACCATCACAATTACTATCTCTCTAGTAGAGTCAAATGATAGGTGTAAGTACAAAAGTAAGTAAAAGATAATACAAGAGTCAACTGATGAAGTAATAGAGATCAAATTAATATTTCATCATCTAACATACTGAAGTACAAGTCAACGTCTGAAATGAATAAACTGGAGCTTCTCAACAAGTCTCAAATACAAATATCTGAATACAAGGAAATAAGGCACACAACCTTTACAACTTCTAGAATAAACTCTCAAATGTCTAACAAAAGTCTAAAGTGGAGTTCAAAAGAAAAATATAACTATAATAAACGGCTGAAGCTAAAGTACGTCGCCATTAACCTATGACTCTTCGGGCTCCTGACTCGTTACCTGTAATGGGGAGGGACAACGAGCGTCAAAGCGCTAGCGAGCAACATCACAATCAACCCCAAGGGAAAGGGCTCGTTGTATATAGAAAATACAGTTATAATATATATACATAAAATCACTGATCCTATTTAGGTAATTACAACATGAGCATAAGTACGTCGAGCGAAATAATCCAAACAAGGAAACCCTCATGTATATACCATGTAGCACAAATTGTATATACCAATATATAAGAGGATTTTAGTATTTAGGAAATTACAACACGAGCATAGGTACGTTGAGCGAAATAATCCAAATAAGGAAACCCTCATGTATATACCTTGTATCTCAAATTGTAAATCCCTAAATACCAAACCCAAAATCTAATACATGAATAATAATAAAAGAAGACAAACTCATCTTAGAACTTAAATACAAGGTCATGTCACACCCCATATAAGTGTCATGTCCAGCCTATGCAAGTATAGCTGTCAATTTCAAGGTCTAAACTGATGTCCAACACATGGACTAAAACTAGATGTAATGAATGCCCAACATATGGACTGCATATGAAAGTTGTCCAAGACATGGACTGAAAGTGACAAATGTCTAACACATGGACTGCACATAATAATAGACCAACACATGGATTAGATGAAATATATGAAAGATGCATATACCCTAATTTCTCACGTGTCTCGGTGTACAAACCTAAACTCGTGTCTGCCAGTCATCTCACGTGTAGAGATACAAAATAAACATAAATTCTAATATCAGATATCCGAGGCAACTCCTCGTTCATATAGAAGAACACAATAACAGCAAACATGCCAAAACAGTTTCGGTTAAAACGAAACATGCTAAACAGATCCAAAACGAGGTAAAACTAGAAATTTCGTCGTCAGTCATCTCATGAGTCGACTGGGATCATTGGTCCACTCATTAGTCGAACTGACAGACATAACAGAAGAAAGTAGAAAATTTTTCGTCAGTCGACTCATTAGTCGACCCATCAGTCGACTCATGAGTCGACATATAAGTCGACTGACAGGTCGACTGAGAAGATCAAAACCAGTTTCGCAAAAAAGTGATTATTTGAAAAATTTTTAAACTAACATGATTCTTTTCATCTTTTTCAGCAGCATACAGTCAATTCTATAATAAGTGTACAAACTGAAACACAAGATTTGCATGTGATTTCTTACTCAAAACCCTAAACATATTTATACATGTTTAAAACGGATTTAAAATCAATAAATCGCAAGGAAACCAAAATTTAAAACTAATTCCAGATCTGGATCTACATTACAAAAATGTTGGTGAGCTTTTTATAAACTAAAAATATAGATCTAACATGAAGCATCTATTTTTTTATGCACAAAATACGTTTTAGTCTCAAATATCTAAAATAAAACACAAAGAAATTATACAAACAGTGGGTGAGGGTTGGGTGAGATGTTACTCGCCTCTGGTATGCTAGAAAAACTCCTGAAATCCGAGAGAGAAAGATCCCCTTTGCTACACCTCGCCAAAACCCGCTAAAATTCTTCTGAAAATCCCTAAAAATCTCCAACAACGAAGCTAGGGTTTTAGGGGAGAGAGGGGGCTAGGGTTTCTCTGATATTCAATGGGTTTTGGGGTTGGTTTCGGGTAGGAGAGATTTTATATAAGCGGTCAAACCCGAAACAAAACCAAACCAACCCGCAAATAAAAAGAAAAACTGGAAATCAGCCTGTCAGTCGACTCATAGGTCGATTCATCAGTCGACTCATTGGTCGACTCATAAGTCGACTGAGCAGATATTTTCCAGGTCCATGCATGTTTTGCTAATTTGCCAAAACCAATGCACAAAACTCTATAAAAATACATTCATACATATCTAATAACTTGTTATCTAGTATATCAATGACCTCAAGTCATTTACCATAATAGAATTATCTATCGCCAATAATTCATATATACTTCTAACAAAAAATACGTGGTTTTACACCAATTGACCAAAATACCCTCAAAATTTGACTATTTTTGATCGCTTTTGGGGATATTTTGATCAAAAGACCAAAAATAGTCGTTATAGGATATTTTAGGCTGATAGATCCAGGTCGGGTGCGAGCCAACCTGGGCCCGACCCGGCGCAATGGACACAATTATGAGCGTTTGGACTGGGCTGGTCCGGGCCGACCCGGGTAACCCGGTCCAACGGTCACATTGTGGCCGTTATGATCGGGCCGGGTCTAGGCCAGCCCAGGTAGCTTGGTCCAACGGTCACATTTTTGACCGTTGGACCATGGGCCTAGCCGACCCGGCCCGGTCTAAATTCTTCCGCCGGGTCTGGGCCTTGCAGCGGGTTAGACCCGGACCCGTGCTACCCAGCTCGACCACCTTCCTAGCCGGGCCACGCCAGGCCCGGTATGGACCTCCACGAGGTGACCCCGGCCCAGGCTTGCTTGGCCAGGTCTGGTCCGGACACTGAGATGGGTCCGGGCCATAGGCCCAAATGGACAACCCTAGAACCCTAGCATTCCTCTCACTCATAACGTAATAGATCGCAAAAGACAAGACAACCCTACTCACTTCGTGAGGGAAACATTCTTCCTCCAATCATGAGAATACCAACAAGCTGAATAATTCCGAGCAGCTCCTCCTGGTGAAACCAAGCTTAATCCCTAAAGTCATCCAAATAGCAGTAGAGTATTGACATTCGAAAAATAAATTGTTGTGACCTTCAAGCATAGTACCATATTGGAAAAATAAATAGTTGTGACAATTACCACAGAGATTGCATGTTTTAGATGAAGCAAAACTCACATTGAATAGTCTATCAAATGTGAGGAGCTCTTTTGGAACAATTTCTTTAAGATATATCTGATTTGTATGTTATGCTCTATTTTTAAATAAATACATGATGCTTGAGTGAAAATACTGCTACTCGTATGAAATTGAACATATCATAAATTCCAATATATCATGTGGGATCCTAATAACAGAAGAAACCTATACAACAACTACTATTCTTAATGGATGAAATAATCCACCTAACGGTGAGACTAATCTTCCCACTTATTTTTTATAAGAGTTGAAGCTCAACTAAGATCAAATTGATATTACACAGCAACATAGTTTTCAAAGCTATCTCCCCATCAAACATTCAGAGCAGTGAATATATTTTTGAAGCCTTGAACGTCACCATCCTGTGTAGGATGATAGGCCACCAATAAGTAGTTTCCTTGTACTGGAAACATCAAGAATCAAACTAATAGATTATTGAGTTATATTTGACAGCAAAGAAAATGATCGATGTTATTTAATCTCATATTTGTCTTTATCTTAGGCTATATTACCAAATTGATATTTAAAGTAGACCCTCTTTGCCAATAAGATATTTAAAAACCCTCGGGCGATATTACTGTATTTTACTGAGGCTCTGTTTACCAATAGAACCCTTTTCCTTGAAATTCCGGCAGGAAAATTTATTCTACCTCCCTAACCTCTCGAAATTATTAAATTCACACACTTTTCCTTGAAAATTCTGGCAGGTTGAGAAGGGGGTGGAGAGGGAGGGGAGGAGGTCGGAGGGGAAGGAGAGGGAGGAGCAGGATGAGGAGGAGGTGATGACGGATTACTCGGGGAAGGCGGGGATCGTGGTGGGCATTGGAGTGGCAGAGGAGGAGGGGAGGGTGGGGAGAGGGATGGAGTTGGAGGGTGAAGGGGAGGCAGAGGAGGGGAGAAGAGGGGAATGATAGAGGAAGAGGAGGAGGAGGAGGAGAGGGAGAGGGAGTGGATGCATTTTTTTTTGATAATTTTGGGTATATATTTAATAATTTTGTGATGAAAGGGGGTTAAAAAAATTTTCCTATTGGAGTTTTTAGAAATAGTGTTTATCGGTAAATAGTGTGGCAATAAAATACTATAATGTTGTCGGTGATTTTGTAGATACCTTATTGGCAAAGAGGGTCCACTTCAAATATCAATTTGGTAATTTAGTCCTTTATTTTAATAGTAGTCTACGAGCGCCTCAACTATCTTTGAGTGGACCAACATCAGAGAGAGGAGATGTATGTCGATGTCGGGTTAGAAGTGCTTGCTCGTTGAAGTATGTGAAATTTTTCTCTTCTTAAAAATTCTCAAAAATAGAGAGAGAAACCAGAAATTTTTTTCGTCAATACATCAAAATGTGAGAGAAGATAAGAACCAGAAGTTTTTGGTCCTATTTAATTACTTTCCAGATATTTTTAACTTTTATTCCCAAACTATCCTTAGTTAATGTTATGATGTTTTCAGTCTCCAGAATGTGGCCCTTTACCAGCAACGGACATGTGTCCTCCTTACATGTACCGCTCAAGTCGAATTGACGATTAGGACCACCAAGATTCTGACTTAGCCAACTCGTCGATTTGACATCTCCTTATGTCGACTCGAAGAGCGTACTTGTTAGTCCTCTTGTTGAAGACGACTTGTTACGAGCCCACTCGACCAGTTATTCGACACCTCACGGGGTCGACATGAAAAGAGTTACTTCTCGCCACCCCTCACTACCAGCCAAAAGATGACTTCAACCTCGAACGCCCCCCCACCCGCTGACAGCGCGTCGACATCACATTAAATGCTTGGCAGACACCATCATTTCTCCATCCCTGATACTATTTATGACGCATCAGACCACAAAGGCTTCGCACGCCACCCATCGTATCTCATTAATAGCGAAATGATAGCACCCATCCCGTAACTGATCCACGACCGACACATGTAAAGTAGATGCTAACTTAGCCGCCAGCTCAGGCTCAGCCAAAATGATCGGACTACCACTCTTGCTTGGCTATAAAAAGGAAAAAAATTCTAAATACAAGGGTTAACAATTTATTAGCATGTGTCTCCATCCCGCTGCATATTTATTATATTCCCACTCAAACACCTAGCTGACTTGATCGACGGAGGAACAACTGCGAGACCAGTCTCCATCCTCTTACGAGTTATTACATGTGCAGGGATGAATAGCCAAACTCCAAATAGGATATTCGAAAAAGTGAGTGACCCCTATATTAATCCAGTTCCTATTACCTTCTCTTTTAACTGTGTGATTTAAACCATCAACAGTTTGGCGACTACCGTGGAGGACCGTACCAGAGAAACTTTACTTAAGCTCAGCTTAAGGAAACGGCTCAGAAGATCTCTCAATCCCTCTAACAGTAACTCGCTACCTTTACTAGCCAGCTCCTTAGCTGGTTTCCACAGCAGCAGCAAGCCACTTCCACATTCCCTCTACCCTCTGGAGACCAACGATCGGGGACTCATCCCCCTTCTTGAGCTTGTCGTATATTTTCACTGCGGACTCCTCACGCTGCTACCTAGCAGCAAAGAGATCGTATTGAGTATACGACCTCACCACCACACCAGCCGACTCACCCTAAGAAACCTCGCCGACACCTCCTTCCTTATCATGAAGCCACCGGCAAGAGTCCCGGTCCTAGTCACCCTGGAAATCACCCTAGAGGAGTAATCTCTAAGACTCTCCCCCACCTCCGTACCTCTCCATCCCTCTCTGCCACCATAGGAGCATTCGGATATGATCAGGTGTACAGACCGATCGCAGAGGCCATTATAGGGAACACCCCCCTTTCCGACAACCTCATGAATGCCTCGTGTGAGAAGTTCAAGATGCTCAACATGGAGAAGTACAATGTTGAAGGAGACCCCTCCGAGCACATTCAGAACTATTATGATGTAATGAGCATGCTCCAAGCTTCGGAATCTATTATTTGCTGATGCTTCCCCATTATCCTGTCAGGGAGCACTAAGCTCCGATGGAATGCTCTTGAGAAGAATTCTATCAGCAGCTTCTAGCAACTCAGCCGAAAGTTTATCCACCACTTTTTTACTGATACCAAACAGAAGTTGCCCCCTCATGTGTTGATCCAGATGAGGCAAAAGCTTGGAGAGAGCCATTGATAATCACATTTTATTATAATTTTGTACCCTTATTATCTATTTTACATGAATAAATATACTACTAATAATTGTTTTTATCTTAATTTGTAGGTTAATGAAGAAATAATGAATAAAAGCCCAAAAGACTCTAACTTCCTCATTTTGTAACTTTTTATTGAAGTCTAGAGACAAGCCAAGAAGCCTATAGAAGCTGGAGAAAATAAAAATCTAATATGAAAATAAATCATATTCAAGACGGTTTGCCATAAAGAAATAACGATATATCCCAATCCGGAATGTGGAATTTAACATATAATAAATAAAAATCACCTATCTCAATGAGACGAAGCCATCTGTTAAGTCAATTTTTGATATAAGTATTAATACTAGTATCAATACCGGTATCAATATCGGTATCGATACTTGCATCGATAGGGGTATCGATACTGTAAGGACCATGAATTTTGATACTAGTTAAAATAATTTTTTTGGTATTTTAAAATATTCAATTATTATTTTTAAAAGAGTATTTGTATTTTCTCGGCCTTCTAGATTTTTCTATGATTTAATATCTGATTTTATATTTATTTAATGATTTTAATAATTATAAATTATTTAGCTACGGTGAAAACTTTAAATTAATATTTGTACTATTTTATTATTGTTATTTTTTTGTTATGGTTAATTATTCATAAGAACTTTACTAAATATTTCTATTTTTTTCTATTGTATTTACTCATTTATTTATTTATTTATGTTTAGTATTAATCCCTTACCCTA
>BQKN01065953.1:305722-324947 GCA_022839385.1 Asparagus kiusianus | reverse complement strand
TTGTTGATTATTTCCAGGCTCGCGCCAGTGTCTTGTTTCGGCCTGGGGTGGGTCTGAGGTGAGATGATATCGAGATTATTATTTGTTTTCCAGGCTCGCGCCAGTGTCTTGTTTTGGCCTGGGGTGGGTCTGAGGAGCAGGGGTATTGAGATTGTTGATTATTTGAGATGAGTGATGTGATAGTTAGTTATATGACCTTGATTCTTGACTAAGTATGATTCTTGTGAGATGTAGGCCAGTTATATTTCTTTCCATACCTAGATTAGGATTAATATTTAATTATCTATAATTTGAGACATATGGTATATACATGAGGGTTTCCTTGTTTGGATTATTTCGCTCGACGTACTACGTCTCGAGTTGTAGATTTTTAAGTATTAATTCTATCTATGGGTATGTCTTTGTTACGCGGATGATTATGGATTCTTATGATCGTTATACTCTAGTGATAGATTGTATCTAGCTTGTTAGTATTTCAGTTGCATACTTCTATTGTTACTACTATCATCACATGTTTCTATTTATGTTATCGCTTTGGCCACTCTTCTATTATTATTACTACTGTTGCATCTGTTATTGCATTGGTCATTCGACCGTTCCTATTTTCTTTGTGGGGTCGGGTCTTGCCGTGCATCATGCACCTAACGTACACCTGTTTTCTCTGGTGTACGTCAGACTTAGGAGAAGAGCAGGTTTAGCAGGAGCCAGATGATTCACAGTAGGAGTACCTTGAAGACGGTGTAGCAGAAGAAACTGAAGCTTAGTTATTTGATCTTAGTTTTCTTTTATAGCATTTCTTTCCGCTGGATCATTGTATTTTATATTTTCAGTATTTCTTTCAGATAGTCTTGTATAAGGGCATGTTTGACCCGTATTTTATGTCTGGGATGATATTCATTTGTGATATGTATTATTTTATTCTGAGTTGTCTTTATATCCTTGCTATTGTGATCGGGGACCTGTGACTTCGCTTTGTTTTATTTCCAGACGCTTAGCGTATTAGATTGAGAAGAAAAGGTCTAGCACTTATCTCTCCTCAGTCTAATACGTCGCGGGCTTGTTCACGTCCCGGTTCCCGGGTATTTTGGGAAGCGGGGCGTGACAGATACCAAATGTGCGGTTACGATTTAAAGGCTGAAATTGATTAACTTGGGAAGCAAGTTTAATTCAAATGATCTCATTCATTGCTGGAGGCTATAAATAGGGATAGAGAGTAAGGGGTTAGGGTGTGAAATATTTTGTAAAAACTAATTTTGGAGAGGAAGGTTACTCTTAATTGAGAAGACCTTCTAAATTATAATTTTTTATTGTAATTAATAAAGAAATATTTTTACCTCTTCGTATATTTATTTTCTTCTCCTTGTTTGATTATGAAGATGAAGGTAAGATGAAGATGAAGATCAAGAGGAAGGTTTGCTATCACCATAAGGCTAGAACCCTCTTAAGATGTAAATTTTCTCTTTATTAATAAATTTATCTTTTACTCTCTTTTCTTGCTTAAATAGCCAAGAGGCTAGAACCCTCTTACCTTAGATTTATTTTCATTCTTAATAGAGTAGATTTACTTTCATGTTTTTACTTTCTTGCTTTAAATTCTTGCATTTATTTCTTATAATTTATTTTATAGTTTAGATTTTATTTTCTTGCACTATTCGCCTTGAGGCTAGAACCCTCTAGGGATTAGTTTTTATTTTTGTTTATTGTCCCTTTCTTTGATTCTCCTTGAGGCTAGAACCCTATAGGGAATTGATTTTTTTTTTAAGATGTGAAACTAGTACTTGTGTGAACTCTAGAAATTCCATGAAACTAGCTAGTGAATTCAATTATAGATTCCTCATATCTCTAATTGAATCCTCCATGTTTTACTTTATTTATTTTCCTCTTTATTCTTGATTTTTCTCTCATTTGTTTCTTGATTTTATTTCCTTCATCTTTTTTTTCCATCCATTTTGTTAGTTTTGTTTACACTTACACTTTATCACATCCACTCTTTATCTCTCTACTCTTAATCTTGTTTTATTTTTATTTACATATACTTACTCTCATCTCTTTATCTCTCCACAATCACATCCATCACACCTAATTGTCATACACACAACATAAGAACCAATTTTGATTTTCTCCTACAAACACTTTTCTCATGGGATCGATAACTTTTTATACTATAACTTGATGGTTGTGCACTTGCAACTCTAGAGGTATACTTTTATGCCCCATTAAGTTTTTGGCGCTGTTGCCTGGGAAGATGCTTATAAGTAGGAATTTATTTATTTTTGTTCTTTAACTTGTGTGTTTTCTTGTGAAGAAATCACTTGGAGATTGAAGATCAAGGATTAGATATCGAGGATTTGAAGATTTGCTTATGGTAACACTTCTTTCTAGTATTTTCAATTCCACCCTTGGTTAGTTTCTCACAATTAGAGACAATTAGGATCTAAAAAGAAAAAAATTTATTTTTGTCAACCATAATAAAATTCACCATCCACTTGGACATTTATTAACAAGATAATAAATTCAAACAATATCTCCCTTCCTCACATTTGCTTGATTGTTAACCCTAATTAGAAAAAGATTTTTTTCATCCTTTGTAGTTGCTTTTAATTCCTAGAGTAACATTGCATATAGTAGTAGGAATTTACCAAGGTAATTTGAGCATCTTGATTTGACACACACTTTAAAATATTCTTAAGGGAAAACACCCCAAAATCAAGATAAGGTGAGGGATTTTATTGTTGGCTTTCTTGTTTTGATGATGTTTAACAAACAATTTACCACTAATGTTATTTGTCTAGTATTTGTGTTTTCTTATTTATTATAGACAAACAACGTAGTTGGAGGATGGATAGAATTGCGCCTACACGATCATATCCAATGAAGGTTGGAGGAATAGTGGTTAAAGCCTTACAATTCAAAGTTAAAGATCAAGTTCAAGCTCAAGCTTCATCCGCAAGATTATCAAGTCAAGCTATTGAAGATCAAGATCAAGCTTGGGTAATTTAGTTTAGGAGTTTATATTATGTGTGTTAGTACCTTAAGCTCAATTATCTATACACACACATTTATTGGTTTCTTCGTATATATATATATATAGTCATATATATATATACATAAGTTTTGGTTTCTATGCATATGTATAGTTATATATATATACATACATAGTTTTTGAGTTTTCATGTATATAAATATGAAATCACATGTTTCACATTTATTATTGTGTTTTAGAATATATTGCATAGAATATGTAATTTTGTGAAAATATTAAATTCTTAGTTTTTGGACTTAACAATAATCATATACATATTTTATTAAGTCTACATAATCATTGTGCAAAGTATTTTTGTGTTTTGGACTATTCTTGCAAAATGATGATTCTTCACAAATGGGAAATACAATTTAGAAAATTCTTTTTGTAACATGTTCATTTACATGTTTATATACATTTCCCAAAGTTTTATTATTTTTGGATTTCATATGTTATTTTTAACAATTTTCCAAAATTCTCAAAATATGTTTCAAAACATGTTTTCTATAGTATCTGTTCGTGGTCAACCGCCACGGTCGACCGCCCATGAGTTCAGACTTCAGAACAGTTCTTGTTGGCTCGCGATCAACCGTGGCGGTCGATCGTAGCGAGTCCAGAGACTTTCGCGGTCGACCACCGCGGTCGACCGTCGCTTGTCCAAAGCCATAGTGATGTTTTCGTTGCTCGCGGTCGACCGTCGAACTGTGACATCAGCTCTAACGGCTAGTTTTCCAGAGCCGTTGCTGATCTGGTTTTTTGGTCTTTTCTTGTTTTTCTCTTGTCTTTAGGGTTTCATATAAATACTCCCTTACCTCAGTTTTTATAAGAAACCGAGAGAATGTTTTAAAGAGTTTTAAAAAGAGTTTAATCTTGTTTTAAGCTTGTTTAAGGGTTTGGTTTATGAAGAAAGTTTTACAAGAGCTTGAGGAGATTATTAATTGTATTTTGGGCATTCAATCCATCTCTCTCTCTTATCATCTAGAGAAGTTTTCCTAAACTCAACTCTAGCTTTTATTTATAATTATTTGTTGACTATTATTGTTATTAAGCTAGAATTATATTGAGTTAAGTTTTGATTTATATCTCTTTGATCACACACAACCTTTTGAGCTTATTGTATTTACATTCATAGTATAATTTGGGGTTGTGAGTTTGTGACAAAGAGTTATGCTTATTTGAGTTCTCACCTTGTTTAGAGAACAATCATTTGATTCATATTGTGCCTTATTTTGAGAATCACTTTGTAATACACTTGTACACCGAGAGAAGTTTGTGACGAGAGTCGGGGATCGTCCCAAGAGGAGTGGCGTCGGTTGACGAACCTAGGAAGAGGTTGTAACCGAGCACTTGAGGGAGATACGTCTAGTTCAACACTTAAGAGGGTGTAGAGTGGGATTACAAGAGTGTTGATTGTAGAGTTTTCGATAAACTAGAAAACCGAGTGTGAGGTGTAAATGTTATTCGGGTGAACGTAGAAAACCCGGTTGTGATATTGGATTTCTCCCCGGGAGTGGGGAGCGGAGACGTAGGACAGAAAGTCCGAACTCCGTGATCATTTGAGTGTGTTTGAGTTTGTCATTGGCGCATGTGCTTTTGCATTTATTTTATATCGCCAATTGTGCATTGCTCATTTATTTCATCCGCTATCTAGTTCATTTTGTTTACCCTTATGTTAGTTTACATATCCTTTCATATATCATATTGTATATCTCTTTGGTAGGATATATCACCTTGTGTTAGTTTTATATCCTTGCACATACATTGCCTATATTTCTTTGTTAGGATATATCTTATTGTTCATATTGCTTATCCTAGTTCTCATATCATGTTGTATTTCATATTTGCTAGGATAACTTGTTAGTTAGTCTTAATTGGCATAAAATCGAATTAGATTAGCATAAGACCCTAATCACCCCCCTCTAGGGTCTAACAATTGGTATCAGAGCTTGGTGCTCTTTGATTTAAGGTCTAATCGCCTTGAGTTAAAGATCCAAGTTATCTTTTTGTGCTAATCTTGTTTTGATTGCATTTGCATCTTGCTTGCATATTTTTACAAATTATGGATATGAATGATGCATCTTGTTTAGGCTATGATTCTAGTATTGCTCCTAAATTCAATGCTTTCCCCTATGCTTAATGGTGTTTTAGATTTAAATTATTTGTTCAATCTAAAAATATCAATTTATGGGAAGTTATTGATTGTTCTTATATTTTGCCCACGTTGCAGAAATCTAAGAGGAGCAAACATGATAAAAAGATGTTTATTATGAACAAGCTTATGTTAGAATTTTTATTAATTGCTTTTGATTCATTTATGTCTAACAAGCTTGATTCTTTTGATAGTGCTTACACCTTATGGATATTTATTGAAGCACATCAAGGAGACTTGGAGGCGATCCGACAAGCTTTGGAGGATCCCGCTTCAAGTTCATATGGAGCATCATGCACACGTGCACTAGGCGATTGCCCTAGTGAGGTTTGCGAGTTCGAAACCACTAATGATTTATCTAATGATGAACTTGCTTGTGCTAGTGATAAATTATTGCACGCTTACAAGAAATTACAAAATGATTTCATTGATTTACAAAACAAGCATGATAATTTGAAATCCGATCATGAGTTGTTAACATCTAAGTTTGAAACTATTTTTAATGAAAATATGATCCTTAAGGAAAACAATAAAAAATTAAAATTGGATCATGATTCTTTGCTTTCAAACTTTGCCTTGTTAACTCATGAAAAAGAAAATGCCATGTTAGAAGTAGAGAACATACAAAATGATGCTGCTACTTTTATAAATAATTATTTATGTTCTACTTCTAAAAGTGCATATGTACCTAAAAATAAAGATTTGAATCTTATGAAAAAATGTATTTCATCTTTAGATTCAACTTTAAAAATATGCTTTGATAATCATAAGAGGCTTATGGATATGTGTGCTAAGTCTAAGTCATCATCTACTCATCATGCACACATATATAGCAAAGTTTATAAGTGTTCAATTTGCGGCCGTAAAGGCCATCTAGCTAAATTTTGCTATGATGCACACAAACATAAAAATGTCAATGCTCCTTGTGCATCTCATGTAGCTTCTTCATCACATGTACACACACATGCACCCATTGTTCATCATAAGCATGCTCATGTGTATAGATGTGATCTTTGTGGTCGTTTTGGTTATTTGGCCGAATATTGTTTTGATTTGAAAAAGAATTCTAATTTGCCAAATGCTAGACCACATGCTTTTAAATGTGATGTTTGTGGTAGATATGGCCACTTAGGAAAGTTTTGTTTTGATAAGGTTTCTTATTTTCAAAATAATTTTAAAAGATCATCCATGTTTGCAAATGTTTCCAATGTTTCCCGTGCACCTTTTAATGGTCAACATAAGCAAATGCTTCCTTTTCATTGTACAAATTACAATCGGAAGGGTCATTTGAGCGATTATTTTTTTGACCGTGTTAGTGCACCACATATACCTCAGAGGGTTCATAACCTTAGGGCTTTGAGTTTAAAAGATAAGGGTCATGTCCCTAAATATTTTGGTACCAAGAGTTCTTGGGTACCAAAACAACTTTAATTTTTAAACCAAGAATTTTTGTATTCTTATTTTTCCTTTTCTTGGTTTTGAAAATTATGTCTTAAAATCTTTTGGTTATAAAAACAAATTTTCTTTGATCAAATTCTTTGGTTTTCATGATTATTATTCGATTTTGTTGAGAGGACTACATTTATATAACCCTCCGGAGTTATTGGGTGTTTATTCCCGAACATTGTTTACCGGGTGCTAAAAATGTTTATATAGGTTGTTACTAGCTCAAAAGCTAGATATGGTTGCCTCTCTTGATTTTTTAAAAATCAATAATGATTTGGTTTTATGTTCTTATATGATTTACTTGTGATTTATGATTTCATTGGTTGATTTGTTTTCATTTAAAAACCTTTTACATGATTTTTATGTTCCTTTTTCTTTTGATTTCATAAATCTATTTTTGATCTTTATGTTTTTTGTTAATGAGACACTATTTTCATATTGACATATTTATATGTGTTCTCGTTATCTTTTTGTATGTGAGTGATATTGAGCATATTCATGTATGCTTGCTCACATGTTTGCCATGATCTTTAATTGCCTATATTCTATAAGGCATTTTGATAGGGGGAGAAATCCCTATACTTGTTTGATACTCACCTATGCTTATTAATAGGGGGAGATTTCGCTCTCTTCATCTCTTTGTCCCCTTTTTGATGTTGTCAAAGGGGGAGAAATATTGTGAGTATACATTTCCTTGTTTATATGCATGTGAGCTATTTTTTTATATGTTCATTTCCTTCATGCATATATCTTTTTTTGTAAATTGTTTGTCATCATAAAAAAGGGGGAGATTGTTGGCCTTCTTGTTTTGATGATGTTTAACAAACAATTTACCACTAATGTTGTTTGTCTAGAATTTATGTTTTCTTATTTATTATAGACAAACAACGTAGTTGGAGGATGGATGTAATTGCGCCTACACGATCATATCCAATGGAGGTTGGAGGAATAGTGGTTGAAGCCTTACAATTCAAAGTTAAAGATCAAGTTCAAGCTCAAGCTTCATCCGCAAGATTACCAAGTCAAGCTATTGAAGATCAAGATCAAGCTTGGGTAATTTAGTTTAGGAGTTTATATTATGTTTGTTAGTACCTTAAGCTTAATTATCTATACACACATATTTATTGGTTTCTTCGTATATATATATATAGTCATATATATATACATAAGTTTTGGTTTCTATGCATATGTATAGTTATATATATATACATACATAGTTTTTGAGTTTTTATGTTTATAAATATGAAATCACATGTTTCACATTTATTATCGTGTTTTAGAATATATTGTATAGAATATGCAATTTTGTGAAAATATTGAATTCTTAGTTTTTGGACTTAACAATAATCATATACATATTTTATTAAGTCTACATAATTATTGTGCAAAGTTTCAAAACATGGTTTAGCCAAAATGTTAAAATTCACATGTTTACATTTTTGTGTTTTGGACTATTTTTGTAAAATGATGATTCTTCACAAATGGGAAATGCAATTTGGAAAATTCTTTTTGTAACATGTTCATTTACATGTTTATATATATTTTCCAAAGTTTTATTATTTTTGGACTTCATATGCTATTTTTAACAATTTTTCAAAAGTCTCAAAATCTGTTTCAAAACATGTTTTCTGTAGTATCTGTTCGCGGTCGACCGCCACAGTCGACCACCCATGAGTTCAGAACTCAGAACAGTTCTTGTTGGCTCGCGGTCGACCGTGGCGGTCGACCGTAGCGAGTCCAGAGACTTTCGCGGTCGACCGCCGCGGTTGACCGTCACTTGTCCAGAGCCATAGTGATGTTTTTCGTTGCTCGCGGTCGACCGCCGAACTATGACATCAGCTCTAACGGCTAGTTTTCCAAAGGCGTTGCTGATCTGGTTTTTTGGTCTTTTCTTGTTTTTCTCTTGTCTTTCGGGTTTCATATAAATACCACCTTACCTTAGTTTTTATAAGAAACCAAGAGAATGTTTTAGAGAGTTTTAAAAAGAGTTTAAGCATGTTTTAAGCTTGTTTAAGGGTTTGGTTTATGAAGAAAGTTTTACAAAAGCTTGAGGAGATTATCAATTGTATTTTGGGCATTCAATCCATCTCTCTCTCTTGTCATGTAGAGAAGTTTTCCTAAACTCAACTCTAGCTTTTATTTATAATTATTTGTTGACTATTATTGTTATTAAGCTAGAATTACATTGAGTTTAGTTTTGATTTATATCTCTTTGATCACACACAACCTTTTGAGCTTATTGTATTTACATTCATAGTATAATTTGGGGTTGTGATTTTGTGACTAAGAGTTGTGCTTATTTGAGTTCTCATCTTGTTTAGAGAACAATCATTTGATTCATATTGTGCCTTATTGTGAGAATCACTTTGTAATACACTTGTACACCGAGAGAAGTGTGTGGCGAGAGTCGGGGATCGTCCCAAGAGGATTGGCGTCGGTTGACGAACCTAGGGAGAGGTTGTAACCGAGCACTTGAGGGAGACACGTCTAGTTCAACACTTGAGAGGGTGTAGAGTGGGATTACAAGAGTGTTGATTGTAGAGTTTTCGGTAAACTAGAAAACCGAGTGTGAGGTGTAAACGTTATTCGGGTAAACGTAAAAAACCTGGTTGTGATAGTGGATTTCTCCCCGGGAGTGGGGAGCAGAGATGTAGGACGGAAGGTCTGAACTCCGTGATCATTTGAGTGTGTTTGAGTTTGTCATTGGCGCATTTGCTTTTGCATATATCTTATATCGCCAAGTGTGCATTGCTCATTTATTTCATCCACTATCTAGTTCATTTTGTTTACCCTTATGTTAGTTTACATATCCTTTCATATATCATATTGTATATCTCTTTGGTAGGATATATCACCTTGTGTTAGTTTTATATCCTTGCACATACATTGCCTATATCTCTTTGTTAGGATATATCTTGTTGTTCATATTGCTTATCCTAGTTCACATATCATATTGTATTTCATACTTGCTAGGATAACTTATTAATTAGTTTTAATTGGCATAAAATCGGATTGGATTAGCATAAGACCCTAATCACCCCCCTCTAGGGTCTAACATTTATCACCCTTTCCTTAGCCCACAAATCATTAATTCTCCACTACACAAACCCAAGCATTTTGAAAATCATTAGACGTTGGCCCCTAAGAATTTGAGCTCATTAAGAAACAAGAAATCCCTAAGAGAACCGGTTCAAATTTACTTGAATTAGTTGGTGTCTAAGATAAGGTTTAGGGGTTGCGTAAAGTGCTTCGCAAGGAACAAGGTACTTAATTCATCTTTGATCTCCCTCTAGTATTATCCTTACATAGCTATCTGGCCGACTAAACTTTAATCTTTTCAGTAATGGAGTTTTTGGTTAGGAGCTGCTCTAGCTGAGTTTAGGCTTAACCCTAGAATTTGGAGTGATTAACACAAGTGATTGTTTTTTTTTTGTTTTAGTTGGGTTTTACTTTTATCTTTTCCCTCTTTCTCATTATCTTTTAAAATTCCTTAAAAAACTAACTTTTATTTTTCTTAGAATTTTTTAGTTAAATATTTTTATAAAAATAGAAGAATTTGCCTTGGTGTATGCAAGGTTGCATTAGGGATAGTACCAATCGTTTAATCTGTTTTGAACCATTTTTAAAGAAATGGATAATCCTAATCTACCGGTTCTTCAAGATATGTGTTACCCAGCTAGGAATGCAATCTCATCTTGCATTAATCTACCTGAAGTCAATGGAACTAATTTGAGCTTAGACCGTATTACATAAACATGCTTCCAAAATTCTTAGTAAATAAAACCGAAGATGCTTATATTTTTATCTCCGAGTTTGAGAAAGTTTGTCTTATGATTAAGTTTATGGAACTATCTGAGGATACGATCAAGCTTCGATTTATTCTATTTGCTCTTAAGGACAAAGGCAAGATTGATTGTATAGCTTACCTAAGAATTCTATTTCAACTTGGGATGAATTTGTTACCGTTTTTTGAAAAAAATTCCCTATCCATAAAATGGTTAAGCTTAGAAACAACTTTAAAATTTTAAGATTGTTCCGAGGGAGCCATTCTGGAAGTATTTTGATAGATTTAAGGATCTCCTTATCCAATGTCCTTACCACAGTCTTGAGAAATGGCGATTATGCCAAATTATCTTTGAAGGATTGGATTATTCTTCAAAAATATCCATAGAATCAATGTGTCAAGGGGATTTCATGAAGAAAAATATTGATGAAGCTTGGGAATTTTTAGAGAGTTTATCCGAGAAAACCATGCAATGGGAACACTGTGATGACTGAGTTTTATCAGTTTCCCAACCCAAATACAATGGTCTGTCCCTAGAGACAAACATTGCCTCTGAAGCAAAGATGGCTATAATCATGTGTAGGTTAGAAGCTCTAGAAATCAAAGAATGAGCCCCAGCTCAAATCAATCAAGTTTTTGCCTCAGGTTGTCACAACTGTCTTTCTCCATCTCATGTTTTTGAGGAATGTCCTCTCTTAGGAAACAATTAACCACTAAGACTGGTTAACGCTGCATTTTAGTGTTTCATGAATGATCTATTTTCTCCAACCTAAAATTCAGGTTGGAGAAGTCACCCAAACTTTGCATGGAATTAGGGAAACTACCCCAAAAATCAAAACTTCACACCTTTCAATTCTTAACCTAGTCTGCCTTATTCAAATTAGTCTCCTCATCATCAATCTGTAAATCATATCCCTCCAAATTTGGATCATGATAAACATCTCAATATTTTGGAAAAATGTTTGGAAACCATAATCAAGGTATCTACACAAACCACAAATATTTTGACTCAAACATTCAATACTTTGAATTCTTTTATACAATCAACCGAACAAATACTCAACTCCAACACTCAAGCCATAGCAAGGTTAGAAACCCAACTTGGTCAACTAGCTAGTGCCATGAGTGAAAGGGAGAAAAAAAATTCGAGTCAACCTATGGTCAACCCTAAGGACACATGATCTAGTTAATCCTATGAAGCTTAAGTGAATGCAATCCATTCACTATGGTAAGGAAAACAGGTCGATAATCAAGTTAGAATAACTCCAAGTCAAACTCTTGAACCAGAACAACTTCTTTCTCCTTCTGATAACTCTATTTAGATTTTCACCCTTTTCCGATGACCAAAGAACCAGAACCTAAGCCTAATTTTAATAGGTTTAAACTAATTGCTCCCTTCCCAGATAGACTCAGGCTTAGGAAACACTCCCTACAGGAGGAGAAGATGCTAGAAACTTTCAAGCAGGTTAAGGTCAGCATTCCTCTCTTAGATGTAATTGAACAAATCCCTTCTTATGCAAAAATTTTAATAGCTTTGTATACTAAGAAAAGACGAATAAATGTTCCAAAGAAAGTCTTGTTGGCTGCTAATATTAGTGATATGCTCTCAAATCACATACCTTTGAAATGTAAAGATCCTGGTTGTCCTATCATTTCATGTGTCATTGGTAATACCTATATTGATAAGGCACATTAGGGCCTAGTATTAATTTGCTTCCTTACATAGTCTATCAGTAACTAGGTGTAGGTGAACTGAAACCAACTAGATGCATGTTGTAGTTAGCTAATAGATCTGTCAAAGTCCCCATGAGTGAGATAGAGGATATTCTGATTAAGGTTGGGGATTTTATTTTTCTAGTAAATTTCATAGTTTTGGAAACACAGTCTGTTTCCAATCCAAAAGGACAGATACTTGTCGTCCTAGGAAGACCGTTCTTAGCCACTTCTATTGCTCTTATCAATTGTAGAACTAGTCAAATGAAGCTGTCTTTTGGGAATTTGACTGTTGATCTCAATGTTTTCAATCCAGGGAACCAATCATAATAAATTACATTCAGGAAAGACCAAAAGAAGAAGAAGAAGAGAATGAGTCTAATCATAATAAAGCTTGTCCCAAAGATAGCTAACCCCTATCTCGAATTGATCAGTTGGTCGATGAGAGTGCGGGGCATGAGTTACTTAGCTTCATGGACGCCTTATCCGGCTACATTAAAATTTTTATGAAAGAGCATGACTAGGAGAAGACCTCCTTTATCACTGACCAGGGGACCTATTGCTACAAAATGATGCCATTCATAATAAAAAACGCTGGGGGCCACTTACCAAAGGCTTGTCAACAAGGTCTTCAAGCACCAAATCGATAGTAATTTGGAAGCTTATGTAGGTGACCTACTGGTAAAGTCGAAATAAGCGTCGGCCTATATATCAGACCTGGATGAGACCTTCTCCACTCTCCGACGCTACCGCATGAAGCTCAATCCTGCCAAATACTCCTTCAGGATGCAATCAAGAAAGTTCTTGGGGTTCATGATCATACAAAGAGGCATTGAAATTAACCTGGAAAAGATAGCCGCCATAGAGTGACTACCCGAACAATGCACTTTGAAGGACGTCCAGAAGCTAAATAGAAAGATAGCAGCGTTGGGTTGATTTCTCTTCAAATCTACTGAGAGGAGCCTCCCATTCTTAAAAACATTATGTGAAGAAAGAAAATGAAGAAGAGCATGATTTGGACAGCTGAATGCAGTGCGGTTCAAGATTCATAATTTTTGTATGTATAAACGCTTTTCCAAGATTCATAATTTTTGGAGTTGTTTGTCTATTTCTTCTTGCTTTTGTTGATCAACAAATTCAGTCGTCAGTCGATTGAACAGTCAAACCAGTTAGCTTGGCAGAAGCTATTTTTTATAGCAACTGCTATTTCAGTTAACCACTCGAACGACTATTTTAATCGGTTGACCAAACAGTCTTTTCTGTTGACCGACCAATTAAATCAGTCGACCGGCGTTGTTTTATTTTTCCCATAATTAGCCAATGATCAAATTTCTCCGTCGACCGATATACCTATCAGTCAAGTGATCATGTCTTTTTTCTATAACGACTAGTTTTTGTTTAGATCCGGTTGAGAGGTTATAAATAGTCCCCAAGAACCATTTAAACAAAGATGAAAAAATAACAGAGGTTTGGCCATTTTGGCTCCACGTTTTTGATAGATTAAGTGTGTGTGTTTATGTGAAAAAGAGTTTTGTAAGAGAAGGATCTCGATTTCGATTTTGAGGAGTTCATATCCAAATCTCTATCTCTCCTTGTTTTGGATAAGTTTTCTAAACTCTTTTTCTAGCTAATTCATATTTTGATTCTTATATATAAGCTAGATTTATTTGAGTTTGATTTCGTTTTACTCTTTGTTTACATATACAACCACTTGAGCTTTAGTATTTCATATCAAGTATAATTAGGTTGTGAGAGTGACTCATTATGAGAGCCTTATGTTTTGTTCTCATATGTTTAGAGAACAAAATCCATTATTCGCACTTATTGCTAAACACGTTGTAATACACAAGGACACTTAGAGGAGTGGTTGGGAAAGACCAGGGTTAATTCCAAGAGGAGTGGGTTGTTTGTAAATCCTAGGGAGAGGTTATAATTCCAAACACTTGAAGAGTTGACACGCGTAGTCCAACACTTAGAGAAGTGTGTTTTGTGTGATTGACATTGTGTGCATTGTAAAAGTTATCGATGAACTTTGAAAACCGTTATTGTGTAGTTTCTTAAGTTATAGTGGAGATCTCCATAAGGTGAGGAGTGAAGACGTAGGTCGAGGGTTGACTGAACTCCATGATCATATCTTGTGTTTGCGATTGTTGTTCGGCACACTAGTTTTCTTTACATCTTGTGATTATGTTTATATCGCCTATTGTCTCATTGTTTATCCTTGCATATCTTTTTGTATATCATATTGCTAGGATATTGCCTTATAAGTTTTAATTTGGCATTATAATCAGATTAGATTAGCAATTACCCTATTCAACCCCCCTTCTAGAGTGCTTTCAAAGTTGACGCTGACTTAGCTGCTAGCTTTGACTCGGTGGGAAAGACTAAAATGCCCCTCTTGCATGGTTATAAGAGGGACAACTATTCTCAATACAAGGGTAAGCAATTTCTTAGAATTTTTCTCCACTATACTGCACTAGAGAACATGCACAGTTCACCACTTTCCCACTCAAATACATTATTGACTTGATCGTCGGTGGAATAACAGGGGAACCAGTCCCTGTCCACTTACGAGTTGTTACACATGTAGGGAAGAAGCAGTTCAACTCAAAACTAGATATTCGAAGAAGTTAGCAGCCCCTACTTAATCTCACCCCCACTACATCATCTATGTGATTTTTAACATTAATAATTTGGCACCTACCGTGGTGCATTCTTTCTTTTCCAAGCAAGTATGTCTAGTTCTGAGCATAGGGCTGATCAGCCCATCCCTAAAGGACCAAACTAGAGCTACGCCACTCAAGCCCAGCTCAAAGAGATAGCTCAAAAGATCTCTCAATCCATCCAACAGCAACTCAATACCTTCACTAGAGAGCTTCGCAGCTGGTTTCCACAACCGTAACAAGCTACTTCCACCATCCCTCCTCCCTTAGGAGACCAGTGATCACAGACTCGCCCTCCTTCAGATGTTGAGCATGCCGTCCCCCCTCGGACCCCTTACGCTATAGCTAAGTAGCGGAGAGATCGCATTGAACATTCTACCTCACCACCACACTAGTCATCTCGCTCGGCGGATCCACGTCATCGCTTCCTCCCTCACTACGAAGCTACCGACAAGAGTCGTGGCCCTAGTTGCCTAAAGTAGCACGTCAGGGGAGGGATATCCAAGACACCCCTTCTTCTGCATACCTCTCTAGCCATTGATAATAACATTTTATTATAATTTTAAACCCTTATTATCTATTTTATGAATAAATATGCCATTAATAATTGTTTTTATCTTTAATTCTAGGTTAATGAAGAATAAAGCCCAAGATCTCTTCCCTCAACAAAAACCCATGAATTAAATAAAGAACACAAGCAAGAGCCAAAAAGCCCAAGCTCAAAATCAAGCCGAGTAGCCTGTAGAAGCCGGAGAAAATAAATAAAATCAAATATGAAAAAAATATATTTAAGATAGTTGGCCGCAAAGAAACGACGATATCTCTCAATTCGGAAGGCAGAATTTAACATATAATATATAAATATCACCTATCTCGACTAGATGAAACTATCCGTGAAGGTAGAAATTTGATAGAACATTGATGCTAGCATCGAAGCGGGCATCGAAGCGGGTATCGATGCCAGCATCGATACTGACGAATCAGTTACAGATCAATGACAGATTTTTGATGGTTTTGGATAAGGATTCAATCCAAGAGCTCTCATTCATTGATGTTTATTATAAATAGGGGTAGAGAGTGAGGGGTTAGGGGTGTAAAAAATTTTGTATCTCCTTTTGTAGAGGATGGTTACTCTTAATTGAGAAGACCTTCCAAATTTGTAACTTTTTATCACAATTAATAAAATAATTTTTTTTACCACTTTAAATTTTTTTTCTCTTTGTTGGATGATGAAGATGAAGATTAATTTGAAGGTTTGTTTTTCTTATTTTCTCTTTTATTTCTTTTCTTATTACTTAGTAGCTTTGATTTATTTACATGCTTGTACTTAGATTTTACTTTCTTGTTTAAATAGCCAAGAGGCTAGAACCCTCTTGTCTTAGATTTATTTCATGCTTATAGATTAGATTTATTTCATGCTTATAGAGTTGATTTATTTTCTTTCATTTAATTCTTATAACTTATTTTGTAGTTTAGATTTTGTAATTTATTTTGTAGTTAGGTTTTAATTTCTTGCACTATTCACCTTGAGGCTAGAACCCTCTTGGGTTTAGTTTTTCTTTTTGTTTATTTTTATTTTTTTTGATTCGCCTTTAGGCTAGAACCCTATAGGGAATCACCCTTTTTTAAGAAGTGGATTCAATTCTAGATTACCCATATTTTTAATTGAATCCGTCATCTTTACTTTCTTGAATTTTATTTTTATTCTTGATTTTCCTTTTTGATTCTTGATTTTATTCATATCTCTTTGTGAAAAGCATTCATTCATTGTCACACCCACTCTCACTTACATTTTACACATATTTACACACCATTTTAATTCTCTCCATCTCTCCACAATCATATTCACTCATCACTCCTAATTGTCACGCCCACAACATAAGAACCAATTTTAATTTTCTCCTACAAATACCTTCCTTGTTGGATCGATAACTTTTTATACTATAACTTGATTGATTATGCACTTGCAATTTTTGGGTATATGTTTATGCCGCATCAGCCACCTCAGCTACCCATGGAGCATCTAGATATGATCAGGTGTATAGACCCGTCGTCGAAGCCATTAGAGGGAACACCCCCCTAGCGATGACCTCATTAATGCCCTATGTGAGAAATTCAAGATGCCTCATATGGAGAAGTACAAAGGTGAAGAGGACCTCGCAGAGCATGTCCAGAACTATTATGATATGATGAGCATACTCCAGACATCGAAAGCTATCATTTGCTGGTGCTTTCCCATCACTTTGTCGGTATGATGCCCCTGGTTTCAAACAAGGCTACAGTTTAAGGTGAACCCAAAAATGACAAACCTACCACGCACCCAACACTGTGCAACAGCATGTTTTACCATCATAATAATATCTCTCTATTAGAATCAAATATAAGAAGTGAGGGTACAAGTAGATATAGTAAAGATGACAACACAAGGAACACAATATAAAGAAGAGATCCAATAACATTTATAATTATGTTCCAAAGAAAAGAATTTGCATCCAATAAACTAAAATAAAGACAATGAATCTCTAATACAAAATAGTCAACTGAAAAGTATATAGGCACTCAGCCGCCATAATAAAATACATCTCTATAAGGAAAATAAAATCATAAATGTCTATTGTGGAGCACTAACTAGCTACTAATAAATAACGATGAACTATGCCGAGTCTCTGTCAACCTGCGACTCTTCGAACCCTCGACTCGCTGCCTGAAAAATATAAAAACAACCAGCATCAAAACGCTAGCGAGAACATCTCCACCGCCCCCAGGGGTAAGGGGGTTAGGTGTATAAAAATACAATTTATAGCATGTATAGATATATAAATCTTACATCCTGAACTAAGAGGAATTGATATTTAGAAACCTACAACACGAGAATGAGTACGTCAAGCAAAATAATTCAAACAAGGAAACTCTCATATATATACCATGTATCTCAAATTGTGGATCGCTAAATATCAACTCCAAAATCCAATGAATACAATAATTATCAAAGAACAATACATTACCAAGCTTTATCCATAACAAATCGTATCATAAGAACTGACATTTTCCCTCGGGTAAGTGGCGTGAGAACAAGTATAAGAATCCGGTGTAAAAACCTCATCCAAGATACGTCGTACATGACAAAACTTTGTCTTAAATAAAAACATAAAAGTAAATTTACCCTATATGCATGAAAGTAAATCTAAGGCAAGAGGGTTCTAGCCTCTTAGCTATTTAAATAAGAAAATAAAGTAAGAAGATAAATTTATTAACAAAGAGAAAATTTACATCCCAAGAGGGTTCTAACCTCAAGGTGAAAGCAATTCTCCATCTTAATCTTCATCTTCATCTTCATCATCAAATAAAAAAAACAAAAGAAAAATATGAAGATGTGAAAGAAAATCTTTTATTACTTGCAACAAAAGTTAGAAATTTAGAAGGTCTTTTTAATTAAGAGTAACCCTCCTCTCCAAATGGAGTTACAAAACTTTTTACACCCTCAACCCCTCACTCTGTACCCCTATTTATAGCATACAGCAATGAATGAGAGCCATTTGATTAAACTTGAGCTCCAAGCCAAACAATTTCAGCCTTTGATTTCGCTATAGTAACAAGGTATCGATAGCGGTATCGATATGTGTATCAATACCGCTATCGATAGCAATATTGATTGCTTGATTTCGTCATTTTCTGATCGATTCTATGGCTTGGGCTTTAGTGCTTTGTTGAGATATGAGATCTTGGGCTTTTATTCAATATTTATTCATTAACCTAAAATTTAAGATAAAAATAATTATTAGTGGTATATTTATTCATATAAAATAAATAATGAGGGTATAAAATTGTAATAAAAAATGTGATTATCAATACTTCACAACACTAATCTTTGTATTCTGAAGTGCAACCTGAACCGTACTCGACACAGCCTTACTACTTTCACCACTTTCTCCTGCAATTGCTTGCTAACTCCAAATTGTAGAGGAAATATTCAAAATTGATAGAGTAGAGAAATCGTTTAAAATTAAACCTAGATAGGATTCCAAAATAATCTCCCAACAATACGAGGAAGGTGAGATATTCAATCGCAACTTTGCAACGCTATCTCCACTGAAACCTAGATCTTTAAGATCCAAGCTTCCAACATCGTGTTTTCTTCTACCCAAATCAAACCCTAGATCTAAAATCCAGCTTCGATACCACTTGTTGCATCTAGCGGAAGCGGACTCAATCCACAACAAGGCAGTAAGAAACGTGAGAAGAACACCACAAGCATAATTCACAAGGAAACGACCAAAACCAATCACAAACACAGAGAATTTACGTGGTTCGACAAATTACCTACGTCCTTGGGGAGAGAATAGAGAGATTTTACTATATGGAGGAGAAATACAATATGTTACAACTCTCTCAAATAATCAAAATAACCCTAACCAACAAGATCTCACTCCCTCTCAATAATCTCCCTC
>BQKN01065953.1:278708-305322 GCA_022839385.1 Asparagus kiusianus | reverse complement strand
TATATATATATATATATACACCCAAACTCTAATCAAATTAGGAAATAGGTTCGGCTGGCCTAATACCCGCTATCGGTCGACTGATGATGTCTCATCAGTCGACTGGTAGGCCTCCATCAGTTAACTGATGATACATCATTAGTCGACTATCTAGTGTGGCAAATTCCGACCCTGTAATGTGCACGTGATTAGCCGACTTACTAGCGTGAGACCCTATGGCATCTTTTTCATGCGAGTTTCCACATTTTTCAACAAAACATTGGTGCCGGATTAAGCCTATTATAAATATTTTTCCAAATATATACATTTATCAAGTAATCACCAAAATAATCTAATCATATGAATTAAATTCACCCATCATTTATTTCCCATAATCCAAATGTCAATATAAATCCAATTATCTTGAGATAAATAAATATTGCTCAACTTGAAATAAAACTCAATCTAAAGGGAAAAATGTCATTATTACAAAACTTTCAAATATCAACTAAATATCGAAGACTTTATGTAAACTTCACCAAAAAAATATCAATCTACAAATTTTATTCATTGCTACCTTCTAAAACTTTAGAAACCACCAACTTTATCTAATCTTGAGTCTATGAAAAGAATGAATACAACACAATGAGTTCACAACTCAATAAGTGGATAAATTTATACATTAGATAACGGTTTTACAAAAACTAAAATATTTTGATTTGATGAGAAAAATATTAAAATAATAGAAAATCATCAATGAACTCTCATATTCGATGCAAATACTTGAAAACTTTAAAAATCATGCAACGAAAAATAAAAGGCCGCAACTCAATGCAGTTAACACTTAATACCCTGGTCAATACGATAATCCCATTTTTATTAATCCCTTGGCACTAGGATATGGAGAACCAAAACTTGGGTTTAGCGCTAAAATAATCTCATAGAGATACATTGAGCGTTGTTTAGGTAGCTTACTAATCTTCAACATGTACTGGTATATTGACTTGAGATGCATATGCTTTAAGAAAAAAGTTTATATAACCAAATACTTTACAAAAAATTGCCAGAGGCCAACTAATAGTGAAATTGACCACACATGCATCTCAACTTACTACTATATGAAATGACATGATTATCAATAGAGAAATAAGCATAGGCTCATACCAAATATCCGTGAGCATCGCATCCAATCAATAATTAATATGCGAGCAAAGTCATACAAAAGGATGTAATCCATCAGGAATAAACTCACATATGGTTAATATAATTTTATATAAAATTTTTTGAAAATTGTGGTTAAATCTAGAATAAAATAGAAAAATTATGATGTGCTGTAATTTTAAAATATTCAGTCCACTATTATGCGTTTGAGAAACGCTGTGCTTACTCCGGTGTAAGGATCCTAAGGCCAAACTGCTTACAGGAACAACAGCACAGTACTATGATGTGCATCAACCCAGTACTATCAAGATATCCTCGATCTATAAGACCTTTCAGTCAAAGCAAAGATCACCTCGATCTCAGAACCTTTCGGTTCAAAACCTTTCGGTTTAAAGGCAAGTTCCTGCGGGCATAGATTCTGCAGCAACAGCAGCACAACAATAACAACAACGTCAAGATCTCCTTCATTTGACATTCGTTTTCTAAGATCACGTGTGTTTTTTCAAGAGCTACCTAAGGGTGCTATTTATAGGCCTCTAATGCCAGCTCAAGAGTCACTTGCAATTAATGTGATTGTTACAATTCTCAATAGCAATTAAGATTATAACATCAATGTATTAAATTGCTCTGAATACAATTATAACTTCTGTATGCAGTAACTCCTGAATACGAGGTAACCAATGGGCGCGTTGCTACATAACACGAGGGTCACGTCTTAGCAAATCAGACGAATCTCGTTTGACAAACGAACCTCATAAAACAAGCAAACCTCGTATGACAGATGAACCTCGTCGAACGAGCGAACCTCATCAAACAGGCGAACCTCGTATGATCGATTTGAATATCGTTGAATGAACGAACCTCGTCAAACAGGCAAACCTCGTATGAAAGACGAACCTCGTAGAACGAGCGAAGCTCATTAGACAGGCGAACCTGGTATAACAGACGAACTTTGTCAAACGAGCGAACCTACTTTGATGAGCGAACCACGTCTGATCTTGTGAATCAGATGAACCTCGTCGAACAAGTGGAACCTCATCGAACAAGTGGAACCTCGTCAACCAATTGACGAACATCATCGAACAAAGTGCGCCTAACAAAGCGCTACATAATTATATATATTCAACAACAATATGATAAATCAAAAATATTAGTAATATTCATAAGGTAAAATAATAAATATAACAAGATATAACAATAATAATTATTATTATATAAAATCAATTCAGATATAACAATATATGGCATAATAGTCAAAATCACATAAATACTATTAGCACAAAATACATACTAGTAAATATAGTAATAAGTTGAGTATAGAATCATCAATCTTAAAATCAATGCATTCAAATAAGTATCAAACAAATTGACGGCATAAAGCTTAAAATAAATTAACACAATACAAAAATCGTTAAATACAATGAAACATAAATGCTATTTAAAATTATCATTTATATTAGTTATAAAAGAATAATAATTAATGATATGAGATAATGTAACAAAAACATAGATAATTAATAACTCAACTCCAAACCTAACAATGTGAATAAATGCTTGAATGTCGAAATAGAAATACATGGCTCTTAGAAATAACGAAACCAATGTGAACATACTAAAACAATCTAACAAGTCAAAACTGACTGATAAAAACTATATATTGAAAATGTAAATGATAAGAATATAGTGCATATGTAGATTATTAAAATCATAAACTTATTAAAGTACATCACGAAATACGAATACTATACAATTGTTGCCATCCTAGCTATGATGGGAGCCATAAGATCTATCAGGTACTGGAGAGCCTGCTGCGGCTCAGGTGGTGCCTGCTGTGGCTTGGGTTGAGCTTGCTGTGGCTCAGGTGGAGCCTGCTGCTACTCTGCCTGTCTAGCCCTCCGAGTACGAGGTCTATCATGTCCTGCCATCTCTCTGATCATATGAAAATAAGAGTTTATGAGTCAAAATAGACATATACACATACATAGCATATCACAATATGATTTTCACAACAATTTAGTATTCACATGAATACTTTGAATTTACACAAAAATAGTTGTCATAAACAAAATATCCATAAATTTTGGAGATATACGCATATATCGTCCTCACTCATACTAGGGAATCCTTACAGACTCTATACAAGAATCCTAAGAAACTCTATCTGAGCTCCACGACTCGACACAGGATGATCCTAAGGATACTAGAACTAGAGCTCTGATACCAACTGAGACACCCCTGGGTTCACACAAGGCTACAGTCCAAGGTGAAACCAAGAATATCAAACCTGCCGTGCACCACACCGTGTAATAACATGTTTCACCATCACAATTACTATCTCTCTAGTAGAGTCAAATAACAGGTGTAGGTACAAAAACAAGTAAAAGATAATACAAGAGTCAACTGATGAAATAATAGAGATCAAATTAATATTTCATCATCTAACACACTGAAGTACAAGTCAATGTCTGAAATGAATAAACTGGAACTTCTCAACAAGTCTCAAATACAAATGTTTAAATAAAAGGAAATAAGGCACACAGCCTTTACAACTTCTAGAATGAACTCTCAAATGTCTAACAAAAGTCTACAGTGAAGTTCAAAAGAAAAATATAACTAAAATAAATGGCTGAAGCTAAAGTGTATCGCCATCAACCTGCGACTCTTCAGGCTCCTGGCTCGTAACCTGAAAGGGGGAGGGACAACGTGCATCAAAGTGCTAGCGAGCAACATCACAACTAACCCCAAGGGAAAGGTCTCGTAGTATACAGAAAATATAGTTATTAGATATATATATATATATATAATCACTGATCCGATTTAGGTAATTACAATATGAGCATAAATACGTCGAGCGAAATAATCCAAACAAGAAAACCCTCATGTATATACCATATAGCTCAAATTGTAAATACCTATGTATAATAGGATTTTAGTTTTTAGAAAATTACAACACGAGCATAGGTACGTCGAGCGAAATAATCCAAACAAGGAAATCCTCATGTATATACCATGTATCTCAAATTGTAAATCCCTAAATACCAAGCCCAAAATCTAATACATGAATAGCAATAAAAGAAGACAACCTCATCTCAGAACTTAAATACCAGGTCATATCACAACCCATATAAGTGTCATGTCCAGCCTATGCAAGTATAAGTGTCAATTTCAAGGTCTAAACTGATATCCAACACATGGACTAAAACTAGATGTAATGAATGTCCAACACATGGATTGCATATGAAAGTTGTCCAACATATGGACTGAATGTGACAAATGTCCAACACATGGACTGCACATCATAATAGCCCAACACATGGACTAGATGAAATATATGAAAGATGCATATACCGTAATGCCTCACGTGTCTCGGTATACAACCCTAAACTCGTGTCCGCAAATCATCTCACGTGTAGCGATACAAAAATAAACCTAAATTTCGAATATCAAGTATTCGAGGTGGCTCCTCATTCATATTAAAGTACGCAACTACAATAAATATGCATAAACATTCTCAGTTAAACTAAAACAACCCAAACAGATCCAACCCGAGGAAAATAGGAAAAATTCCTTGTCAGTCGACTCATAAGTCGACTGGGATTAGTCGACTCATTGGTCGACCAGACAGAACAGAAGAAAAGAAAGAAGGCTGGAAATTTCCCGTCAATCGACTCAGTGGTCGACTCATAAGTCGGCTGATAAGTCTAGTCATTGGTCGACTGAGTAGAAATTTCCCAGTTTTTTGTTTCTGTTGATTTTCTGCAAAAATTTTAAATCTAAAGTTTCTCTTCATTATTTCCAGCAATTGTAAACATGATTCCTACATATATATGTACCAAACTAAAACGAAAAATTTGCATGTGATTACTTACACAAAACCCTAAATATATTTTTCCATATTTAAAACGCATTGAAATCCATAAATCACATGAAACCCAAGTTTAAACAAATTCCAGATCTGGATCTACATTTACAAAGTTGTTGGTGAGTTTTTATTAAACTAAAAATGTAGATCTTACTGCTCATAATATAAAATATCTATCTTCATGCACAAAATACGTTTTAGGCTCAAGAAAATGAAATAAAACTCGAAGAAAACTATACAAATAGTGGGTGAGAGCTGGACGAGATGTTACTCGCCTCTGGTATGCTCAAAAACTCCTGAACCCTCTGGGAAACGATCCCCCTTCGACAGCACCTCAAAAATCCTACTGAAATCCTCTAAAAATTCCCCTAAAATCACCAAACACTAAGCTAGGGTTTGAGGGGAGAGAGGGGGGCTAGGGTTTTTAGGTTCTGAAGGTGTTCTCGGGTAGGAGATATAATATATGAGCGGTCAAACCCGATACAAAACCGAATAGACCGCAAACTAAAAAAAACCCGAAATCAGCCCGTTAGTCGACTCATAGGTCGACTCATCAGTCGACTCATGAGTCGACTGATAAGTCGATTGATAAGTCGACTGAGCAGTCTGATTTCCAGATCCGTGCACGTTTTGCTAATTTGTCAAAACCAATGCACAAAACTCTATAAAAAAATACACTCACACATATCTAATAACTTGGTATTAAGTATATCCATGGCCTCAAGCCATTTACCACAATAGAATTATTTATCTCCACTAATTCACATATACTACTAACAAAAATACGATGTTTTACAGCGTCGGAGACTGTCGGATGCACAGATTTTTCATGGGCAGCGGTCGGCGGCTCGGGGGTGACTACTGGAGTTTGGGCGGTCGATGAGAGAGGAAGCATGGTTCTCTGGTTTAGTGCTATCGAGGCGGATGTCGGGTTGGGCTGATGAAGGGGAGGAGGGCGGCCGGAGCACGGGGAGGCGAACAGGGAGGGCGTGAGCGGGGTTAGCGTTCGTCAGAGGCGGAGTGGCGAGACGGGGCGGTGATGGCGGGTTTAGGCGGTTGTGGCAGCGACAGGGCTGTAGGGAGCTGGAGGCGGTGGAGGCTCAGATTTATATATATATATATATATATATATATATATATATATATATGGGTTAGGGTTAGGTACTTAAAACTAAAATAATTAAAATAAATAATTACAGGTACTTAAAATTAAACTAATTATAGAATAATTATTTATAAATAAAAACATGCATGTTGTGTTAATACAATAGTTGATACGAAATAATTGAAATATACACATATTATACAATTAAATAAGAATATTTAATAATAAAAATATATTTACTTACATTTAAAATCAAATAATTATGGGATAATTATAAACACAGTAAAATGTACCAGTTATACAAATATGACAGATAATATGTAACGGTAGAAATAATATAGCAAATTATACAAATAAAACGTAAATAATAATACAACGTATTATACAAAATAATACGTAATAAATAGAATAATACAACATATTATTTAAAATAATATGTAATAGTATAAAAAACCTAATGGATAAATTCTATAAATTTTTACTATATTAAACTAAGTTATAAATATCAAAACTAATTAAATAATTATAAAACTTGAACTTTAAATCATAGAAATTTCTAGAAAATCGAGAAAAATACAAGTACTCTTCTAAAAATAATAATTAAATATTTTAAATACCAAAAAATTATTTTAATTAGTATCCAAAATTTTATGGTCCTTACATGTTACTATCTCTAAATCACTCCCGTTGATAAGCATATCATCTACATAGAGGTAGATATCAACCACCTTTCCTTCAGCGACCTTGATGTATAAGCACTCGTTAGACTCACTGACTTGATACCCATTGTTGCGAATAACACCATCGAACTTCATATGCCAGAGTTTCGGTGCCTGCTTAAGTCCATATAGAGACTTAATAAGTTTACAAACTTTGCTAGGTGGAGCATGAAGTCCTTCTAGTTTCTCCATGTAGATCTCTTCTGTGAGGTCTCTATTGAGAAATACAGTCTTCACATCTGTCTGATGTATGATGAACCTTTTTATCACCGCGCATGCGATAAGAACTCTGATGGTAATGTTCCAGCAAACTGGTGAATAGATATCAAAGAAGTCTATTCCTTCTCTTGTAGGCGTATAAAATTGCCTATAGGTCCCTTAGCACAGCTCGACACGGTGATTCGACAAACTAACGAACCATCGAGTGACGAGGCGACGAGGTCAACGAATTGCACGCGAGCAACGGAATGCATTCGCGTGCGGAATCAATCTAACGGTTCGGGAAGTCAACGAGTCGTCCAACCATAAAATGGATTCGAACTCAAACACCAAGGCGGATTTACTGCCAAATAAAGATCCAGACTATCAAATCAAGGTCCGGATAAATCAAATACAGAACCGGAAAACGGGAAACGACGGAAAGTAACACCTAGAGGGGCTCGGCCAAAACCGAGCCACCCTGGGGTGGCTCGGTGGCCGAGCCACCCTGGGGGGGCTCGGCCATGGTCGAGCCACCTCAGGGTGGCTTGGCCCAGTGCCGAGCCACCCTAAGGTGGCTGGCCCAGATCTGTGCCAAAAGCACAGATCTGGTTGCCTATAAATAGGGGACTTGGGTTCACTTTTTGGAGGACTTTTGGAGAGCCGAAATTCTGCCGTATTGAGACCTTGTTCTTGAGTTGTTGAAGGCGTGAAGACTTGGACATTCAAATCTAGTTCTTGGCAAGCATCCGCATCACAAAAGGCAGGAGTTCGAGAGGACCGGATCTCAGATCTACGTGGCTATACTCCGGATCAAAGCTTGGTCTTTGATCCCGAGATTCGAGTGATTGTTTCCTTGGTGAAATAATCCCTCCGGCTATTATTTCCTTGGTGAAATAATACCCGTCATATTGCGTAGATCTGTCTGAATCTAGATCGTTCGATGGTCAACGGATCAACCATCGGCGCAGGCAAACAACCCACGCAAGCGAACGACCAGATAACAGGAGCTCGTGATTTGTTCGGTAAACAAGAGAAAAGTTATAATTTTTATTTCTTTGTTTTGATTTTCATTATAACCGAATCTTATTAAAAGACCGGATCTTTGTAACCCAAAAATTTGTTATTTAAAGATGACGATGGAGTCAGTAATGAAGAAAGCAACAATTTTTCCCGCGAACAATCTGGCGACCACAGTGGGAGCCACCGATCTCGCTGCCGAGATCGGCGCGTCGCAGCCGTGGATCTCGATCCCGGTCATGGAGGAGGTCGAATACGAGTTCGACCAGTAGAAATACGAGGAGTACGTGTCCTCGTCTGGGTCAACCTCCCCCCGCAAGTCCAAGAAATCCCAGAAGTTTTCCTCCAGGTGGAAAGTTCGTTGGTGTGAAGAAGTTGAAGCTACCAACGACGACTTCACCCCGATCGGTGTCGAAGTTGCATCGGGTGAAGCTCTACCGGCCTCCAAGCAGGTCAAATCCGCCATTGAAGGCGTGGTGACTCTCTCTAAGAGAGCTCGCCAGAGGTAGCGTCAACGCCTTGCGAAACAATTTGCAAAGGCCATGGAGTCTGTTGACGGGGTCCGCTACAATACGGATCTGAAGAGCAAAAGAGGCAAGCAGCCTCAACAGTCAATGAATGGTGGTTCCTCCATGCCACCAACGATGGAGTGGGTCCGTGTCAAACGGAACCGTTCGACGCTGGAGGAGCGCATCCGCAAGCACCGCGCATTATCAGCGCAGGCACGGGCTAAAGCTGAAGAAGCCCGTCGAAAGCTGCAGCATGAGGTGGCCAAGAAGCCGCCATCAACACGCAAGGTTTGGAGGCTGAAGTCTGAAGCGGCAGTTCAGACCAAGGAGCAACAACTGCAACCGTCGAAAGTACAACTTCCGGCGAGTAAATCCAAACTGCCGATCACTTCCACAACTGCTCCGGGAGATCCCGCAGGATTGTCCCAGAAAAGGAAGTCAGTTTTGGAGCGCCTCGGTCCATTTCCTGAGGAACAAGGCAAAATTCCAGTTCAAGAGCGTTTGGGGCCAATGAAGAAATCCCAAACGAGCCAACATGCTGGGGGTCGCCGCAACCTTCAGCATGACAGAGAAATCATGGCACCTAAGCGCACCACTTTGCGCATTGAAGTTCGGAAGCCCGTTGAGAATTCACGCCCACAAAGGCGTGTTTCGAGGCGAGTGACTCTCGAAAGCCCAAAGAAGGCAATTCATCCTCAGAAGGAAACGTTATCGTCCGATGACGATGACGTTATACCTGGGAAATCGTACCAACACACGATAGGTTGCTCCGACTTTCAAACGGACGAGCTGTACTATCATGCTGGGGGTACGAACAAAACCAGAAAGAGAAGTCCTCGAAGGCTGGAAACTCAGTGCCCTTGTTCAAAGCTCATTCGGGCGGTACTGTCTGAATGCGACTGCATCAAGGTAGTCCCTGAGAGAGTTTCGGTGTTCGAAAGACTTAGTACCAAAATGCCAAAACCAAGGTCTAGGTGTTTCGGACGAAGAAGAACGGTGGTCGAAGACGGTGAACATTCGAGGGTCACCGCCAACATGACCAGCAAAGGAACATCAGCTCAGGACAACCCCGAGGCGATTCCAGAGGTACCCCGACGTGTAACTCGTCTTCAGTCCGGAGCTATCATTCGTGCAACGTATGGTAGGGTTCGGACAAGAGTACCTTCGGGAGATGAAGAATCAGATGCCGGCTCAGCAATTGCGTCTGACAATACCGTATCCAGTAAAGGACAACCCCGCGAGTCATTCATGATAAGCGCGGAGCAAGTGGCCAAGATGCTCTAAGAAGCCATGGCCAAATAACAGGAGAGCTTCAGGTTCGAAATGCAGATGGCCATGCAGAGTATGAGGGAAATGCATGAGTAACAAATTCAGACACTGACGAACCAGCAAGGCGAACCAAGCCGCCGTAATCCAGTTGTTCTGGAAGTGGAGAATGCGAATACGGATGAAACCCGCAATGCCAATGATCCTCCCATTAATGCAGGGGGTGGCAATGAGGATGCTAGTCATAACACCACGCTTCCACCTCTGAATCGTACTGATGAAAACTCGGGTGAAAGTCTAAAAATCAAAAATCTTGAGAGCAAAATCAATACGTTGATTTCCGCTCAAGAGATAAAGAAGACTGGCATTCCTTGTCCATACCCAAGAGAGTGGGAATCAATCCCATATCCGGCGAAGTTTAGTTTAATTAACTTCACGCCGTTTAATGGGATGGGTTCACCGACTCAGCATGTGATTTATTTCAAATCACACCTGGGAGTAATATCTGGCAATGAACCTCTGATGGTGCGGTCATTCGTTGGCACTCTTCGCGGAGCCGCCTTCGATTGGTATCGCCGCCTCAAGCCGGGAAGCATAAATAGCTGGGACGACATGGAGGCTAAGTTCCTCACAAATTTCTTCGACGACGATACCGAGATCTCTATCGGATCGTTACTCGATGAGAAGCAGAAGGATGGGGAGTTAGTCGATGCCTTCGTCAAAAGGTTCCGGAACAAAGCGATGAATTGCCGGGACCCGATCACCGAGGAATTCATCCTCCAGACCTGCCATAACAACCTTTCGCTGGACGTGTTGGAGGCAATGGGCACAGCACCGTCCAAGACATGGAAGGATCTGAAGGTCCGAGGGGAACAAGCCGAGCGATTCCTCAGGAGGAAGAAGGCGGAGAGAGGCCAACAAGCGGCGAATGCTCCAGCACAGAACTTCAACCCGAAGGGAAAAGGTAAAGCTCATGCTAATGCCGTTGATGCTAACCAGGTTGACCCTCAGCAACAGCAATAGTAGCAGCAACGAGCGCCACAACAGTCGCAGTCGCAATGGCAACAACGGCCTCAGAAGCAGAAGTCTTCGGAGCCGAGGTTTCCTAAAGTGTACTCCTTCAAGGATGATGAAGTTCCCGGTATCTTCAAGTACTTATTGGAGAACAACAAAATCCAACTGCCGGCGATCGTAGATCATGAAGGGGCCAGCAAAGTGACGGACCCGAAGTACTATGCGTACCATAGAGCGGTCGACCACCCTACGAAGTCTTGTTACCACCTCAAGGACAAGATCCAGGTGTTGATTGATGTAGGAGTCATAACCCCGAAGCCTGCAAAGAATGTGGGAGCAAACGCAGTGTCGATCAGCTTTGGATCGGTGCCCACGACATGGTTCGAGCCAAAACACGTCACCAAAGTCGGGATGAAGACGGTGAATGATGACCCGCACGGACAACGCCAAAAGGGACTTGTGCCACACACAGCCCCAAACGGCGAAATTCTCTGGGGTCACCCCGACCTAATTGAAGATGAACAATAGGCCGGATCGTTATCCAAGAAGAAATCAAAAGGGAAAGGGAAGTCTTGCTGCGGAGTCTCTGCTATCCCAGGAGAAGATGACGAAAGAATCCTAGCTTTCCCGCTCTCCGAAGAAGAGCAAGAAGTCTTTGCGACCCGGAGCGGAAACGAGTATCACTACAACTATCCATCGCCTAGTGACCAGTTAGCTGAGCAGGGGGTGGCTAAACGGGGACCAGCCAAGACTCTAATAGAGCTGGGGGTGATTACAGCTCCTAAACCGGCTGAAGATGCTCGACGACAGCCGACGGATCAGAGACCCTAAGAGGTGCAGAATCCGAAGCAGTCTCGTTTCAATCGTCCGGTTGGAAGAGATAAACCGAAGAACTCGAAAACTCCACGGGTTTTCGATATCATGGCTCAATTAGCCAATATTCCGGCACGGATAACGCTATATGAGTTCTGCGGTTGTCTAAGGAGACTAGAGAAGCCTTGCAAGAGGCCTTGGCCGATTCAGAAGTGTTCCTCACTCGGATTAAGCCGGCGCCTGAAGAACTAGAACTGTTAGCTCAACAGTGCAATGTAGCGGCTAAGAACCTTCCCTGCATCACCTTTACAAAAGAGGATATGCAGACGAAGAATTCGAACCATGATCGGCCCCTATACTTCGTCGGGTACATTGGCTCCAGCGAAGTCAACCGAATCCAAATGGATCCGGGTTCCGCTGTGAGTATTATGCCACTTCGCCTAATGCATAGCCTTGGCATTCCCGTCAGCAAATTGGCGTCTACAGGCACGGTCATTTACGGATTCAACACCAGTGGGTCAAGGCCTTTGGGAAAGATCCAGATAAAGTGCCAAATGAGTGATTTGAAAATGGAGGTCATGTGTTACGTGATTGATGCTGAGACGTCATATAACTTACTACTAGGTCGGCCTTGGATCCATAGTAATTTTAGTGTCTGAAATATGTCGACACAGATGGTAGAGTCAGGACGGTGGTCACGGATAAATAACCATTTAAAGGGTTTGAGAATTATTTCACTGATTCTCTCCTTTATGGTAACGAATCCGATACGGAACCATCGGTCCAAGGCACGGACAGCGGAGAAGAAGCTGATTCCGAAGCCGGATTCGATTACGATGGTGGTTTTGTTTTAAATGACATTGTACCATTTGTAATCAATCTTGACGATGAACAATCGTCAGATGGCGGTTGTAACTGGCAACTTGCCGATATTGAAATAAAAGCTGATTTAGAGTACTCCTTGTTTCTTGATGATGCGATAAAAGGATTAGACGATAATCCTGATTTATGTATGCCGCTCCGATCATCTTATGTAACGAAGAAACGCCTCCAGCATTCTTTCGGAACAACCCGGATTGTTCCTGCCAAAATAGGGGGACAAAAAGAAGTGATTTATGGTAAAGGAGAGAATTTTTCGTTGCCAGATCATTTCCTAAGAGAAGATGAAGAATATGACAAATCTGGTCTGCATTTATCTAAGTATAGTCCGGAAGCGCGCAAGCTCATGGAAAGACATGGATATGATTTCACACTCGGAGAAGGTTTGTACTTCGATCGAGGTTCTCGTATCCCAGTCAAAGCGGCGTATGTACCAAAAGGGAAACCAGATGATTATTATCGTCACAAAAGAGGCTTAGGCTACATTTCCTCGTCTGATGATGAATGTGGTTGGCAAATTATCGAGCAAATTGCTAACAAAGCCAAGGATGGGTACTCGGCAGATTCCTCGGGATGGGACTCCGACATAAGTTTGGGGGAAATATTCAAGACCTTAATGTCCAACATGACTTCAGCTGATCCATCTACGATGGAAGACGATGAGCAAATGCCAATGTGGGAAGACCCATGGGTCCATCATCTGAACCTGCAGTATGGAGATAGGTTTGAACAGAGGGAACCCCCCATGGAGGACAAGATAGTCCAAATTAATATGGGCGATGAAGCCAACCCAAAGCCCATATTCATCAGTGATAGTCTTCCTCTAGATGAGAGGGAGGAATTAATTGTCCTCATCAGGGAATACATCGACGTCTTCGCTTGGAATTACGAAGACATGCCAGGGCTCGACCCCAATGTGGCGATGCATCGCCTCGATATCAAGTGGGATGCCAAACCAGTTAAACAACAACAGAGACGGTTTTGTCCGCAGATTATGGAAGCCATCGAGGCAGAGGTCAAGAAATTGATCGACTCAGGGTTTATCCGAGAGGAGCAGCATCCAGACTGGCTGGCCAACATTGTCCCAGTCATGAAGAAGAATGGCAAGATCAGGATATGCATTGACTTCAGGGACCTGAATGCAGCATGTCCGAAAGACGACTTTCCTCTCCCAATCACGGATGTCATCATCGATAATACGTGCGGATTCGAGAGAATGTCCTTTATGGATGGTTTTTCGGGGTATAACCAGATCAAGATGCACCCGGAGGATGAGAAGCATACAGCGTTCAGAACACCCCTCGGTGTATTCTGCTACACGGTGATGCCTTTCGGTCTGAAGAATGCGGGCGCCACATACCAACGATCGATGACTAAGATTTTCCAGAAGCACCTCAGGAAGACGGTTGGGTGCTACGTTGATGATTTAGTGGTAAAAAGTCGCAACAAAGAAGATCACATCAAAGACTTGAAGACGATGTTTGATCTCATGCGGAGTCATCAATTGAAGATGAATCCTACCAAATCCTTCCTTGGAATGTCCAGCGGAAAATTCCTTGGATTCGTCGTCACCACTAAAGGTATACAAATAGACCCTGATAAGGTGAAGGCGATAAATGAATTGCAACCCCCAAGAAATCTAAGAGAACTCAGAGGATTGTAAGGGCGTTTAGCTTACATCCGGCGATTCATTTTAAATCTCTCTAGGAAGTGCCAGCCGTTCTCTAAGCTAAACAAGAAAGGTGTGTCGTTTGTTTGGGACGACGCCTACCAAAAAGCACTCGAGGATATCAAGACGTATCTGATGAACCCTCCTGTTCTGGTCGCACCAAAATCAGGTAAACCGTTCTTGATTTACATCAAGGCGATGAACCATTCGATAAGTGCTTTATTAGCACAAGACGATGATAATGGTCACGAATAGGTAGTTTATTACCTAAGTCGGACGTTGGTAGGCGCTGAGTCCCGATATCCGATGATTGAAAAAGAATGCCTCGCATTGGTGTTCGCAGTACAAAAGATGCGGCATTACTTGGTTGGACAAACGATTTACGTTATCTCTAACGTAAATCCCGTACGGGTTTTTATGACGCAACCGGGTTCGATGAATTGGCGGTTAGCGAAGTGGGCCCTTCTCTTGTCCCAGTATGATCTGCACTTCAAACAGCAGAAGTCAGTCAAAGGACAAGCGATCTGTGATCTTTTGGCAGCAAGCCCGACAACAGATACGACTGAGGTATATGATGACTTGCCGGATGAAACCCATGAGGTTAACACCACGTCACATCAACAAGTATGGCAGTTATATTTTGATGGTGCTTCAAGAGCAGTTAATAAAGCAGTAACCCCCGGATGTCCTAAAGTCTCCTCCGGAGTTGGAGTTGTCTTAGTTTCCCCAGGGAAGCATGTGATGCCTCGGGCTTATTCATTGACTGGTCCGTGCTCCAATAACGTAGCCGAGTACAACACGCTCCTCATTAGGCTTAGTTTCGCCAAGGAGCTGGGGGTCGAATATCTCGAAGCTTTCGGGGATTCTCAGCTAATCGTCAACCAAGTCCGTGGAGAGTATGAAGTCAGGAACCAAGACCTGATCCCATACCATCAGGAAGCTGTCAAAATGGCAGATTCTTTCGAAGAATTCTTTATCGAATACTTCCCGCGTCTCCAGAACGCTTATGCGGATGCACTGGTAGCACTAGCAGTATCACTCGCGCAGCCACCCGAAACTGAACTGCTAGTCACAGTAAGATCGCACCAACTCTGCATACCCATATACGATATGGATATTAAAGAGGAAGATGACAGAAACATGAACGCCAAGGAGGTGAACTCAACCCAAATCGGGTCTGAGTCCCGAGATTGGCGTTTTCCTATCATCGACTACGTCCAGTATGGTATTTTGCCAGAGGATGTAAAAGAAAGGGAATCGATCTGCCGAAGAGCACCACGGTTCTTTTACAATACCAAGACCCGTACATTATACCGTCGAGGGTATGATGATTTGCTCCTCCGATGCCTTTCGAACGAAGAAGCGGAAGAAGTTCTTAAGGAAGCACACGAAGGAGAATGTGGTGCGCATCAGCCTGGTCCCAAGCTGTATGATCGTATCAGAAGGATGGGATACTTTTGACCAACAATGGTCCGTGACGCAATCGAATATGCACGGGAATGTCATGCCTGTCAAGTGCATGCGAATTATATGCACCAACCACCGGAACGGTTACACACGTCAACCACGTCCTGGCCATTCGAGACATGGGGTATGGACATTATCGGTCCTATTTTTCCTCCTTCAGTCAAAAGTGATCGATTTATCCTTGTTATCACAGACTACTTTTCAAAGTGGGCTGAAGCAATTCTGCTTAAAGAAGTGAAGACGAACAACGTCATCAACTTCATCAAGCATCATGTCATATACCGACATGGCGTGCCGAGACGGATCATTCATGACAATGGTCCACAGTTCATAAGCAACGCTTTCATAAGGTTCTGTGACAAATTCAAGATTCAAGACGTTTCGTCGACAGCTTATTATCCCGCTGTGAATGGATTAGCTGAGGCTTTCAACAAGACGATCATCAAGATCCTGTCAAAACTCGTGAAAACCAATAAGCGAGATTGGGATGATAAACTCGGCGAAGCGCTCTGGGCTTATCGCACCACGGTACGCACACCTACGGGAGCCACCCCGTATTCATTGGTATACGGATGTAAAGCTGTGCTGCATTTGGAGATTCAAATCCCGTCCCTTCGGATCGCTCTCGCAACGGAGATGACGACCGAAGAACAGCATCAAAAACATCTCGAAGAACTCAAGAGATTGGATGAAAAGCGCCTGGAAGCTCAACAACACATCGAGTTTTATCAGGCCAGAATATCCAGGGCTTTTGACAAAAGAGTCTGCCAAAGAAGCTTCAAGGAAGGAGATTTGGTCCTCGCTGCTCGCCGACCGATAATCCTCAATTCCAAGAAGAAAGGTAAATTCGAACCCAAATGGGAAGGACCGTTTGTGATAGACACAGTCTACTCAAACGGCGCATATCGCCTCATCTCTCTAGAAGGCGTCAGGCAATTAATGCCAATAAACGGGAAGTTTCTAAAAAAGTACTATCCCTAGTACGTTCAGGATAACCCATCTATCGGGAAGTTCCTCGAAGAATATTCCACTCGATATTCTAGAGGATAACCCAAAATAATTTCCACCACCAAAATCCCTCACTGAGCAATTTCAATTGACAGTGGGTCCACCAAAATTGTTTTTCAAACCACCAACAAATTCCCCTCTTGACTATTTCCATGAACAAGAGGTCCATTTTCAGTTCGGAGTCTCCTCTCGATAAACGAAAGAACTCCCTCTCTTTTCTCTTTGGTTAAACCTTTTCATGGTTATAACCAGAGTTGAAACTTCATTTCGATAAACGAAAAACTCATCTAGATAAATGATCCTATAAAAGGTAAGTTTATCTAGATCTTCCAGATTCTCGGAGTGGAGATCCCACTTCTAGTTTCCTTCTTGCACTGGAAATAGAATATAAAATTCTTCCATTCCAGAAACAAGGAATAGAATATAAAATTCTTCCTTCCTTGTTTGGGGAATAGAATATAAAATTCTTCCTTCCTACATCGATCCTTTTTCCAAAAATTTATCAATTTAGGATTCATCCTAGGAAGTTTATCCCGAATCCTAAGCAGGGATAAGTCTGCGTCTAACACGCGCTACCGGTTTAGTCTTTCTCCGATTGAAAAAGACACCAGAGTTTGATTCTGGGGTATTTTATCCTAAAACCTAAGCAAGGATAAGTCTGCGCCTAACACGCGCCGCTGGTTAGTTCTTAACCGTTAAAAAGAACACTTGACCACATATTCAACATTGTGGCAGGTTGTTATTAATAACACCAAAATCCATGCCTTACACGCGTGGGGAATTTTATCCTGAATCCTAAGAAAGGATATGCCGACGCCTAACACGCATCGCCGGTTTAGTCTTTTTCCCGTAAAAAGAGACACCAGAATTCGATTCTGGGGTATTTTATCCCGAAACCTAAGTAGGGATAAGTCAGCGTGTATTACACGTTGCTGGGTAGCCTATTCCCATGACAATGGCGAAGTCTATGCATTCAAAGTCATAGCAACAAGTCTAAGGGAGTTCATTCCTTTAGCAAACCGTCACATGTGGAACGGACCTAAACAATCCGCATGTAAGCCCGATTCAAACGGTAATCGGTAAGAGCACGTCAAATCCGTCGAAGGCTGAGGATTTGCCAAAAATCCTAAGTCAACGTCTCATACACGTTGCTGTTTAGTCTTTTCACAGGAGAAAGACGAAGTCTACGTATTCAATATCATAGCACTAAAAGGGTTAACTCTCTGAGCACAACGTTACATGTGAACGGATTTAGACAATCCGCATGCTAGCCCGACTCAAACGGTAGTCGGTAAAGGCTAATCAAATCCGTTGAAGGGTGAGGGTTAGCCAAAAATCCTAAAGCCAACACCTAACACGTGTCGCCGGGTAGCATATTCCCGTAACAATGGCGAAGTCTATGTATTCAACATCATAGCACAAAGTCTCAGAGAATTCAATCTCTGAGCGCAACGTTACATGCGAACGGATTTAAACAATCCGCATGCTAGCCCGACTCAAACGGTAGTCGGTAAAGGCTCATCAAACCCGTTGATGGCTGAGGGTTTGCCAAAAATCCTATGAGTATTATGGTCAATCATTTCAAACGGAGTGACGAATCATAATAAAGATAAAGATGAAAACCAATTTCACTAAGAGAATCAAAAGTCAAAGTACTCAGCAAACAAAATCATACATCAAGCCCATGACCAAAAATCTGCTGACTGATCTTAGACAGCTTCTCATCATAAGCTTGCCTAAGTTCAGCTCTGATGGACTCCTCGGTGGTGGTTGATGTATTAGCAGCAACCTCCTCGGTCTCGACTAGCTTCTGCTTCAAAGATTTCAACTCATCAGATAAGGCAGTGTGGGTTTGCTGATCCTGTGCTTTTGTCATCTGAAGAATACCCAAAGTCTCCTCTTTTTTACGGAGTACTCTTCTGAGCTGGTCTATCTCGGTCATACAAGAGGTAATAGAAAGGTCGAGCTCGGCAAGCGAAGATGATCTAGCAACAAGACTGGTCTCAACTCGATCTACTCGGTTCTGCTGCATCTGAATCTCAAGCTCAGCAAGAAACCGAGTCTCGCGCGATGACTGTAAGCGGGTATCCAGCTCGGCAGCAATAAATGAGGAGGCACCTGCATCTCGGAGCTCACGAAACATCGAAGCTCATGCTCTAGGCAATCAAGGTCGTCAACTATAGCCTTTGCCAAATCTGGATATCCTGCTTCCCTTATCGAATTGATTTTGGGATCAAGGAAAGGCTTGAATTGGCGAAGGAAGAGTCCACCATGGAAGAGCTTGCCATTCATAGCATTCACAAAGGAGAAGAAGGAGCGAAGTTCTATGCAGAGAACGATCTTCTCAGGATCATTATCTGATAGCAACTCCTTCACAAGGACATGGAGCTGAGAAGAAACCCCTACACAAAGAAGGAAAAATCCGTCAAAAATGTCTTGAGGAGGAAATAAATAACATTCTTAGTTGCTTAATTCATACCCTCTTGAGTCACTGGGGGTAGCGGAGGTGTTACCGCTGTGGATGTATCAACTGGTGTAGTTGGTCTCACAGTCGGCTCAACAGGGTCAGTCTCGACAAAAGCTCCTGTCAGATACATAACAGAATTCTCAGAAGCATCACATTATAGCTGCATTAGTCAAAAATTGGCTAGTCCTATAATTAACTTGGGAGGAAGCACGAACCTTCAAAAGAACCATCCTCAAGGTTCTCAGGGAATGTGGACTCAGGAAACATATCTCCAAGCAACTGGTCATCAATCTGAGGAGATCCACACATGAAGTGAATCATAGGAGTGTCCACAAGCAAGCCTTCCTCGTCAAAATCATCAATCGAGAAGTCTGACACAAGAGAATATACGTACCAAAGAAGAATGAAGAGACTACAACCAATAGAAATGAGTTACCTCTTATGGGTGCGTTAGCCTCTTTATTCCCAATATCCACGCTCGCTTCCTGCAAGTTATCTAAAAGAGCGAGAAGCACAGAGACAATTAAGGAATGCATAAATTCCGAATCATTCGATTTTGTTGTGTGCCATCTAAAAGATATAGTGTTAATGGTAGATGTACCTGGATTCGCTGAATCAGGTCCTACATTGATATCCTCCCTAACGTCGGCAACTCCTGCAGACCTTTCTACCTGGTACGATGAGTCATCCTCGCCAGGAGGTACAGGAACAGGATCAGGACTCATTCCGCTCTCCCCACGTTCTCCTATATAGAAATGGAAAAGCATGAATTGAAGTTCTAAATAATCAAGAGGATGGTTTATAGGATAAATGTTACCTTCATCACTAGCAAGATCATTACCAGCCAAATCCATATCAGATACTTGTGAAGCTGCACGCGGCTTACGGGCTAATCTCTTCCGCTTAGCAGCAGGGACAATAATCGAAGGTCTCGCCTGGGGAGGAGGATGGAACTCCTCATCTTGGTCACCAATGGTCCCTGAAACATCAAACCATTTTCAGTTTTAATAATTCTCGAAAAACAGAAGAAAAAAGAAATGGATAGTTAACCTCGCTCGGAAAAGTCCTCGTAATCTTCAGGATCTCCGCCTGAAGCCTCGTCTGCAGAATGGAAGACCCTCTTTCCATCTTCATCAATCCGACGAGTCTTGTTCTGTATCCTTTGTGACTGAGCATTTTCCCAAATCCTACGAGAATCAACCTGAGAAGCTTCCTCGGCCTCTAGCTCTGCAATCGGCTTCACAGGGATAGTTTTATTGGCTGCTAACAACCACTTGCAGCTTAAGAAGGTGAGGTTCAACGGTCGATCAGCATACGGGAGACTGAATTTAGCACCAGTACAACCCGTTACGATCCACAACTATGCCCGGAGACCGTCCACCAAACCGCCGTGGGTCCGAAGCTGCTGACGTGGGTTCCCGACGTAAAGCTGATCATAGCCGAATTGGCGAGCGAATCGACAGGGTAGATATGGCTCTATGAAACACTGATTCCTCACCCGGAAAGTCAGATAACCCGGCCTAATGTTCACCAGCCAGTTAAAGCAGCCGATGTCTAAATGAGTTCGATACTCCCTCGGCCTCTCCTCATCAATCAAACACTCGCCGTATCGGCCAGAGAACTGCGGAAAGCATGTGGAAAACACCCAACACTTGTGGACCTATAGCTACTGTCTGATGTCAGAAAATCCTCTCCCCTCCCACTTGTCATTCTCAAGCAACTGTAGTAGGGGAACGGAGTGGTCCGTGGCGTTCGATACCGACATCATGTCAGAACGGTGAAGGACGAACCAAGCCATCAAATAAGTGTACGGAAGCTCCACCCTAATAGTGGGAATCTGACCTGGAAAGTCACTTTCCTTCCGTGTAGAGGCACTAGAAATCTCTTGAAGCCCTCGATGAATGTTAGCCACCATGACTGGAAGAAGCGAAAGTTCCTTTTTGTAAGCGAGCTGAACCGCTAGATAGAGCACTTCCAAGGGCAAAGCGTCACCAGACTGGAACGGGACTATGCATTTCTTTAACCAGATAGCGAGGTAACCGGCAAGAAGGGTCATCGGTCGAATCGGTGCGGTCGCATGCCATAAGAACGATTTAAACTTGGTCCCTGTAGGAAAGCCATTCTCAGGACTGCTAATGGTATTGGAACGAGCATCGATCTTCTTCAATAGACTATTCACCCCTGAAGGAGTAAGTGGTGACAACTCACAATTATCCTCGCCAGAATTGCTCTTTAGATTCCTGAACAAGTAACATGCAAACCGCTTCAGACTCACAAATGACTTAGTCCTCTTCGCTAAAGGCTCAGACTGCGCCAAAGCAATATGATAGTGACATGTGAGGTCCCATAAAGTCTCATAGCGGTCGGGCATACGATCTTTCAGCTGACTCAATTCATGGTTGGAGGGAAAGTATTCCTGATATAACATTTGTCCCATGGGCAAACCAGAAATCCTGTGCATCTCATGAAGAGCCAAGCCCAACTCCCCTTGCCGGGTCAGAAAGGTATTCGAATCTGGATTATAAAGCTCGAACAAAGCAAAGAAATGCCTCGAGCTGACAGGCAAGCCATACATGGTGGCACGAACGGCTGCATATAAACCACAAGCGTGCAACTCCTCGCCCCATCGGCTTAAGACGTACTTCGTCATGCAGGTCCACCAGAGCTTGTCCAAAGAATGGACCCATCCATAAAATCTGTGACGCGTCGCAGGCATCTCCCGTCCTAGAGCAGCGAGGCGATTCTTCAAAGTAGAAGCAGTGGCAGAGAATTCATTACGTGGAGGTGCATCCAACACCAATACTCTAGGACGCAGTCCAGTGATATGACTCCTGCTCGAACCAGGAACTGCCTGATGAGTGATGTAGCCGCAGTGAATGCTCTCGTGCTCTTCTGTCAAGCGCCACGACATTTACCGTGTCACAGCCTGACGTCTAAGTTCAGTCAATGAACGATGCCGAGGAATATTCGACAGATATATGAAACCACTGCCGGTTTTATGAAGCCACTGCTCGGCATCAATAAACACTGCATCCAGATCTCTGACAGAGTCGCCAAATAAAAAGTCGCTCTTCTTGAGAGGTTGAATAGAACTGGCATCCTTCACGAAAGGCGCATCTGTAATCAACTGCCGAAGAGCTCGATGTCCACCCTCCTTCACCACTTAGGCAACCTCGATCGACATGTCCAAAGCAAACTGAGGAGTAACTGGAATAGGGGAAAAGTCATCGGAAGTCGAATAGTACTCGCCACGATGCCCGTACACTGCGTGAGATGAGAACGCTCCAGAAGGATATCCCACTGGAAATAAACAGTTAAACATCTGTTAGTCTCAATTATAAAAGGAAGTTGAACTCATCTTACAAATGGGTAAGATAGAGTCATTGCCTTATAAAGGGTGAGACGATTCGGCCACATTGTGCAATCACAAGATAGGGTATATTGACAATATAGCCCTGCCTTGTAAAGCACAATGTAGCTTCGAATCGCCCCCTTTATTTTGAGATATGGTTATGACCAAGCAAAACCTATCTTTAAAGCGTCGATCCTCACCAAGGAGAATCAAGGCTCTTTCCGATTGTCTCGCCAAGGAGAACAACGTGGGGTAAAAGGACCAATTTGCAAATCTCCATGAAAGAAAGGACTAACTTGTAAATTTCCAAACATGCCAAAAATAACTCACCAGCGTAAGAGGGAGGCGCGCCATCAGCCGACGCAACAGGGGAGCGACCTCTCGGGACACGCGACATAATGATCTGCAAAATAAATTAAGGGATCAGATTCTGAAAAAATTTTCCCTTTTTATTGCAATTTTACCCCCTGAAGGATGAGCTCAAGGCGCCAAATCATAATCCTAACCCTCACATGTGATCCCACAAGTTTATAAATTAAATTAAACATGAAATATCCAAAAATTATGAAGGATTTACCTGAGGAAAAGCTCGAGGATCCGACAAAAATTAGACCTTGAAAGATGCTCGAACCACGTGCTCGAGGGGCCTGAGAGAAACTTTAAATAGGGAAGTTTGGAGGGATTTTTCAGTCTAATATCAAAAGGAAGCCTAGATCTGAGACAGATTTCAAGGTTTGACAGAGAAAGAATGCTCGAGGGAAGAAAAATCAAGAAAAGAGGCACAAGGGGGGCCGGCCCTAGGAGGAGGAAAAGAAAAGAAAAAGAAAAGAAAAAGAACCCCTTTTATAATGTGAACCAGTCCTGAACCAGACTGGACCAGGGTGAACCAGACCAGACCAGTCCAAATCAGTTCAAAAGGGGCTGAACCAGGCTGAATCAGACCAAACCAGACTGAACCAGACCAGACCAGGATGAACCAGTCTGAACCAGTTTTGAACCAGTCCTGAACCAGTTTGAACCAGGTTGAACCAGTCTTGAACCAGGTTGAACCAGTTTGAACCAGAGTTGAACCAGAATTCAAATTGAAGCTGAATTGAGCGTCGAAACAACTTCAAATCAACCGAGGGTTCAATCCTTTGTTTATTTTGGTCTCTCCCACGCATTCGGAAGGATTGGAAGAATTTTTGAGCCAAATTATTGCCTTTTTTTGGGTCATTATTAGACCGGTTCAGATAATTATCATACCGGTTCAGCTCATTCGGGCATGAGAAATACTCCAATGAGGTATACGAGTATGAACTATTCCCTATTTATTTTGAGAAGTTCCTGGAGAATATTTTTCTAAAAATATTCTTAAGGATAACTCAATAACACTACGTCGGACAACGTGTCGCAATTAAAGACTCAACGCCAACAATCGAGGGTCAGTTATATGTTGAACCAACAAGCACGAGCTAAAGATTGGAAAATCAGGAATCGACTTCAAGTTCAAAATTCCGACAACGGTCAGACAATAAATGCAGCACCGGAACCCTTACAGACATTCGACAAAGCACCGAATAGCCTGAAAGATTGAAGGAATACAGAACAAAAGTCATTCCATAGTCCCATTACACCGACTGAGGGTAGGGGCAATCATATCCAAAGCATTCCAGACTCTTCTATAAAAGAACGAGGCTGAAATACTTTGGATGGGGTATCTGTAGGCGTATAAAATTACCTATAGGTCCCTTAGCACTGCTCGACACGGTGATTCGACAAACTAACGAACCATCGAGTGACGAGGCGACGAGGTCAACGAATTGCACGCGAGCAACGGAATGCATTCACGTGCGGAATCAATCCAACGGTTCGGGAAGTCAACGAGTCATCCAACCATAAAATGGATTCGAACTCAAACACCAAGGCGGATTTACTGCTAAATAAAGATCCAGACTATCAAATCAAGGTCCAGATAAATAAAATACAGAACCGGAAAACAGGAAATGACGGAAAGCAACACCCAGAGGGGCTTGGCCAAAACCGAGCCACCTCAAGGTGGCTCGACCAAAGTCGAGCCACCCTGGGGTGGCTCGGTGGCCGAGCCACCCCGGGGTGCACTGCTGGAATTTCAACTTTTAGCGACGGACAAATCCATCGCTATAGGTCGATTTTCCATCGCTAATAGTTTTAGCGACGGAAAAAATAAATTTCCGTCGCTAAAATACCGACGTTATAACAGGGGTGCCTAAAACAACTTTTAGCGACGGATATGCCGTCGCTAAATATTAGCGACGGATTATTAGCGACAGAAATGTGGTCGCTATTTTAAAGTAATAAAAATTAAAAAAATAATAGCGACGGAATAACCGTCACTAAAAAAATTATTAGCGACGGAATATCCGTCCCTAAAAATTTATTAACGACGGACATTCCGTCGCTAATGTTTCTGGGATATGCACAGATGTGATTTCTAGGATATTTTGACGGAATATCCTAGTGAGCATTTTATCATTCCTACAATTCTTGCAAGGACAAAAAATCAGCCCGCTGAGTGACCGTAGAGGGTTGGTGTCAGAGTAGGCTAAGAAAGCTTCTATCCCATCCTTGTATCGAGTGTCTAGATGCCTTCGATCACGTGGTATGCCCATGAACGATTTTTCAGGAATTCTCCGCATCTAGAATTTAAAAATTAATAGAAGTGAGCATATCCCTACATATACCATTTTAAGTTATAGGACAAGTGTGTGTGATCGGCTGTCAGAGGAAGGCTTCTATCCCATTAATTTATGTAAACGTAGCGTGTATATGTATTTACGTGTGTTCAAGTGTACTTTTATTTCGTCAAAATTTCGGCAGCACCTACCCGCTGTACTCAATCGGATTCGGATCCTCTCCTAATGAGAGGGTTCCTAATATCTCCTAATGAGATCTTGGCCTTTGATTTATCAATCAAATGCCAAGATCTCCTCATGCACAAAAGTAGGCGAGAGATAAGGAGACGATATTGGCCTTTGATTGAATCAAAGGCCAAGATCTTCTAATTAGTAGGTGTTAGAAGAGGATTCATTAGGAGAGGATCCCAATTCGTTCTCCGAGTACACTATAGTACACGGAGAACAACGAGTAAGTGCCGCCAACGATCCTGTATGCGTATGTGACAACTAAATAAAGAGATTATATATAGTATTTATTGGACGGAGTATTCTACGGCTCAAAAATATGAGTGTACAGTGTGTGCAATTTCTATGTAATTAGCGATATAATAGTTACGATAACCCCACACAATCACCTCACCCTCATTGTAACCATCACCCTAACCCTAACCCTAAACCTCACCTTCACCATCCCCTAACCCTAAACCTAAACCTAACCCTCAACCTCAACCTCACCCCCACCCCCACCCTAACCCTAACCCTAACCCTAACCCTAACCCTCAGCATCACCCCCACCCTCACCCATACACCAACCCTAACCCTAACCCTAACCCTAACCCTAATCGAACCCTAACCCTAACCCTAACCCTAGCCTAACCCTAACCCTAACCCTCACCGAACCCTAACCCTCACCCTCGATCACCCCTCACCCTCACCCCACCCTCGATCACCTAACACTCACCTCACCCTCGATCACCTAACCCTAACCCTAACCCTCACCCTCAACATCACCTCCACCCTCACCTAACCCTCCTCTAACCCTAATCCTAACCCAAACCCTAACCCTAACCCTAACCCTCGCCTAACCCTAACCCTAACCCTAACCGAACCCTAACCCTAACCCTAAACCTCGCCTAACCCTAACCATAACATCTAACCCCCACCCTCACCTAACCCTAACCCTAACCCTCACCGAACCCTAACCCTAACCCTAGCCCTAACCGTCGCCTAACCCTAACCCTAACCCTCACCGAACCCTAACCCAAATTGCTAATCTTTTTTTATGTTTAAAAGAGTAGAAAAAGTTCACTGAGGGGGTATATTCACATGGAAATACTACAAGGGGATCCATGCACACAAATAGAAGTACATTGGTTTGTCTGCAACTTGCGATAGTACAAGGGATCATTCACAGTTAACCCTAACCCTAACCCTAACCCTAACCCTAACCCAAACCCTAACCCTAACCCTCGCCTAACCCCAACCCTAAC